>JBAMBM010000458.1:0-255169 GCA_037043425.1 Hirtodrosophila duncani
AGTTAACTTATAATGTAAAATTATAACTATTAACTTAATTATAGAGTACTGGCTGCTGAGGCCTTCGACTCTTTGATATGTCTAGATTTTATTTATAATACTTGTTTCTTTAAGATACTTTAAAATAATTGTAACATTTTTTGGTGTGGGTTGGGATAACAGTTGTGTGGGGTCTTTGTTTTTAAATATTTGAGCATACGATGTTTTGAAAGATGGACATTCTTTTAGGATATGGGTAATAGATACTATTGCGCTTCTGCAGAATGGACATATATTGTCTGATAACGGGTTGAGGTAGTGTTGGTGTGTCAGGTTGGTATGGCCAAGTCTGAGCCTTGTGATTTTAATTTGGTCGTATCTTGACATTTTGTTATTGAGATCTAAGTTTGAGGTGTTGGTCTTATTTAGATGCATCGATTGATACCAATCGGATGTTTTGTGTAGAGTATTTTTTGTTTCTGTATTTAGAGTGTTTTTTAGGTATTTTTTAATGTCTTGGAAGTTGTAGTTTGGGGTAAGGATGAGTGGGGATTTGGTAGCATTTTTTGCGGCGCTGTCAGCTAATTCATTACCCCCGATGCCTACATGGCCGGGAATCCAAATGATTTTGAATTTTGGGTGGTGTTTGGTGAGGGTGTTTCGGATGATGGATGGGTAGTAGTCGGAGTTGCTGGTATTTTTTATAGCGTCTATAGTTGAAAGTGAGTCAGTATATATGGCGTATTTGCCAGGTTTGTTTTTGAAAATATTGAGGGCTTCTGTAATTGCAATGGCTTCAGCTGAGAAAACAGTTGAGAAGAAGGGTAATATGCCTGTCGTAATTATATTGTGATCGTCGGTTATTGCATATGCTGTAATGTTGTTTATTTGTGAGCCATCTGTGAAGATATTTTTGAATTTTTTGTTCTTGTCGAGGATTTCTAGGAACAGTTTTCTGTATGTAGGAGGTTGGGTTGAGGTTTTTGGGTACTCACTGAGGGAGGAGTCGATTGAGGTTTTGTGTAGGTGCCATGGGGGGGTATGTATTATGGGGTTTCGGGGATACTGTGTGTGCGGAATACCGAGGTTTTTTGCAGTGCTGATGATTCTGTCTATTGTAGATTCGTATTTTAATTTCTTTCGAGTCTTGTAGTTTTTAATTATGTTAAAGATAGGTGAGTTGTGTGAATTTACTATTGATTTGCAGAGTTTAGCTGTTGCGATTTGGTTTCTTATATGTATATGAGGTATTTGTGTCTCATATAGCATGTTATTGACTGGAGTGGTTCTGAAAGCACCGAGTGCTAGTCTTATTGCGGAATTCGTAATTGAGTTGAGGGTTCGGGTGGTACTCTGGGGCGCTGAGCCAAACAAGGGGAGGCAGTAATCGATCTTTGAGATTATAATAGCATTGGTGACGTTTATTAAAGAAGATGTGTGGCAATTGAATTTGGAGTTGGAAAGGCATTTTATAATGTTAAGTTTTTTGTCTAGTGAAGTTCTTAAGTATTTTACGTGATCCTTCCAGTTATATCTGTTGTTAAAAATGATACCAAGGAGTTTTATGCTGCTAACGTTTGTTAGCTGGAGGTTGCCAGTACGGACGTTGCAAGAGCAGTTGTGTTTGCGACAGATATGGAGGTGTTTACATTTTGTTGTTGATAACTGGGCTCCGGAGTATTCGCACCATTTTGATATTTGGGAAAACAGTAGGGTTAGATCGATGTCTTGGTTTTTGGATTTAGGGATTTTAAGGATTAGGTTGAAGTCATCAGCATATGCGCTAACTTGGATGTTCTTATGCAAGGATATGGTTGAGGTCAGTTTGTTGTATGCTATTATGAAGAGAATTACCGAGAGGGGAGAGCCTTGTGGAATGCCATTGTGTAGTGGTTGCGCTGTTGAGTAATTTTGTCCTATTTTAGTTATAATTTTTCTGTTAGTCATGAAGTTTTTAACGTAGTTGTATATTTTGGGTCCGATTTGCCATATTTTTAGTTGTTCGAGTATGGTGTGTAATCCTATTCTGTCGAAAGCTTTGGCGAAGTCCAGTGAAATTATTGATGTGTGGCTTCTTTTTGAGAGCGTCCTAACTATGAGATGGTCTACGAAAAGTAGACTATCTATAGTTGATTTGCCCTTCTTGAAACCAACTTGACCGTTGTGTATGAGTTTGTTGTTGGTAACAAACCACCACAGTCTCTTTGCAATTATTTTGTCCAATACTTTTGATAGGCAGGGGTTTAGTGATATAGGTCGGTATGAGTTTACTTCGGTTTTGGGGGAGGATGGTTTGAGGATTGGGATTATAATACTAGTCTTGTACACTTGAGGGATGTAGTTGTTAAGGATAGCGTTTTGTAGGTGTATTATGCGAGTCTTTGTACTATTGTCTACGTTCTTTATCATTGCATAATTGATTCTATCTAGTCCGGGTGTTTTGCCACTTAGGGAGTATATTGCTGCATTGAATTCTAGCGTTGAAATATCGCCTTCGATAGCTAATGCTTTTTTATTGAAGGTGGCGGTAGGATTTGCCGCTATTGCTGCTTGTTTAGCGGCTGAGCAGGGTGGTGGGAAGTTGGAGTCATTAGCTGTGTCTGACCAATTTTTGCAGAGAATGTTTGCGATTTCGGATGTGTCGGTTGAGTATTGGGATGATATTGGGTTGTATATGCAGTGGATGCTCTTGGACGGATTGAGGCCGCAAAAGCGTCGAATGTTGTGCCATATTTTTTGCGCAGGAGTTTGTGGATTTATTTGTGAGGTGAATGTGTTGGTGCTTTCTTTTTTAGCTAATTTTAGTGTGCGTCGGAATAAGGCGTTGTCTCTTTTGTATCTAATTATGTTTTCTGTGTTAATGTTCTTTTTTAGTTTTCTCCATGACAATATTTTATTTATTCTAAGTATATGGAGCTGATTGTTCCACCAGGGAACGTTTTTTGGGTGTTTGTGTGGGGATGATTGGGGGATTGCAAAGTGAGCTGCAGTGCGAATGATTTTCTGTATGGTGGCTGTTTCTTTATTTATGTTGTTACTATCTACTAATTTTTCAGTTAATTGCTGTGTGTGTTTTGAGAATAGAGTCCAGTCTGCTTTGTCAGTTATAAACCTCGGAATGTATTTTTGCTTGTTCGTAGAGTTAACTATGAATAGTTTTGTAATGATGGGTGCGTGATCGCTGCCGTGGAAGTCTTCTAATGCTTTCCAGCTGCTGTTAGGGAATAATTCGGGGGAGGAGAGGGTGAGGTCCAGGTGAGTAAGTGTGTTGTGTGTACTGAGGTGTGTTGGGGAGCCATCGTTGAGAAGGATAAGGTTGGAAGCGGTTATGAATTTAGCTAACGTTTTGCCTCTCTTGTTGTCAGTTAATGAGCCCCACGTTTGGTGCCAGCTGTTGAAGTCTCCGGTTATTATTTTAGGCCTTGCGTTAGTTAGGAAGGGGTCTAGATGGGAGGTGTTGAATGTTTTTTGGGGGGGTATGTAGGATGAAATGACGTTGAAGGGGATTTTTGATTGAATTTCTACTTCGACAGAGTCAAAAACTTGGTTAAGGGGCACTTCTCTGTGTTCTAAAGAGTTGTGGATTAGCAGTGTCACGCCTCCGGCTGATGCCGTGGATGAATTTTTGCTGTAGCAAGTGTAGTTTATTGGGATAGGAATTTGTGAATTATTGTGGAAGTGGGTTTCTTGTAGGCTTAAGATTTGTGGGGAAAACTTTTTAATTAATAATTGTACCTGATCATAGTTGTTAAGATAGCCGTGGCAGTTCCATTGTACTATGGTAATCATTATTAAATTGTGGGGGGGGGGGGGGTTATTTTTACTTTCAGGCTTTTGAGGAATCAGTGAGATCAGATATGATGTGTTTTGGCCGTGACATCTCATAGCTGTTCGGCAGTTATGGGGTGTCGCGGCTTGTCGTGCGACTAGTGCATGAGGCCGGGGAGCTTCGCCAATGCGCGTGGAAGCTAATAATGTAGCCCACACGCCCATCGGAGACTCGCGCCCCGGCTCCCTGCTGTGTGATTATATCAGGATTGCTATGTTGAATCGTCTTCTATGTTCATTTCTGATTCATCTTTTTGGTAGCTATAATTGTGTGCGATTTTTTGTTTTTTTAAGTTTTTAGATTTAAGTGGGGTTGTTAATTTTGAATTGTTGTTTTTTCCGAATATTCTAATCTTAGTTTCATTAATTAATTGAGAGTCGAGTTGAGATGGGGCGGGTAGGTAGGTATTTGTTTTTGTTGACGTTGACGGTGAGTGGCTTGTGCTGGAGTCTTCATATTGTACTAGTTTCCTGGTGGTGTCAGTTGGGTTGCGATGCTGGTCCAAGCTTGGAGGTTGGTGTTGTTGGCTTCTCAGTTGAGTTGTTGCTGCGTAAGTGGCTTGTTGTAGTTTGTGCCTTTCATTGTACAATTGGTGTGCTTCTTTCAACGATGTCTTTTCGATTGTGCGGATGGCTTGTATTTCTTTGTTTTTGATAAAGGTAGGGCAGTTGCGATCGAAAATACTATGATGATAAGTTAGTAATTTGCTTTCCTTACAGTTTATACAGGTTTTGATGTTGGTGCATTTCTCATCTTCTGTGTTTTTGTGGTCGACGATTCCGCAGTCTAGGCACATTTTTTCGCTCTTGCAGAACTTGGTAGGGTGTCCAATTCTGCCACAGTTGCGGCATCGGAGTGGCAGTGGTATATACGGGCGTATGTTTACTTTCTGGTAACCAATTTTGATGTCTGCTGGTAAGTTGATTGTTGCGAAAGTGAGAATTATTAAGCCGGTTTCTTGGAGTTTGTCTTGTTGTTTTTTGAGTATTTTTTTAACTTCTATAACGTTGTTTTCTTTGAGTTCTTGGAGAATTACACTTTCTTCGATTTCGCGCAGGTTGTTGCAGTATATACTTTTCACAAATTATTTTACACTGAATTATAACGTGTTATTTGTACAATTGAATACAAAATGAACCTCTGAACGTTGGCATTTTCACATTCTGCTTAGCTTCTCTAATCATCTATACTATAAGATGTTAATGAGAAATGCGCAGCCATATGTTTTATGGTTGGCGACAACGATTTACTGACTGAACCTTTACAAAGAACCCTTATGCATATAGGCAAGCATTTCTATGTTGTAAAACGTCAAATAGTTTCGATGAACTTCATCATTTTTATGACTCGAGAGAAATACAAAAAATACGTATACGGGCACGCATTGCTAACCGCACAATAAATTTTACTGTCTATCTCTGGATGGAATTTACTATCACTTTGTCATACATTCAACTTGTCTCGATGGCAGGACTAAAAGCAATTGTTACATTCAATTTACGGCCAGCTAAAAGGCCCGTCTGTCTGCCTTGTCTGTCTTGTGACTATTTTAAATTCAACAATACCTCTTCTCTTTGTTTCATATCGCGTCAAGCACAGGACACAGGGCACCGAGACCGGCAGCAAGTGCGTCTCTGTGTCCTTCATAACGCATAAATATCAAATAAATAAATACAAGTACAACACCCGCGGTGGAGACAGATATGTATAAAGCCATAGCCAAAGCGCCTGCGACTATGCAATAAACTCTCGATTTCATTTATATGTATGAAGCCAAGTTTGCAATTCAAATGGACGATGTGCTGCTGCTACCATATCTATATGGGCGTTAAGGCAATTAAGCCATAAAATATTGTTGCCTACTTTTCGCGGCCCCAGATTCCCCAGACCCAGACAAGCGATAAATGCCACAGATTTATGCCAACCCGAAACCGACCTCGCTGGTGCAGGTGGAGTGAAGCAAATTGAAATTATTCATCGACCTGAGCTAGCTTGCAGGTCAAAGCATATTATTCACGTATATGAGTACAGCATTCAATTAATTAATTTATGTACAAACTACATACTTACGATTATACAAGCTTATACGTAAGTATGTAATGGATACTGGATGAAATGATTGCACTAATTGGAATTTGGTAATTTTGCACAGTAACTTTGTTTTGTAACCAACAATATGGGAAATATTGATATAGTTCATATGTTTGAAATGGATCACAATCAAATTTGCGTCTCATGATTTCTTGTTAAAGATAACCAACACTGGTAGGGACGAATTGTATAAAGAATAAATAGTACTTCTGTAAAACTAAATATAAGCATTACTATTAACTATAAGTGGCGGCAAATTAACAATAAAGTATAAAAGATTCAGCTAATGAGGAAACACAGCTGCTTCTTGTTTGTGTATTTATTTTATCTAGATATTGGAAACGCCAATTCAACCAGAAACTCTCTTATTCTACACTTTATCTGCAGCTAAGAAATGTTTCTAATTTTTATCCAAACCAGTTTCTATGGTATGTAAATCTTAAATGTATATATATTCTTAATCAGCATAATAAGCCGAGCCAATTAATATTCTAGCTATATATATGTATAGAGATTATCCAGATCAAATTAATATCATATACAGAAAGGCTAAATTTAAATTAGAGACTAAAACTCCAAGCTAATGTTACTTCTGAGACGTTTTCAAAACACAAACGCCTGTTTAAATGGTTTATAACACCTTGGGAAATAGAAGCGCAGTTGCTTAACTCACAAATAGACTTGAGTGTGTGAAATGCCAAAAGGACCTCTTAAGTATTTCAAGACATAGACACAAATGATTTTGAATATTTGTATATACAATATGCATTCTGAGGCTTGGGCACATTCACACTTAAACAAGAAACAAGTCCGAATGCCGATATTTGATATTTTCCAAATATGACTCCCAAATGTAGGAAGAAAAAAAAATAGACAGAGGAATGGAGCTAAAAAGACTCAACTGTTTGAAAACGCTTTGCCTTTTAACAACGATTGGACCAAACTTTCTAAATATAAATAAAAAATGAATGTTAGGAAGAGCATTTCCAACAAAACGTAAATAAATGAATTCTCAGAAATCACAAGCAACAGCATATTTTAGGCAGCTACCAAGATACCAAAACACGCTTTGTAAACGGCTCTTGTTATTCTATGCATATATGTATGTATATACAAAAATATATATTTCATTTCCTAATAATTTATGCAGCACTTTCAGATGGCGCGCGACAAGCTAAAGCAAAATAAAACCAGTAACGGCGATGAATGCGAATAAGTTAGCCGTAGCCATAGCCATAAATAAGTGGTCTACCAAATGAATGGGCAGGACCGTTCAGCGAAAAACAAATAACATGCAACTTTCACAAGCTAAATTCAAAACCATTTTGAAGAATGAGCTTAAGTTATGGCAACCGTGACAGCTCGCAAGTCAAACGCAATCTAAGGTCATCATAAAATGTTCTGGCCAAAGGAGCAGATGTATCTAGGCTGAGATAAAGGCTGATGCTGACAGCCTCAAGCTAAACCTCCTCGCTTTCTTGGCAACGGCAACACCAATAAGTAAGCCAAGCCAAGTTAAAAGCAGCAAGCAAATTTATACTTTCATTCCATGGCAACTGAAAGTATGAGCGAGTACAGTAAAAAAAAACAGCAATGACTATGCGAATTCACTGTACTTAGAAATAAGTAAATAAAATACTTATCATGAGAACAAATAGTTTGTACAGATATCTTTTTAAATATTAGTTGTTCCATCATGGGGAACAATGATACATCACATTCGAGTTTCTTGCTGTCTTCACTAGACAAATACAACTTGGCCACTTAACTCCAAATGAAAACTTCCTAAAGTGTCTTTAATACTAAAACCTGGTAGGCCTGAATATTAAATTGCTCATACCATTCGATGAGGCGCGAGCGTTATTCTCAAATGTATTCGAGCTAGCTTCTCCATAGATTGGTGCAGCATTTTTCGCTATTAGGTAGGCCTTTGCATATTAAACCTTCATACTAATTTGAAGAGGTTAGATTAGATTTGAAGAGATTATTTTGTATAATTGTTGTATATTTTGTTGGTTGTGATATTTGAAACCATTGATATTTTAACATTTACTACGCCTTGAGTGGGAAACTATCGGGACTGCGCCGGTTTCCGAACAATTTCAATCATTTTTGCACGTGAGCGGGAACAGGCTTGTATAAGTTTCACACAGGAAATTGACTAACATAGGTAATTTTTTTTGCTTAAAATGGGAATGTAACGGGAAGCATAAGGTCATCCTAACCAAAAAGCAAAAACTAGCTTCAAATTGTCGAAACTTGCTTAATATTCCCATTAGGTCAATTAGGTCACATTAGGTCCCATTAGGTCCGTTAGGTCAGTTCTATTGCAGCTACATGATATATTAGCCGTATTGGGATCAAATCATCTCATACAAAAACAAAAAACTAAGTGTTCATTCTGAACCACTAAGATATATGACAGGCATGTAATATTGTTGTTCTATCTGAATAAAATATGACCAGCAAGCGTGATTACTTCTTAAATGAAAGATAAACCATAAATTTGGATAAAAACAAAAATATGTGTTCTTGTGTTCATTCTGAATCACGCGGATATATCGCAGCTACATGAAATAGTTGTCCGATCTGAATGAATCCCACATACAAACCGCGATCTCATATAAAAGTCATCTGGTAGCTCTTAAGACTTTTGTGATACCGACACACATACACACACAGAGGGGTGATCGATTAAGTCGACTGCCCTCATCATATTATACATAGTATAATATGGTCGGAAACGCTTCCGTCCGACCAATTTGTGACATAAAAATGGGTCAACTTAAAGTAAACCGAAATACTTTCAGCCTGAAGTTTTTAATTCAATATGTGTTGGTCTGTAATAGTGTTCCAATGCGACGGTCACTTTTAGCCCTTAGCCTTCAAAATATCAAATAAGAAAACTATAATAACGACAACAATAATAACATTGGTTCTAAAAATATCGAGTGAGCTGGTGTATTTTCAGTTGAATAATTTATTTCGCCCACAATATTCGTACCGCATATTTATGATGAGCTGCTAAAAAACGTATAAAATATAAAAATAGAAACGATTGCAATTTAATGGCAGTATATTAAACCCAATTAACGTCGGACAAGATACGAAGAACATCAACAGCAGCTCATTTATACAGTTGTGGTTTCATGTGCATGTCCTCCAACGCTGCCAGCTGAGGGCAGTGACAGTAGCAGGGGACAGGAATGACATTATTTACATGTGGCAGGACACTTCAGGCAACTGCATTGTGGTTAAATGATGATGAGGGCGCCGTCGTTGACGTTTGCCATTTGTAAGCCAAACAATAATATTTTGATTGAATTTTCTTAGCAACGTTCAAACAGGCGATGGCAAGCCCACAACAAAGTGGCTTTTTATTTATGCTGACAGGGAAAACAAGTTGTTAAGTCAAGTCAACGGATGTGGTTGTGTAGAATGGGTATGGTGATTAAGTCACACAGTCTGTGGAAACAATTCCTACACAAAGAATACAACATTTTATAGCGAAAAATGAACTAATCAATAATTGTAATTTTTTAAGTTTTTTTTGAAAGCGGCAGCTACATTGATAGATAAAAAGTCACCAATTTTGTTTCCAACAGCTGTCTGCAGCTGATTCAAATCAAAACTATGTAAAATTCGATTCAGCAGGATTACACATGTCACTAACAGTTCAGCTAGCAAGGAAGAATGGAAGTCTAGTGAAGGTGGGACTTCTATCACGCTGGAGCACTTCATTTACACTCAAACACCTTTTAGCCAAGCTTTGCCAATAAGAGGGGAAATCAAAATATCAGCATGATATTCCCTATATAGATACTAGTTGCCTCATATATATTTGGAAATGAAATTAATTCTGGAAATACATTTAAGAAATATTGAAAAGATGATTAATATTTTCTAAGATTTTCACTTGAAATAATGTTGATATATTATCAGTGCAGATTTATTAATGTTAAGCGAAATTCAGAATATTATCAACTATAAGTATTTTATTATGTCTATGTGACGGCCTAACAATGTACTTATAATTGAGTTTGACCATTTTTAATTGCATTTTCACTCAAATCAGGCGTATTTTCTGATGCCGCTAGAGTCAAATACCTCATTCGTCAATATAATCATGATTCATGGCGAGGCGCCTCGCTCGTTTGCGATGTTGACGTCGCATGGCCCCAGATCAAAGTGTGGTCATTGGAAGTAATGTTAACATCTTAATTTGCATATGAAATGCGCAGAGAGAATTTGCGGTGTAGTCATCTGCTCACAGAAAGATTTATAACGCTGCGATGCCATTGGCATGCGTGCAGATTTATTTATGGACAGAAAAGAAATGGAAAGAGATGGATGCCCAGATTTGTCAGTTCATTAAAAATTAAGGATGTGTAAATGTGCATGTTAATGAATTATATGTGAACATGAATGACGGAGGCGTTGCCATGGTTTGACATATTTTGACAGGCGTGACCACAACGCAAGATGGCCTTTTTCATCAACGATGGGTGGCTCCGGCCTTTTGATTTATTAGTATTATTTATACAAGTGCAGGCTTAACACATAAATTCAGCAATTTCCATAGCATCGTAATTCGTAATTAAAATGCAACAAGCAGAGTTCAGAGTAAAGCCGTTCTAAAACAACCGCACACTTTGTCCGGTTATAAATTTATATAAATGTCCACAGTGTTGCCAGTAAACCCCATCGAAACTTTGCCAATAAAGGCGGCTTATCAGGTCGTAGCCATAGCCATAGCCTGTAGCAATGCCAGCTAGAACCAGAAAAGGAAGGCAGAGACAGGAAGATAAATTCTATGCGCATGGCGTAAACAAACGATAAATGCAGGCAAATGAATCTGAATCGGAATCGCAGAGCCAAATGCAAAAGCATTTCGCTTGGTAATCAGAAAACGTTGGCCGTAGCGTCCCCATTATTTACCACAGTACAAATTAAGTATACGCATTGGGCACGTAATCAAAAATGTGATTACTCGCAAACCGCGAGTGAGTTTAGTGAAGCGAAATTTTCCCCCACATTTTCAATTTAGTTTACGATTGGCACTCTGTTTGAAAGGTAATACTTTATGTAAGTGTATTTTTATACCCTTGCAGAGAGTATTATAATTTTGTCACGCACTTCCAACTCCATAAATTAGTTTAGCTTAGTTTATTTTAAATATTCCAGAGCTACAAACATTATATGCTTATTAATTATCGCGCTAGTCAAATATATATTCTTCATAAGCATTACAAGCCGATTCGATATAGCCAGTACCGTCTGTTTCTATGAGAACTACTGTCTGAGATTTGAAGCTATCAAATTTTCACCATAGTCCTCTTTTGGCTCTAAGCTGTTCATATGTCAAAATCGTCCAGTCCAGATTACTATATCATAAAGCTGTCATATAAATTAGATTAAAAATAAACGATAGATGGCGCCAACAAAATTTTATTTGCAGGCCAAGCTAGCCCAGTGTTTTAGAAAGAGAGAGAGAGAGAGAGAGAGAGAGAGAGACAGAGAGAGAGAGAGAGAGACAGAGAGAGAGAGAGAGACAGAGAGAGAGAGAGAGCGGACTCACTCACACTCTTAAACAATTTTAGAAGTTTTAGAAGCCTACACTTCCACGTCCGTTGATGGATCTCTCTTTCATTTTTATAGTTATGCAATGGTCTATAAGCTGTGGGTACACGAAGTTAGCCTTCCTCACTTGTTTTTTTTTTGTTTCCAATTAGAATCAAATGCTCAGGTTTCATTCTGAAAAGTTGGTAATTAAAATTATTTTTACATTTGCAAATATAAAACCCTATAAATTTCTTTAAATGCAGAACGTGGGCTATTCTATGTGCACAACTTTACATTTGTTTTGGCATTTTGTTGTATATTTATGGCCTTGTTTGCTAAACGAAAAACAACGGCCATAAATCAAATGTCATATTCCGGCCGCAGACAACGCTATATAAAACTAATAACAACATCAACAAGGACCATCAAACCAGACAGAAGCCAATTTGGCTTGGCTTAGCCTCACACAATCATGTATGAATATATAGATGTGCATTTAAGCATTTAATTAGAACGTTTACAGTGCATTTTAAAGCCACATCATTGGCCGGTTGGCTTAGAGTTCAGTAACATCACGCATACAACATGTAGCCCCGCACTACATATGAGTATATGATGCTTATACAGACTTTGCTTCAGCGTGTGTGGGTGGCATTTAATTGCAGACTGTCGCGCCATTAAGCGCTTTTTATTGCACTTCTTTGGCAACAATTTTATTGCCAACAGCAGCAGCTCTAGCACTACCAACAGTTTTATTTGATTTTATGCATTTTTGCATACAACAAATAAAGGCAGCCACAACAGCAACAAAAAACAGTCACCAAGAGCAGACAGACAGCGTTTAATGCTTCAGCTTCTGCCGTATTAATCTACATATAAATAAATAAAGCCATGCTTCATTGGCCCAGCAATGCGCCAATGGGCAAACTGATAAACGGAACGAAAATGAAAAATATTTACACATTTATGAATGTTTCTGAATAAATTTCATTGAGTTCCAATATATACTCTAAAGTGCATTCATTCAGAATTTATATGATTTTCCTTTTGAATATATTAACAGCAACAATTTCAAAGAAATGTTTATTCCCAAACTTGCAAGTTGATATCGCACATGTGTTCGGATACAGAGTATTTGGGGCAATTTGAATAGTAATTGGCGGTGAAAGCAAATTAAACTTTTTAATCTTAATAAAATAGAAAATGTATGTATTTTAAGACTTACCTCTCAGAAATGAGTACTTGTCTGAAATAAATCAATTGCCAACTTAATTATATATCTGCAATTTAAAAAAATACAAACCGTTTATTATCTGTTAGCTTCTGAGCAGTTATAGCCTCTAATCAAACGACTTTATTATGTATTTAGTCCCCTAAACCCAAAGGAAATACAATGACAGGGAAATCCATTTATTCACCGAGAAAATTGTTTTAGCCTAAATAATATATATATGGTGGTGATCTCTCTTGGACGCCTTCTTTACATTTTTTGAAATATATTTACAAAAGATCTACACTTTAAATTAGAACAAAAATTACATTTATTAAAGCAAGGGACTGACATTTTGTAAAGAATTCAACTGACAGTAGTCGTGGCAGCTGCTTATTGCCAAGGTCAATTACTTTTCAGCCCGCTCTCGTAAAAATATACAATTTAAAGCATTTTCAATAGCATCGTTTGCCGAATAGCTTAAACAAATGGAAAACATATAAATAGTACAAGAAATGTAAACAAAGCAAATATACAATTTTATTGCGTTGCCAAGGAAATATATATGATAACTTTATTTTATAAAAATAGAATAAATACATTTATTTTTTTGTCTTTAAAGGGACTAACACACGAGTACATTCGTTCTTTGGGTAATTTGGAAATCCGTAATTGAATTGTATTAAATTTCACTGTGCTATAATTATATTTCTTTGCTTTAATACCAGCCAATACTGTAGTTAGCCGCTGATTTGCATAAGACATTAAAGGAATGGGCTGGAAATGTACTATAGAAAGTTTAAGTGCCACTAATTGAGTAGCTGGCTGCCTCCTACGATACTAAGCCAAACCAGCTCCTACGCATGAAGTGCCAATTTAATTTTTACGAGCACTTAATGTGCCTTTAATTACAAGCCAAGTGGGAGTGGAGCTGCTCGCCGCTTGATTGAATATTTGTCTCAAATTGAGATTAATGGCGGTGTCCCCTGGATACAGAAATGTCGTTGGCCAGTCTTCTTGTTATTATCATAACATAAACAAGGACAACTAGAATAGATACTACGCCCAACTAATTCCGGTTGCCGTTTTGTCAACGAGCAAAATTCGTATCTGCAGCCGAGCTGGAGACGTGTTAGCAATTTGTCAACCCACACACCCAACATTCAAGCATTTAAGCTTTCTGCTCTGGCTAAAGTGAAATATTAATCATTTACGGCTCCCCACGAGCCGGTCTGCCCACTCTTTGGTATATTGTCGGAGCTCATGAACGGCAGAGACCGAATGAGGGCTCTTCAATTCACATTAATGCCATTTCAATTAGCTGCTTATAAAGTAATTTCATCAGGTTGATAATGAATTTGTTTGTTTTTAAGGCTCGTAACACTGCGCCACAGCTGGAAACAGATTGTCTAGAATCGTATGAGTGTTCCCCTTTAACCTGGCCATCAAACATCAGAGACAACATTCAAACATACATTTAAGATATATATACACAAAATTAGTCATTCCACATACATGTATGGCCATCATTTCAAGTGAAAGACGGCATTCCCATGAAAGTCAGCAGATGAACGTGACAATATGGCGTATGAGCGATATAATAATGCCCTGACACTCCACTTTTATGACAATTTTGGCGTTTGCCTTGACAGCATGCGCAATTATTTTTTATTGAGACACAGGACAGTGTGTACCAGCAGCCACTTGAATTGCATATGAATACAATCATGAGTCTGGAAATCTGTGCAGTTGTCGGTGACTGATGTGGGACGGGACATAGGGAGGCGGCATGAGAGGAAGCTGGGATTTGGAGGTTAGGCTTTAAATGTTTATAAAACCAATGTAATATCAAATACAAGTTCAGTAATTAATTTTGAAATTTCAGATGCTTTTGTGGTTTAAACCAGTTCAGTGGGGAACAAGTTCGGCATCCAAAATTACATACACGAGAGGGTTTTGGTGTTGCTTGGGCAATGCACGTTCGGCTCATGGTTTTCACTGCAAAACGTTAGCTTCACCGCATACAAATGCAATGCCAAAATGTGATTGCGTTTTGGGCCAACCACTGCCACAGTTGAAAGGGCTTCGGGGTGACCTTTGGAATCATCTTGCTGCAAGAAATATAAGCAATTCTGGTAGCTAACGCTTATGCTTATATACTTATGAAGATCTGCTTAAGAAGTAACCAATATACATGTTATTGGAACCTCAACTGTTGCTGCAGTTGCAGACAAACAAAGGATGAAAAATACTTTATATAGAAGATGAAGATTGGGTTTATTTAATATTAAGCCGACCAAAATCGTAGTTCCAACATATCGAAATAAGAAAGTATTGCTCAGGCCACATAGACAAACTATTTGTAGACCCTTAAATCTTTCTTCTTATTCGAATGTTTGGTATTCCGTGGGCACTTTGCTTCTATTGAAATGTTTGACATCGAACATTGGTCCTTCAATAAGTAAAAAGTAACGGCAAGCTAAGAACGCAAGTTTAACATTCACTGTTAGCAAGTGTTCTAGCAAGTGACCTCAATATTGGGCATCTATTAATGTAGGTTATCTATGGGAACAATGTAACTAGAGAAGGGATTGGGGACATCCCATTTAGTTTCGAAGCGTTTCTGCAACATGTTGTGCAACTTGATTCTCTGCAGAACTTTCGGCAACTTGATTCGCTCATTGAAATTGTACAGTGTTGTAATTGTTGTAATTAACAGGTGCAGTGTTGCCACCATTGTCTAGTATGGGTAAAGGTGTTTGCTTTAATATCGCCATCGCACTTTATCTCTATCGGTATGTCTCGTTGCAATTCCTCGTTGTCATTCCGTCGTTGTCTCGTCGTTGTCTCGTCGTTGTCTCGTCGTTGTCTCGTCGTTGTCTCGTTGTTGTCTCGTTGTTGTTGCATTCCGTCGCACTCGCTATAATTAACAGGTGCAGTGTTGTTACCATCATTTAATACAGGTAAGGAGTTTGCTGTAAAATCGTTAAGTGGTTGTAATTTACAGGTTCAGTGTTGTCACTATCGTCTAGTATGGGTAAAGGTGTTTGCTGAAACATCGCTATCGTACTTTATCGCTATCGGTACGGCTCTCTGCAACCTTTGTCATTCCGTCGCACTCACTCGAAGTTAATTATAATTCTAGCTGATACAATAAGAACAATTTTGTGAAAATTTTCAACGCACCCGATTTTTCCTGTGTAACAAGACGTGCTTTTCAGGACAATTGAAACCACAACCTCGACTTCTGCAGGGACACCTATATTCACCAGTGTGGAAAGTGTGTGTGCGTGTTCTTTTACAGCTTATACGCTCCCTATCGTCTGCCAATAAGCATAGTTTGACAAAATCACGAGTTTAATATTAATAGGGATTCTACCGTACAGCTAGCAGCTTGGACAATTTCTACGTCAGGTGTGGTAAGTGCTTTAATGTGTGTGTGTGTGTGTGTGTGTGTGTGTTGGCAACTAACAGCGTCAAATACATTTTTTCAGAGAAGACATTTTGAAATTTCATATTCCACTTCTTTGGAGTTTGAGCGTGTGTATCCACTCCGGTGTCAGGTAAGTGTTTTAGGTGAAAAATGTTGTATCTCTGCAACTAACCACGAAGTATGTGAAAGAAAACAAAAAAACGTTTGCTTATAAGAATTTATTATTATATTTGAAGGTACATAATTAGAAAAAAATTGCTTCGCTGGCTATTGCTACCTGCTGAAAGAAATACGTTTAAGATGCCTACACGTTGAAATGTTATAAGGATCGGGCTACTTACTTTTCCTTTCTTATTATAGTTCTGCAAGGGTGTAGCCGCAGTTAGCCTTCTTCTCTTGTTAAAAGTGCAAATTGAGTTAAAAACCTATCACATTTGGTTAATCTTCATTGAAACTGTAGCGCACCAAGGCAGCCGTTCTTTTTACCAGTGTGACCAGATTCAGTACGCTTTGCCGACCATTCTGAGGGCCACTGTCATACAGCGTTGCCATTATTCACATAATATTAAAATATAGTTTAATGGAGAAAAGAAATATGATTTAGATTTATCTGCCCGACAACATTATCCTCTAGTTAACTAAACTTTACTTTATACATCGGATGTGAAAGGGCCCTAAGTGTGTACAATAACTAATCACTTTATATCAATTTTATTAGATAATCGCCTTCATCTGCCACTGCGGGGACTATTCTTACAGGAAATGTCTTCAGTGGTGCCCTCACCGGGCCTATATAAGGACACACCAGAATTGTCCATTGTTGTTAAAAATGTGGTTGTTCATTTTAATTTGGGTCATCGCATTTGCTTGGATAACCTTGCAAAAAAGGCTTTTAATGTTGAGTTGCGACCCAGCATGAATAGGCTAATCATGAAGCAGCGTCGTCCACTGACAACAGCCATCGTTGGAAGAAAGGGAGGTGTTTCGTCTATGGGCGCGACATCCGAAGCAGCCGCTAGAATCGGGGCCAGACGCTTTGCCCGAAAAATACAGGAAACTAGGATACAATGTCGGTTTTTATAAATTCCGAACGATACAAGTTACTGCCTCTTGCCGCATGCCATGGAAAATAAATTTGGTTAATTTCGTCAATAAAAATTCTAAATTTGCCAGCTACGAGCCGGAACTGCATTTGGCTATCGTGTATAAAATGCCTGAGTTGAAGGCTAATTTCAAAATATTCTACTCGGGCTGGGTAGTAGCAATGGGTGAGTCCCTATTTAATCTCAGTCTTATGGCACAAGTATAAATAAATCTACCACTTTGTGCAGCCAACAATACCGCGACCCATGCTTGAGCTATGCGCGCAAGAGAAGGATCCTAGACTAATCCTCAAGGAAGTCAATTTGAAAGACGTGGTGGTCTCACCGTTATTAATAAAGACACCGATGGCTGGTGAACCAAGAGTTCAACAGTTGGTGGCTACACTGGGATCAGCTGGAAATGCGGAAGACAAGCACAAGCAGATCCAGACTAAGCAGTCACAAAATGAACAGCCTAAAAGAATCCCCAAGCAAATCAATGTCAAGGACTTCAAGGATGTGGTGGTCTCACCGTTATTATTCAAGAAACCGATGACTGCTGAACCAGAAGAGGAACAGCTGGTGGCTATGCTGGGATCAGCTGGAAATGAGGAAGGCAAGCTCAAGCAGATCCAGAGTAAGCAGTCACAAAATGAACAGCCTAAAAGAATCCCCAAGCAAGTCAATGTCAAGGACTTCAAGGATGTGGTGGTCTCACCGTTATTATTCAAGAAACCGATGACTGCTGAACCAGAAGAGGAACAGCTGGTGGCTATGCTGGGATCAGCTGGAAATGAGGAAGGCAAGCTCAAGCAGATCCAGAGTAAGCAGTCACAAAATGAACAGCCTAAAAGAATCCCCAAGCAATCAATGTCAAGGACTTCAAGGTGTGGTGGTCTCACCGTTATTATTCCCCAAGCAAGTCAATGTCAAGGACTTCAAGGGTGTGGTGGTCTCACCGTTATTATTCAAGAAACCGATGACTGCTGAACCAGAAAGGAACAGCTGGTGGCTATGCTGGGATCAGCTGGAAATGAGGAAGGCAAGCTCAAGCAATCCAGAGTACAGTCACAAAATGAACAGCCTAAAAGAATCCCCAACCAAATCAATGTCAAGGACTTCAAGGATGTGGTGGTCTCACCGTTATTATTCAAGAAAACGATGACTGCTGAAACAGAAGAGGAACAGCTGCTGGCTATGCTGGGATCAGCTGGAAATGGGGAAGGCAAGCGCAAGCAGATCCAGACTAAGCAGTCACAAAACAAACAGCCTAGAGAAATCCTGAAGCAACTCAATGTCAAGGACTACAAGGACATTGTGGTCTCGCCGTTACTTTTCAAGACACCGAAGACTACTGAACCAAAAGCTCAACAGCTGGTGGCTATCCTGGGATCATCTGAAAATGCGGAAAATCAGGGCCCCATCGTGCTGGAATCTGAGGAGCCTATGTTAACCGATGAGTTAAATTGGCATAACTATGTGCAACAGGAATATGATGAGTGGTCGATGAGCTTTTAATTCGTTGCCATTTCTCTTAGCCATTACAATTAACACCTGCTAGTGTTATCTGTATCTACTGATATATGACAGACATATGGAACGTATGTATTCTTGATCGATCTTTTCGACTATAAGAGCTTTAACATCAAGACTTGACCATTTGTGTACTTAATTACTTTCTTACCATACGGTCAAGTTTGTTTCAAACTTTTGTCAAGATTTATACCGCCCCGCGGTATACCGATAATATAAATTTTACTTGTATGTCTTATATCATGTTACCTATACATACTTGTATCCCATATATACAATAAAATTTACTTTTTTCCATTACTATAAATAAATATACTAAATGTTTTACTTACGTCTGATAATAATAAAAATAAATAATTTAGTTAGCTGGCGGGGCCTAGCTCAGCTTGAAAAACACCCCTGGCCTTGACAGTATGGATAATGCATCTATCAAAGCACTTCCAAGAAATACAGTGACACTGCTGACCGTTATTTAGAATGCCGTCATAATGATATGATATGATAGCCATGATCCCCAAGCCAGGCAAAGACCCACGTGAGCTATATTTTCTCATTATTTTGTGTACTCACAATAAGGCATATATTTGTATGTCGATTTTTCACTCATTACGAGGAGTTTTAAGTATCAACTGATACACCTCACCTGTAAATTTATGTATGAATATTTTATACAAAAACCCATCTGTTGCATGCATAAAAGAAACCGCAGCAAGGTGGAAGGATCAGTTTCTTGTTGTTGTTGTTTATCGTTCTGTCGTCGACTATCGGTTATCATCACACCACCACCGCTTTACTGATCCAAATCACCTTGTTCAAAAAAACCATAATTTTCAAATCTAATTTCAAAACCTCATACATATATTAATTATGGATATTTTCTTCAAATTCATTCAAATTTGCCCACTAACATTTTGTATGAAAATTTAAAATAATTGATAGTAATGATTTTAAAGCACAACGAAAGCAAGCAAATATGAATATTTATAAGTTCAAAAATAAAGGTTTTATAATACTTTCATACCTGCCCTTTCAAGTAGCATTGTTTTTCTTTGCCAATTCTATCTGTATGGTACTGAAAACCCCAATACTTATGCTGTCTGTTGTACCACTTTGTAGCCAAGGCAAAATGAGTTTTCTTGGCCCGAGGCCGTTGCCAACTATTTGTTCGATGAAAATGGAAGAGTGCCTAACTTTATGACACACAGGGGCATAGACAAACGAACAAATGAGACAACTTCCATAGACAATTGACTCTCACTTGTGTTGCTGTTATTGTTACTGTTGTTGCTGATGCTGATGCTGCTGCTATGTCTGTTACTGTTGTTGCTGGTGTTGGCCAATTTAAATGCCTGCAGCTGTTACAGTTACAGGATTCATTTTGTTCTGTGTAATGTTCATTATCTGTCTGAATCGTGCGGCGTGCAAAGCATTAATAGTTGGAACTTTTGTTGCTGTTATTTCTTGGGCCAGTCAATTGACTGACCTTGGACACAAGCAACCACTTAAAGAGAATTAAAAAATTCAATGTGCTCCCAATTTAAGTTCACACACACACACTATTTAAATGCAAGTCTCAGCCAATTTACGAGCAAAATCAAATCGAAATATTGGCACATCAAATAAATTTGCTGTCATGGCAGTCATTCAGATGCGAATGTGTTGTTGTTGCTCTTACAGTTGCTGCAAAATATTGTCATTTATTGTGTTGAATGATGGTGATAATTCAGCAGGCGAGAACGAAATTTATGCAGCTCGCTTCGTCCTCGCTGATATGTAAGTATGTCATCATCATTTTTTGCGTGTTGGCCATGCTTCATTGAATGCTTGCGATGGATGGGCTTTCAAAAACAGACCGAATCTCCCAATTTTTGCTTCTAAATAGACATCATAATCTGTTAATACGAAGAGAACATACATATATTCAATTCGAAGTAGTAAACAGTTTTTGGGTAATGGCCGACTGACGCCAGGAACTATACCAAAGCTGCTCGCATGTAAACAAAAATGTTGTTGTCGTTGTCCAATTCGCCGCCTACAAAGCATAAACATCTAAAAGTCACATAAAATCTGGCATGCCTATTAAATCGCTCAGCAACTAAATTAGAATTAAACAAACATGCGCGCGTGTTGCGTGGGCCATTTCCGTTTCCGCAATTTCATTGAGACATCAGAATCAGCATAAAAGTAGGCAAGAAAATGTAATGTTTGTATTTGACCGTAGTTGGGATGATGTTGATATTGATAAACAATGAAGATGAAGGCGCTTGGTCTTGGTTGATGTTGATTGCTTTCCATAGAAAAACATCATAATGTTCATTTCTGTTGGATCGGTTGGAGGTTTGGTTTAATGGCACAAAAAGTGCTTGTGATTACTTTTAGCAAAGGCTGACAAAATAGCCCTTAACAAAATTAGAATCATGTTTCTCAAATTTCAAAGGGAATCGAACAGAATAGATGTTTAGATGACTTTCTTTAAAGGCATTTTGCGTTCTTCTGTTAGCCTTTCATGAAAATCAGCATTTTCCCAATCCAAAGTCAAATAGTTTCAAAACTAATGACTTCAAATTAAATTGATAAAAAATACTAGCAAAAAGTTTGACCTTAGAAAATATTTTAAAGTGCCACAAACATATGGGACATCATTAGTTTCTGCTATAGATGTTGTTGTAGTGTAGTCCCTATTGAAAATTTGCTACCCATCGCTGATTTATACGTCAAACAACGTCTAGTTAATGAGGCTATGTCAGTACTATAATATGAAAAGGGACAGTGTACTTTGCAAATAAAGAGTAAGGTCTCACGATGATATTCGTAAGATTTAAACTTTTATATGTGCTTGGACTGAATAATTATACCTGAATGAAGTGGGTCGAAGTGTCTGCGATCAGCGTAGGCGTAGATTTACAAGCCAGTGACGATATTGTGTCGTTGGAACTCTCAATTAGGGCGGACGCGTGGGTAACAAATATAACAGTTTCTTGTCCTCCTTCCCAAATTAGTATGTCAGATATTCAAAAACATGAATGCGTTGCATTTAAAATTTTAGAGACAGACGTTTCCGTCAATGCACACAGCTCGATGTCAGTTTCCTTGAAATTACGAGACACTATCTTCGAATACACAGACAAAACCACATAACATTGGTTGAATGCAGAGGCATACTCTTTTCGTTTAGTGACCGCGTGTGGATGCGTTTGCTATCGCAAGTATCACATCTCTGACTCACACAAACCTCATCCATATTCACCTTAATCCCAATATCTTAACATAAACACTATACCAAAAATTATTCCAAAATGACAAGCACGTGAGAGTATAACATTTCATATTTTGTATAACTATTATTTTCTCCAAAAATATCATACGTATTCACAATTTTCCATTCACATTTGAAATGCATTTGAACTGCATTCGTTAGCTAACACTATTTTGAAAACAATTGGCAATTTTTACATTAATTATATTTTACAGAATGCTGAACGCAGTACTAGAACTCAGCATCGTAGGTTGCCATCATCATCATCGACACTTCACTGAATGCGATTGGTTGCCGTTGACTGCGCCGCGTAATTGGCCAACCAGTCACCCACTTGGGACTTGTTGAGTTCCAACCACTTGATGTTGGCCTTCACCGTTGCCAGAGCCTGTTCACGTGCCGTTGCGCCTGCCCCTGCCTCGGGATATTTCTTAAAGAATTGCTGCATTTCCTCCAACTTGGTTTGCGTTGAGAAACGAGCTGTAATGGTTGGTATCAGGCGACCAAGAGTACGTTCGTTGATGCCAAAACGTTCAACCAGCTGTTCCCAGTGCTCGCGCACATAGTCCCAGACCAGACTCTGGCCTACAGGATTGGAGGAGATGTAGCCCAGCAGGTTGAAGTAGTCCTGGCGGCGCACATTGCTTTCATCCCAAGCCAAATTAATGTAGCGCTGCAACAGCCATGGAACCTTTACAGCCGCCAGGGCGTTCATCAGCTTGAGCTTCTCTTGAGCATCGGTCTCGGCCAAATACAGCTGCCACACTTGATCCCAAGCAGCCTCCGTGTTCACCTGCTGCATGCCATAGTAGTAGACAACATCGCGAATGTCGGGACTGGGACGGGTTGCGGGGCTGGCCAGCCACTGGTTGAACAACGTGGCGGCCTGCTGTAGAGAGCTCTCCTGGCCAACGGAGCAGGCAGCACTCAGAACCTTGATGCGAAGGCGGCTATGGAAATGAATATGGTATAGAAATAGGTTAAACGACATCTGAAAATGTGACTTACTTCTCCAGATGATCTGTGCCCACGGTGAATGTGACCTTTTCCACAATGGCAGCCAACAGCTTGCGCGCATAGATCGTAAAGTCCTTGTAAAGATCCGTGTAGTATACGCGATTTTTCAGAGCGGTCAGCGAAGCGGTGCCAACACTCCAGGGTACATAATCCTGCTCGTTCTCCAAGTACGTGCTCAGGTCAAGAGCCAGGGCGTAGTTCAACTGGCCAGCACTTGCCAAAGAGTTGGCATCGTTCAGCAAATGTGCCCGATCTGCAGTGCTGAAGGCTTCGCGCGATTGCCTGAGCGCCGTGGTGAGTGCTGTCCACTGCTCGGCGGCATAGTTGACGCGATAGTATCCCACCTGATCTTTATTGAACTTAATCCAAGTGGCCGCGCTGGGCAATGTTATGCTGGCCTCGTTGTCAATGTAGTTGAAGATGCTGGTCTGGACTGCGCTGTTAATGCTGCTCGTGTAGGTGATGGGTATGGACCAGCGGTAACTGCAAATAGCGAGTCGAAGGAAGGACAATGAAATTCTAGAGCCATAAATTAGCTTTTTAAACTCACTTGAATGAGGAGGGCTCCGTCTCAGCTGCATAGTCATCTTGATTGGCAAGGAATCGCTTCTGTGTGAGCTTGTAAGTGTTGCCCTCCCTCGCAACTTCAACCACTGGCAGACCCATCTGCTCTGTCCAGGTTTGCATAAGCAGCCTGTCGCCAAATATGTACAAGATCAGTGGACATTTTCAGGAAAGTAAGGTGGCCAACTTACTTGACATCATAGTCGATGCCCTCTTCCTCTTCAATAGCCGTTAGATAATCATCCGTGGTGGCCGTGCGATACATAAAACGACGCAGATAGCGAGTTGTGGCATTTTGAAGTTTTGATTCACCCACAAGACTCTCCAGCATGCGCACTAAGGCAGCCCCCTTGGAATAGGTTATGGTATCAAAGTACTCAGTTATCTCAGCAGGGCTCTCAATAGACTTGACAATGGGATGGGAGGCCAGCGAAGCATCGATTTCCAGTACAGGATGCAGTTCTTCAATTACAAATTGGTTGTCCTGAAAGTTTACAAAATAATTACTTGGGCTGACCTGGATAATAATCAATGTGGGTTTTACTTACCATGTCCCAATCACCATGCATGTGCTTGACACCCTTGTACTCAATGAAGGAGGCAAATCCTTCATTTAGCCAGAGGTCGCTCCACCAGTTCATGGTGACCAAATTGCCGAACCACTGATGAGCCAGCTCGTGGGCAATGACAACAGCCACCCGCTGCTTGTTCACGCTGGAGCTGGTAGCCTCGTCATAAAGCAGCGCTGTCTCACGGAAAGTGACCAGGCCCCAGTTCTCCATGGCGCCGGATACAAAGTCGGGTATGGCAACCAGATCCAATTTGGGCAGTGGATACGAAATATTAAAGTAATCAATATAATGGCCAGTAATGCCAGCACCCATCCCCAGAGCATATTGTGTCTTCTCCAGTTGGGCAATTGGAGCAAACACTCGCACCTCAATTGCGGTATTGGGAACGGTTGTACTCTTGTTCGCAAAGTCCGAAACGATGAATGCAGCCAGGTAAGTGCTCATAGGTACGGTTTCCATGAAGGTCACTTCAGTCAGATCGCCATTGACATACTCGCCCTATAAAATATGTATGCGAGTTCAGAACACCAGCGAACGCAATGCAATGGAGTGTACAGATTTCTTACATCTACTGGCATGTTTGACAGCACATGATATTCATCGCCGCTGGGTCTCGCAACAGTAATGGTAAACTGCGCCTTCATAGCAGGTTCATCGAAGCAGGGGAAGGCCAATCGTGCATAGGTGGGTTCAAACTTCGTCGTGGCCATATATCTACAAAAAAAAAAAAAAACAAGAACGAGCATTATATATAAGCAATGCAAGGCTGGATGGTGTACAGGCATGCATTGGCATTGGCTGGGCTTGTTAGTAGTCGTTAGTTGCAAACACTGCTGCTACCTGGTGCGATTGTTCTGCTTATCCAAATAGGAACTTTGGTACAAGCCCGTAATTCGATCGGCCAGCGAGCCATTAAAATGCAACTGCAACGTGTAGTTGCCCACTTCGAGGGGCTCTTCGAATTCAGTCACCCAGTATTCATAATCCGGATATGCAAATGTCAGCGTTGGTGCAATGCTCTTTAGCGGCGCTCCCGACTCATCCAATTGCTGTAGATTCGCATTGCTCACGTTCAGCTGTTTGATATGCACAGGTATAAATGTAATGGGCTCTAGCACCTGCAGTTGGATGCTTATGTTGCCCGAGAAGATTTTCTTGTTGAGATCAGGACGCAGATGCACATTGTATTTGATTGGGCTGAGTGCCTTAGGCAGTCGGTATCCAAGTTCTCCCAATACTTTGCTTGCAGCCCTTATAGCGGGGGATAAGGTAGGTGTGGACATGACTTGCGACTTGGTCGTGGTAGGCACTTGGGTGGTATAGGCGCGATTATCTGGTGTTGATAAGTGATTTATCAGATAGAAAACTATGTATGTATATGCTTGTAATTTCTAATTAAATGAATATCAGTCTTTGTTAGCAAATACCAAGCTGCGGCAATGTGGCCACTTCAGCCGGAAAATGTCGTCTGGCAGCACTAACTTCGATAAATGTATCAACTTATCGCAGAACAGCGCCTGGCAGCACTCTCTATCGATATACATCAAATAAAGCCGCCATTTCAAAATGAAAATAAAACAGCCAAATTTAAGTGGTAGAAAAATTGGCCTTATTACAACAATGAATTATGCGCCGACATTAAATTTAGTTAAACTAATCAAAATGTGTAAAGACTGATATATTTCTTTCTGTTCTTTGCAAGTTTACATGTGAAATACAAGACCAACCTGACAATACGCTCAAAATTGGTTTCGTGGACAGCAATTGATCACGATCCACATAAACTGTGCGTATTGGAGGATTCAGAGCCGCCTGAGTACTGTTTGCATGCTGCTGCTGCTGTTTTTGATGCTCGTCGGCTATATTCTTGCCTACATAAACCAGAGCGCCCAGCAAAAATCCGCAGAGCACCAACAGGAAGACGCAGAAGGCAACCAAAGTAAGTATGGTATTACTAGGTGCTTTGTGTGGGCGATTTGTGTCCTTGATGCGGTGATTATCGTCTGTGGAGAGGCTGCTGCGTGGTCGAACGTTTTTTGTCGCATACATTATTATTTTTGGTTTACTTTTAACGGTTGATTTAACTAGACTTATTCACACTGCTGGCACTGGTGAGCTAATAAGAGTGTTCGAATAATTTATTTACACTTGTTTTGTGTCATCAGCCTCTGAACAATTGCATAGCTTAGGTCTATTTGCTGCGTATCGCTTACACTGTCACTGCAACCAGCTGTCCTTGGTTATGAGTTTATTAACTCTGCTATAATTTATATTTTTAACTGACTTTTTAATGCTGAGCTGAAGAAATGACAGTCCGAGCCAACGTATTGTGTCAACACCGAGTGTAATTCGAGAGCCACATAAACAGACCAAATTACACATTATCACCATATAATCATACACTATATACTCATACTACTTGAAGTATAAACAAACACTGATTGTTTGCTCGAAATGTTATGGCGAAGCCACTTCAGTCACATCCCCCCTTCATATCGATATGGATATGGATATGGATATGGATATGATGGTGCTTTTTATGTTTGTCTCCCTATCCGATGAAGCACCTTAAATTTCTGCAAGTCCCTCCCTCTCTATCGCACAACCATGTAATAAAAAGCTGGCCATTTATTTAGATTGCCATGCAATTGTAGCAACTTTGTTTTTTTTTTAATATTTTGCCAAGACTCTTGTAAACCGCAAAGTTGCATTACAAATTTCCAGGTTTGTTGCAATGATACAACCGCAGGCCACTTTCTACAAAGGCGTCGGCGTCTGCGCCTGTCTGTTCGTCGTCGTCACTGCGATTGATTGATGGCGAAGGTTGTTGGCTTTTTGCCTGTCAATTTGCTGCACAGACGCTGCCGCAACTGCTTGCGCTTGCGCAGATCTCTTGAGTTTATGGCATGGGAAAAAATTGCTGTTGCGGAATTCGCATAGAAAATGAATTGAATTTGCCATAACCACAGAGCAGTTGATTTGGCAGTTAATATACGCTTTATGCAAAGCTTGAGCATATCAGAGATCAAAATTGAAAAGAATCTTTAGAAAAATTGCACAAAACTTTAATAAAAGACTCAAATGTTGCAAAGTACACGCATTCACATACCTTCACTTAGGTGAATTGTGAATGTGAAGAATATGCTAATTTCGACCAGCTAAAAGTCAATTGTCTGAGGTATACATCTCTGTCGCCGATCATGCTCATCATCATTGTGTTGCTGTTCCATCGCACCGCCTACGATGATGCAATGCCCAGCCCCGGCTGCTTTGGCGCAGGCGTTGGCTCAATTAAGGCGCACAAAAAAAAATGCCGCTGTGCAAAAATTGCATGACTACCTTATGAGTGTATGAGCGATCATAAAGCCAAGGCTTCACACAATGGCAGGCTGTAAAGTATCTGTGACTGCATAATGTTTGCACGCCTAATTGTATCTGTGTCTTTCTATTCTGAAGTTGGCATAAAATGCAACAAATGTCAAAGCATAACGGTACAAATCAAATATGTATGTATGTACATAAGAATGTATGGGTGTATATTTAATTAGGTTGAATGCACTTGCCGCTGCCACTTAGAATGTTGCGATTGTCATTGTTTAACCGCAATATATTTAATTTATTAAATTAAAGTACAGGCGTCATTTTTTAGGGTCATAACTTTCACAAAAAGTTAAGCGAATATGTAAATTGTTTGGAAGTTACGTGTCCCATAAATGTCCAAAACAAAAAACGTTACTGAGATTTACATATAAAGGGAGGGACCTCAATACGTGATTGTAATTCATTATATATAATCGGAATCACAAAAAAAAAAATACGAAACAAATAACTTTTTAAAACAAAAAAATGATTGCCAAAGTTTGCATGTTTCAACTCAACGGTTTGTTAAATAAATGATTGTTTTGTCGACAAATTGCATAATGATAAGCAGCGGTTATATATATATAATATAAATGATATCTTATTTCTGGTACGAGTACAGGTATAAAATACAAACATTGAAATGATTTTATATATTTTATGGGATCAGATATAGTTATTTCTCTGCTTTACAAAAATAATGTGAGCAAATTAGGAAATTCTCCATCAATATGTTTCGCAGTTTGCATAATACCAATAAGAAGATACATTAAAACTGGTTCAGATATTTTCTACATATTAATAGAAGATATTGTTATGCCAATTTCTAAAAACAATAAATTGTGTTGAACTTAATTATTCTATTTTCACTTTCTGCTGTTCCGGGCTCACCGACAATCAAAAAAACAAAACCAGATTCAGGCAATTAAAATCAATATGCGATGGTAAGATCGTATTCAACGAAACCCAACTAAAGATAAAAGCTACACCTGCATCCATTAATCATATTTGCTTTGAATATACTATTCTTTCTCACAATCGACCAAAATAGAAATTTAAGTTTATAATTCTAGTGGCTGAAAAATGAAAAAGAAATCGCTGCCAATGAAAATGAACAATACTTGGCCAAAGCCAAAGCGCGGCTAGGTTAAACTTTCCAGAACAAAACAAACAAAACAAGAAACTACGACAAGTGAGTTGTCTTGTCGAACTACCAGCAGAAGCGACAACAACAACAAACAGAGAGAGACAACATTGAAGTCTTTGTCGACCCATTTCGTTGGGACTTTTGAAGAAAGTAATTTCTCAAGCGGCCAATGGCCACCTACTGCATACGGAGTATACCTGCAGAAAAGGTGTTGAAGCTGCTGGTGGGACAGACGTAGACGACACCTTGTAGGCATGGAACACTAGCGCATGCCTTGGCATCGAGTTTGAATTTGAGTCGTAGTCGTGCTTGTGCTTCGGCCGACTTAAGGCCAAGAACTTGCGCGGCAAGTGAACTATGCAGGCATACAGCCTGGTCTTAAGCCTGTTTGAGCGGGTATAGGTATCATGGTGTGGAGAGATGACAGTGACAGGGGCAACGGGCGACGCATGCGCAGTTGCAACCTGTTTTGCGTGCGTGGACTTCTTGGCTATTGTTGTTGCTGCTGTTGATGTTTGTTTGCGGTTATTTATTGTGTTTACTGTTGAAAGTCAAAGTTGGCATAGAATTCAATGGCCGCATTTTAGACAGTTGTGACATTCAAATGAATACATATAACAAATAATTAGTTTGCGCTTCAATGCGCTCAACTAGAACACAGTATAAAAATTTATAACGGAGCTCCATCAATGACAATGTCCAAAATAGATCATTGTCAGACTCAGACTAGGCTCAACGGTATTCATTTGAGCTTGAGTTGTACTACTTATTATCATCATCTCTTCTTTATAGCTCACATTTCGCACTTTTTGCCATTTGCTCTTGGGCAGCTCTACTTGATTAACAGTTACAGTTTTTTTTCAGTCTTGATTTGGTCGCATTAATTGATATATGTACTTATGCATATATGTATGTGGTTTTCTATTTTGTTGTTGATAAACTATGCCTAATAATTTTTAATAGACTAATTTGATAACGGCACTTGTCACTGTCTCGAGCCCGAGCTTGACTTAAAGTTGGATTTAAAACGAAGCTGAAGCCGGGCACGTCTCACATTCGCACGCACGAGCCGAGGCCGGGAAAGGGAAACGCGATAAAGATAAACGAGATCAGCGACGAAAGACAACCGTCGCGCTCAGCTTTCAACTTACAATTGAAAGCAGTGTTAAAATCTGCAGTGCAAGTTGAGCTTTAACAGAGCTTTCTTTAACAGCTGAGACCGGCTTTTTTCAATGCCCGTCTCACATCCAACTCCATTGAACTATGGGCCAGGTCAGTCATGTTCTGGCCAATAATGGATCACTTTTAAGGTAGAAAACTTAAAATATATACAAGCTATAGTTCTAAAGGGTGTTTTTATATATCTTAGTGAATTTAAAGTTAAATAAAATACTGAGATTGAAAATTTTTAAATTTGTGCCACTGTTTTTATATAATTTCTGGTATTTATTCGGGATTTAAAACGGGATTTTTTGTACTAAGAGTTTATTCCAAATCTGTAAGTTTTATGAGAGCTATATGATATAGTGATCCAATCTGGACGATTTTGACATATGAGCAGCTTACAGCAAAAAGAAGTCTATGGTAAAAATTTTAAATCGATAGCTCTAAAACTGATAAGACTAGTTCGCATAGAAACAGACAGACGGACAGACTGACATGGCTATATCGAATCGGATTGTCTTTTTGATAAAGAATATGCATACTTTATGGGGTCGGTGATGCTTCCTCCTATGCGTTACAAGGGTATAAACAGTAAGTACCAAAGATTACACAGGCTCATAAAGCACACCGATTAGTGAGATATTTGCTGAACAATTGACTTTCGAAGCTTTTATCGAACATAATATATATGAAGCCAGACTGATATAAGGAGTCAGTAACCACCTACCATCGCATCTTTTTAGAATTACCTTAAATGTGAATGGGACCTCAAAAGTATGCAGTGAAGTTTTGCTCACCTGCTTTTTTGGTAATCTCAAAAGCATATTGCATACCTTGAGGCTATTGATCGCATAGCCACATTAAATACAAATATATATATATATAATTGAAAAATTCGTCGGAGTCTACTATCCAATTATTACAAAAGGGTATAAATGTTACTTACCTCTGATTGCCCTCCGCATCTGTGTAACTCGTTCTGTATACCCCTACGAGATCATCCAGATTGCAGTCAAAGCTTGCGGACAGCGTGTAAGCCTTGTTCATGCTGAGCACCTCCTTTAAAGTGATTATGAGCAGTTCACGACTCCCATCAAGACGTACCTCATCGATGGCAATCCTCATGAATGCCATCATATTAAGTATACTAATGCTGTGCACATTCATATCCTTGGCGTGCAGTGCAATCACATTGGTCACATTGTTCAACTGGAACTGAATGGAAACGGTGCCCTCGCAAGTACCTGTCCGCAGATCGGGATGTATGTATAAGCGATATTTAATGGGATCCAGTTGAGTGGGCAGCCGCCATTCAATCTAAATAAGAGGTTATAAAGATTATTTAATATCCACAACAAGCATTAGATAATAAACAATGCTTGATAAGCCAACAATGTATACATCAATTATAAGTACATGGTCAAGCTATTAACAAAATGAACTTAGTCATCCTCTAGATGAGTCACCAAATGCTAAAGGATAAATAAATTGACCGATTTTCCGATAAACCAACCAATATATATACACAGCTAATCTTTCCATAAAAATATCAATCTTCGGTCGACATAATTCACATTCTGGATGGACTGAATCATTACAAATGATTATGTAGGTAAAAAGCCATTGCTTTCAAGGCAAATTTCACACATTTTATAATGTTCAATCTGGCTGACCAATTGTCTTTATTTATATATATAATTCGATTTCCTTCGTTTTATTGTTCAAAGACGATCAAAATTCATTTTTGGCATGTGCTCGAAACTGTCTCGCAATATCAGACAACACATTGGCCTGTATATAATCCTCCAGCACATCTAACTTTTCTTTGGCCTCAGTCAACTGCAGCAATAGATTGTCCCTGTGGACAACAACAAGCACCAGAGCCACCGCCAGGCATGTGGACACCAGCCCAAAAAAGATAGCCACGCGTTCCGCGGTAATTTTTTCTAATGGGAATATCAAGAATTCGATTGTCAGGCGAAGTCAGAACGCGATTTCAACTGCTGCTCACCTTTGAAATTTCCCATTTCGTATATCAAGAGCTGTGTGTTGTCCACGACCAAAGTGACTAAACTGACTACTTGTAATACCTAGCTGGCCCCCCCAAAAGTATATTGTACACCCAACCGATAAGCTCGGCCGAGCTGTGATAAAATTGGAATTGGTAGCAACGCCGCTTTTACGATGTCCAGACAGCTTTCTTTCTTAGGCAAAGTTTTTATCGCCATTGTTGGGATGTTTGTGTAGCATTGGGTGTACTTACCGCTTCGGGATCAGGTAGTCCAGGAGGCAAGGTGGGATAAATGGGCCTAGCGCTGGTAGATGTGGAGCTGGGAGTCGTTATTCCTCCACCACCAGGGGTTGTTCCACCCCCTGACGGCGTTTCTCCTCCACCTGGAGTGCTGGGACTGGGATTGGGATTGGCTGTAGAGCTTGCTGTTGTTGGCGTCGCTGGCGTTGATGGCGTTGATGGCGTTGATGATGTTGTTAAATCCGTTAATGCATCCAACTTATCCAAAGCATCTCGTAGATCATTTTCCAAATTGGTTTTATCCACAGCCAGCACAATGGTGGATATCATGAAGGCAGTTGTGGCCAGGCCAAAGAATATGGCCACTACCTTCACCGTCAGCCCTAATTATGTAATTAAAATATTGATAGGTCAAACGCATGATCATGAGACATGACCTTAAACACTTACAGGCAACCATTGTGATTGAATGTCCTTGCTAAAAGGACTCGCACTAGCACTTCACACTAATACCAGCTAACGCGAATATGAACTTCCACTGCGTTGGGCACCGAAATGCGTACTGACTGCAAACCGTGTATCTAACTTAACTAGTTGAACTCCATAATCAGATGGCTGAGCGATATCTGGGCAAACTATATAGCTATAGTCACGGTCCACACTGTCCACACTCATAAATACGGCATATACGATAAACAATATCTTTGTAAAGTTTATTTCGCCATTGCCATTGCCAAGAACGATTTTATTGAGGATCCAGATATCGAAATTTATAGCTGGACATTCATAGGCTTGTGTACTTTAATGCTATATCATGTTTTGCCTGATTCAAACATTTTGTCACTGTTGTCGACATATTTTGGAGTCATAGAAATCGCCACATGAATGAAAGGAATAAAACTTTATGGTTTGATTTTGTATTCTTTATTGGCCACAAATTTCTGAACTGGCCCTTTCATTATGCAATTCGCAATTGCAGCCATATATTTATGTATATATTAATGGGTTTTAAACATTTATTGGATATTAGCAACTTTACAATGGGTTTTTAGCGGTCAAAGGTGTGGACGTGCCACTTAGCCAATCGGCGATGTCGCCGCCATTCTGCTCTATCCATTGTATATTGTACTTGATCGTTTCCAGCGCCTCCACCCTAGGGTTGGCGCCAGCTCCAGACTCTGGATACTTGGAAAAGAACTCCTCGACTTCCTCAAGCTTAACTTGGCTGGCAAAGTTTTTGGTTATCTGAGCAATGAGTCTTCCAAATGCTCGGTCATTCAAGCCGAAGCGAGCAGACAGCTTGGTCCATTGGTCGCGGTAGTATTCCCAAACGATGGGTTCGCCCACCGGATTGTTGGCAATATTCTGCAAGCAGGTGAAATAGTCCTGAGAACGCACAATGCTCTCATCAGCAGCCAAGTCCAAGAAGCGATAAAGTAGCTGTGCATCCTGCACACCCGACAATCCATACATAAGCTTCGATTTCTCGCTGGCATCCGTCTCGGCCTTGAACAATTCAAATAGCGTCTCCCAGTCGGACTCGCTACTTGACTGCTTCATTCCGTAGTAGTATACGATCTCGCGCAGATCTGGCGAGGGCCTGTTGCCAGCGCTGGGATTCTGGAGCCAAGTATTAAAGCGCTGAGCAGCCTGAGTCAGACAATCGGGCAAGCCCAAGCCACAGGCGGCCGTGAGCACTGAAACGCGCAGACGGCTATAGGAAATATGAAAATTTGATGAACAGATTCCATATGGTTGCTCTATGAAGACTTACTTTCTCAGATGATTGTTTGCATCGACAGTCCAGCCCACCTCCTGATAGACTCCATTGAGCAAGGAGCGTGCATAGGACAAATATGATACGTAACTTTCGCTGAACATGAGGCTGCGTTGCAAAGACTGGAGTTTTCCTGCTGCAACATACCAAGGCACAAAGTCCCGTTCCTGAGGCAGATAAGCTGTCATTTCCAGCGGTATTCTATAGGACAATTGACCAGCATCGGCCAAGGCAAATGCATCATTTAGCAAGTTCGCCCGGTCAGCAATATCGAAGCGCGAAGGCGCATCGACCAGTTGCTGAACGATTTGCAGCCAGATGTTCTCCTCGTAGTTGACACGATAGTAGCCAAGCTGGTGTACATTGAGCTTCAACCATTTGACATCCGCGTTCACGGCTATTTCCACAGCATCCTGGTGATAATGGAAGATAAAGCCCGACACTTCATTGCTCTCAGAGGTGTCCAGGAAATAGGTGAGGGGGAGACTCCATTTGTAGTCAAATTCGCTCTCTTCGGTAGCCTCCCCATAGCTGGCTTTGTTTGACAGGAATCGCTGTTGGGTTATAGTAAAACCTTCATTGCTAGACCGCACCACATTTAATACAGGATAGCCCATCTGTTCGGTCCAGGTACGCATCAATAACTTCACATCAAAGTCACTGACCACTGCACTGGCCACCTCAGTGAGAAAATCATCGGTGACTGTGTTTTTATATTGGTACTTCTCCAGATAGTTGGTTACTGCCTGCTCAAAGTTTTCAGCTCCCACAATAGTCTCCAGCATACGTATAATGGAGCCACCCTTATCATAACTGATCGTATCGAATATGGCAGTGATTTCATCGGGAGATTCCACACGCTGTACAATAGGATGCGAAGAGAGCTTGGCATCGTACACCAGGACAGGATGTAGGGCGACAATTTGAAATTGCTCCAGCTAGGAAAGGAGAGCAAAAAATGTTATAATATTAATATCCGCGATTACTTTCAAGTCTATAACTTACCATGTCCCAATCAGGATGGACGGCGTTCACTCCCTTATATTGCATATATCGCGCAAAGCCTTCGTTCAGCCAGATATCGTTCCACCATTTCATAGTGACCAGATTACCAAACCATTGGTGGGCTATCTCATGGGCCAAGACGCCAGCTATCGACTGCTTGTTGGCTGTTGAACTGTAGCTCTCATCGTAGAGCAGCGCCGTCTCACGATACGTAACCAGACCCCAGTGCTCCATGGCATTCGAGGCGAAGTCAGGAATGGCGGCCATATCCAGCTTGGACAGCGGGTAGGGCACTTTGTAGTATTGAATGTAGTACTCTGTGACTGCAGCTCCGAAATCCAGGGCAAACTGCACTTTGTTCACCTGATGTGGCGTGGCGAATGCACGCATCGTAAAATTGTCACCGATTCCATTTGCATTCACAGCTTTGCTCTTCGAATCAAAGTCTGAAACAATGATACAGGCCAGATAAGTGCTCATTGGATCGCTGGTAGCAAATATGGTCTCTGTGTTCTCGCCCAGATACATCGAATCCTGCACAAGCCATTGTGGTATATATGTTTTAAATACATATGTGTGAATCATGTGAATGAATTATTACTCACCTTAACATCCATATTGGAGACTGCATGATGGGAGCCAGAGGGGTGAACCACGCTGATTGCAAACGTGGCCTTCAAGGCCGGCTCATCGAAGCAGGGAAATGCTTGGCGAGCGTATGTGGGCTCAAACTTGGTGGTGGCAATGGTTCTAAAGATGTTTAGGCCAAAATGTATTGCATAATTTTAGGTAAGGATAGAAAACATTAACTATATGCCTTTGATAATTTACCGTTGCGTACCCGCCTCCGTTTTGTAGTTGCTGCTGTACAGACCCACCAGCTTGTTCCTCATCTCTCCATTGAACAGTATACCCAATGTAATGGTGTCATCTGCCGGCAGTTCCTCTTTCATATTTACAATCAGAAATTGGCGCTGTGCATCCAACTCCCAGTTCTCTATTTCCCGGTTCAAAACATAAACGTTGGCTATCTCCAGTTTGTGGGCGTGCAAAATAATTTGCTTGGTTGCCTGCTCAACAAGAATCGTGATTTTTTCCTGGCCTGTAAAATTGCCCGTGTCCAGCTCTGGATGCCATAACAACTCATAATGGGTGGGCACCAAAGCGCTGGGCAAACGATAGTCAATCTAAATGGTGATGGAGTACAAGAAATCTTATTTATCATGCGTTTTAATGCTGTTTCTCCCACTTACCGGCTCGTCGGCTCTCGAGTGTGTGTCGCGCGTCTCCCGTTGCGCAGATCTGGCTGCGCTGCTGCCTGCTCCTAGCGACTCGTACATCTCAATCTTCTCTCGTATATCACGCAGATCCGCTTCTAACTGTGCGCGCTGCACAGCCACAACAACGGTAGCGGTGGCAAAGGCAACCACCGACCAGGACAGTACCACCTGCAGCCAATAGCCCGTTAGAAACATCTTTACAATCCCAGCAATGGCAAGTAACTAAAAGTGTGTGTGCAACCAACAACGAAATGTAGCTCTGGCTATATCTATAGCTATTGATATGGCGATAAGTTGCTCAACGACACATTTTTGATTGGGAGCACTTCAATGATTATATTATTATGATTATAACAACAATAATTCGGGATTATATTATGGCAAACCGCTGAATCTGAGCCCACTGGCCAGGGATAGTGAAACAGCACTGAGCGCCATATATGAACTTTACAAAGCGAAGAGCTGAAATCAAATCGGCTACACCTATAACCATGCAGATACTCACATATACACACAATGTCGGTAAACTCCATCGGCACCGGCCACATGAATTCGGTTATCAGCTTGCCAAACTTGTTTTGTAGCGTAAGTGATTATTTATATACCCATAATATTCTATTGTTTTTCTCCTTCATTGGTTAATCTTTATTTCCAAATGATCGCTATGTTTGTTTATAATAGCAATTCGATACGAGTAAATAACTATAACACTTTTATTGATTGGACACAGCCACAGTCGAGTTTATAGATATATACTCTTGCTGCTGCTGCTGCTGTTGCTTGTCCAGCCATTCGTCAACGCTTTCCAGATTCTCAGCCAGCCACACTATATTGTTCTTGACCGTCTCCAGGGCACGTACGCGCGCCGCTGTGCCAGCTCCGGCTTCAGGATACTTCTCAAAGAAGTACTCCATCTCCTCGAGCTTCGTCTGTGTGTGGAAGCGCGCCGTTATCGAGGGTATCAAATTGCCCAGATAACGTTCATTTAAACCGAAACGATCGACCAACTGTGGCCAGTTCTCGCGCACATGATCCCAGACCAATGGCTCACCCACTGGATTGCCCGATATGTAGCTGAGGCAGGTGAAGTAATCTTGCCCACGCACATACTCCTCGTTCCATGCCAGATCGATATAGCGCTTTAGCAGCCAAGGCTCCTGCACTGCAGCCAAGCCGTACATTAGCTTTGATTTCTCGCTGGCATCCGACTCGCTAACAAACAGATCCCAGACTGTCTCCCAAATCTCCTGGTTGCCCACGGAGAGCATACCATAGTAGTAAACGATCTCGCGTACATCAGGATTAGGTCGCGTGTCAGGGCTCGCCAGCCAGTTGTTGAATTGTACTCCAACTTCGGTAAGACAGGACTCCAGTCCCAGAGAGCAAGCGGCGCTCAAAGCAGTCACACGAAGGCGGCTGGCATTAAAAAATGAGAGATCGATAAATATTGTAGATAACTGAAAGGCAAGAAGATTTGATTAAGAATTTGGTCAACGTTGGCTTACTTATTTAAATGATCCTCATCGACTGTCCAAGTCAGAGCCGTGTAGATTGGTTCAATAAGTGCAGTCGCATAATTTTTATACTTCACATAGCTGCTCGTGTAGTATAAAGTACGCTTCAGTGAGGTCAGCCTGGATGCGGCCACACTCCAGGGCACATAAGCCTCTTCTTTGGCCAGATACTGAGTCATATCAAAGGCAATATCATAGGGCAGTTGCGTAGAATCGGCCAAAGCGAATGCATCGTTTAGCAGAGAGGCACGATCACCTGCGCTGAAGGAGCTAGGATTGTCCAACAGCTGATTAGCGAGAGCCTCCCATAGGGACTCATCGTAATTAACGCGATAGTAGCCGACCTGATCATGGTTAAATTTGATCCAATTCACAGCACTAGGCAGCGTTATGGTTACTAGAAAGGAAATTTATGCACGCTTATATTAGCAGAAATCTGATGAAGCTATGAATATAGGAAGACCTTCGTCTTGCATACATATGGTACCACTTACTTTCGCTCTTGTCGTAGTAAAACCATTCCCGCTGCACTGTCGAATCCGCACTGGTCGTGTATGTGATGGGTATCGACCAGCGGTAGCTATAATTTAAGTTTAATGAATGTGCGAAAATTTCAATCAGATACGCTTCTTAGACTGAAACACTGAGATGTCTTTAGTAATGCGAATTCGCAACTCACTTGTATGCCGAAGCCTCGTGCTCGACGTTATAGTCATTGGGATTGGACAAGAAACGCTTCTGTGTCAATTTGTATTCAGTGTCTGAGACCTTCTGAATCGTGACCACAGGCAGACCCATCTGGAAAGTCATAAAATAGGTTAGGTTCGGTTACCAAGCCAATATTGTGCCACGATAAAGATAAATAAATCATCATACTCATGTACCTGCACTGTCCATGTGAGCATAATGTCAGTAACATTAAAATCCAGACCCAACTTGTCGATCTCCGCAAAGAAGTCTGCTGTCTCAGCTGTTCCATATTTATTCTCATTCAAATAGTTGGTAACTCCCAAACGGAAAGTTGTCTCGCCGAGGAAATCCTCCAACATGCGTACCAGCGATGAGCCCTTGGAATAGGTAATGCTGTCAAAGATTTCCGTTATCTGATCTGGATTCTCCACAGTTTGGATAATGGGATGGGAGCCCAAGGTGCCGTCTAATGTCAGCACTCCATGCAAAGTGCTAACAATGAATTGATCTCGCTGTGAACAGTAGGCAAGATAAATGTATGTACATCAAATGGTGGGCTTCAGGGAGAACATAGATGGTTAACAATTGCTTCAACTTGCCATTTGCCATTCAGGGAAAACGGCATCTACGCCGAGGTATTCGATAAAGCTGGCAAATCCCTCGTTTAGCCAAAGATCATTCCACCAATGCATAGTCACTGAAAAGAAGAAACAATAATCGATTAGATTCTCCGTTGATTTTTAAGTAGTCCACATCGACATAACCTACCTAGGTTGCCAAACCACATGTGTGCATACTCGTGAGCAATAACGCTAGCAATGCGCTGCTTATTCGCTGTGGAGCTGGTCTCCGCCTCATAAAGCAAAGAAGTCTCCCTGAAAGTAACAAGACCCCAGTGCTCCATAGCACCTGAAACAAAGTCAGGTATGGCGGCCATATCCAACTTGGGCAAAGGATACTCAATCTGGAAGTAATCAATGTAGTACTCAATGACACCTTTGCCCACGATGACGGCAAAGTCGGTCTTATCGATCTGCTCGGGCGTCGCATAGACGCTCATTTTGAAGGTTTCGCCAATGCCGTTGGTTTCGATATTCACTTCCTTAGCTGTGAAGTCGGAGACAATGAAACAGGCCAAATAGGTGCTCATAGGAACACTTTTGACAAAAGTGACCTCAGTGAAGGCGCCCTGGTTTGCCTGCGATTCAATATTCATGTTGGAGAGAGCATGATAGTTGTCTTCTACAGGATGCACCAGAGTTATCTGAAAGCTGGCCTTCAGAGCAGGCTCATCGAAGCAAGGAAAGGCCTGACGGGCATAAGTTGGCTCAAACTTGGAGGTGGCTATCAGCTTGCGGCTCTCATCCGCCTTCACATACGACGAACTATACAGTCCCACTATCTTGTTGGCCATATTACCCTCAAAGCCAAGGTGCAGCTGGAAGTTCCTGCCTTCGGCTAGCTTCTCTGTCAGTTCGATAATCAAGAACTCAGTGACGGACTCCAAATTGAAGCTCTTGACAGCCAACGTCGTGCTGCCCGTGTTCATGACGGATATACTCGTAATGTTCAAGTACAGAGAGTGCAAGATAATCTTATCGGTTGCCTCATTAACGGTAATGGTGATGGTTTCCTGGCCACTGAATTCCCCAGTCTCAATGTTCGGAAACAGATAAAGATCATAATTTGTTGGCTTCAAAGCGCTGGGCAGGCGATAGTCGATCTTCTCTGGTGGAGCGGCCGTTGTGCCAAGACTGGTTGAGGTGCCAGGATTCGATGTTGCAGGCGGCGGGGTTGTCTCACCCGGCGATTGTGTGGGGGTCGTTTCACCGGGTGTGGTTGTAGGTCTTGTAGGCGTAGATACAGTGGTGGTAGTCGTTGTTGTTGCCAAGCCCGACTCGAGCAGATCCAGTTTATCTCGGGCCTCGCGCAGTTCGTCCTTGAGATTTGTCTTCTGTACGGCCAATACAATTGTCGATATGGTAAAAGCGCAGAGGGCCAGACTTAAGCCAATGGCCACCAATTTTGCGGAAATTATCATTTTGTTGGCCACCAATTTCGCTCGTTAATCCAGTTTCAATCGCATCCAAAGCGCTACTGAACTTCAGCAAACGGTCGTTTTGCGCAAGGTAAGCATGCCTCAAGTGGCCCTATCTAAATTGGACATATGAGGCGGCGTCGCACTGATTACTAATCTAATCGCAATTGAAAGTCGATGAGTGACGTGTGACTGTATAAACCCGCCGTTAAATCCAACATATGTATGTACGAAGAGAGTAAGTACGTACTCGGGCACGCTTGGCGATCCGGGGCACTCCGTTCGCTCCGGCTCCGGTGATCTTAACGCGCTTTGATTAAACTTAGAAATGCCAAAAATCTGCGAGTTTTCCCTGTTAAACTCGAAATCCCAATATGGCTTGAGAAACTAGAAACTCCCGGCGCCGGCGCCCTAAGTTTCCACATAGGCGGCACCCATATGTGTGACAACCAATTGAGCAAATTTTTTACCCACTACCTGGTATCCGTATCCCGATAACATCGGGTGATGGTGGGCTCTGATTGCATGTGCGTGCGTATGTGTGTATTACCCGCTGCTTAGGTACTAAAAAACCCTTTCCGGCGATCTTAATTAGAGAGTTGATGTTGGGTTGGTATTTTCATCATGTTAAAACCCAAACAAAGAAAATTTAACACACATTTCCAAACACTCAGAAGGATGAACAGAAGGATGAAAGGACTTATTGTCCTGCATTATACATCGTCGTGATGACCGTCTTTACCAAATGTTGTAATGAAATAATGAAGAGCCTTAATATTTCAATATCTCTAATCAAATCCTTTCTATCTATTTTCAACTATATAGTTGACAACGCAAATATTGTAATATTGCGGATTAATGTTCCTTAATGCAGTGACTATGTGACCTAAGCCAGGTATTAACTTTTGCCGGAAATACCAACAACAATGGCAACTCCCGACCCGGGGATTCACAACAGAGGATACCGCAGGAGTAATTAGTTTTCCAAATTATTTCGGCATTTTATTTGTCATATGTTTTGTTATATAATTGGCTTGTCCATCCTGGCGGACAAAAACATACACAAAAGCCATGTTCGAACATTGATGCTGTCCAGTTGCAAGCGGAAAATCCGTAAATGTGAATGAAATCGGGCACCATTCATTCACAAGCACGTCGAGATCAGCCTGCGGGTTACCTGCTTAAGCGTGGGAAACTTGCCATCGGCCAGGACACGCACACCAGGCACCAGGTAGTCGGAATAAAACTGGGCTGCTCCGCAATTGCATCGCCGCCGCTTGAGCCATAGGCTGGTGGGTAATTTGTGCGACTTTGGGAGATTTCGTCGGCGTAAAAAGTCCCAAGTGGAATATATAAATTTCCGGTTTTTTGGCCAGGCTCGTATTTCCCACGGGCAGGCCCAGGCTGCCATCGCCATCCATCCCTTTCGATCCTGCTATAAAACCCAGCCGCCAGCGCTGATCAGTCCACAGTCGAGTCAACGACAGCGCCGAGAGTACACCACATCGCATAGCACAAAATGTTATTCATACTTAACATATTTCTGAGTCTGTCCAGCACATTGGATGCTGCCACAGTGAGCGTCGTAGAGCCCATGGGCTACTATCAGTATACACAGTTCCAGGCGCCCCTCTCTTGGGAAGCAATCACCTCCAGTGGATTGGAGCAGGCGTTGGCCAGCTGCCAAGAGAGCTTCAAATGGCAGCGTTGGAACTGCCCGAGCACAGACTTCATCAAGCGGCAGACGACACCGGTCGTGAATCTGGATCGCGAGGATATCTTTGTGGCGGCCATTTCTATGGCCGCTATTGTACACACACTTACCAACGACTGTGCCAACGGAGTCATCGCTGGCTGCGGTTGTACGGAGAACGCCCTCAACGTGCCCTGCGCCCACGAGCCCGCCAAAGCCCTGGCGCTGTATGAGCAGCGATTTGGAGCCGGCACAGGTGCTGCAGCACACAACCAGCGAGTGGTTGGAGCCCTATTGAAGCAGTCTCTGGAGCAGGAGTGTCACTGCAAAAAGCATAACCCGCAGGGAAAATGCCTGGAGGAACAGTGCGTGAGCGTTTTAAGGCCCTTCGAGTCAGTGGCCCAGGAGCTGTTGCAAATGTACGACGATGCCATCCAGCTGGACACAACCACCAGCAACCTGAAAATCATGTGGCAGAATATCCCCCTTGACTCGCTGGTCTATATGCAGGATTCAGCCAACTACTGTGAGCGCGAGGCCAGTGGCCGCTGGTCCGGAACACTAGGACGCCAGTGCTCCAAATCGGGCAGCGGCTCAGCGGATGAGCGTCTCTCTTGTCAGCAACTGTGCCGCGTATGCGGCTATCGAGTGCGCGCTCAGCACGTGCGGAGCGAGCGTCGCTGCAACTGCAAGCTTGTCTGGGGATTTCGGCTACAGTGCGACATCTGCGTACAATTAGAACGCCAGTACACTTGCTACTGACTCGTGGCAACTGCAGAGGCCAACGATAAGAACTGAATCTGACTGGGGCGCTGGTTAAGCCTCACAAGAAATGCGATTCCTTACTTTATTTTATATTTAAGTTAATTTATTTATAGCTCCCGCTAATTTATTAAAACTATTAATAAATACTTTAATTAAACCAAAAAATTAATTAAATCATCCTAACTACTCGGCTGATATGGTGACTAATAGGAGCTGTCACATAGAGGACAATCTCTTAGTCAATTTAGATAAACGATCCATCAGCAATCAATGATCATTCGAACTTTGTGTGCATATTTATTTCATAGACCTTAAAGCGTTAGTTGAACTTATTGCCACTGGTTTACTTCTTCTAAACTAAGTATGTTTATACTGATGAAGGCGAACTAATTTATCCATGCGGTTGGCTTGCCTTCCACCCGGTATCCATTGTAGGCTGCAGCTGCTGAGGAAGCGGCGGCTGCCAGCTCTGATCTTCGGCTTGGCTCGCCGGCCCAATACGAGGGCACCTCGTAGCTTTGCACCATCTTGTTGCTGTTCTTGATGGCTGAGATGATGAGCAAGAAGATGGCCAGCTTGCCCACCAGTATGGACTTTACCAGCAGCAGCTTTAGCTTCGTCACCAAAAACGGCACAATGGCCGATTGTATGAGGAAGGGCAGTATAAAGAGAGGCAGCACTTTGGTAATCATGTCGTACTTCTTTCCACGACCTGCAATAAGAGCCAGTTAGGTCAAATGCATGTGTGGATGTTGCGATCCTAGGAACACTTACCCTCTTCGCTGTTGTCAGTGGTCAGCCAGCGGGATGCGAATATCTCCCTGAGATTATTGCCATCTAATTTCACATGGACAATGTCATTGCTCAGATCCAGACTCACATTCAAGCCGAGTCCCACTTCATATCGTTGCAAATGATCATTCACATCCACAGGCTTAGCTGTTTCGGCTTCTATTTCTGTTTCTATTTCCAGATCCTCTCTTCGCTTATTGTTGTTGTTGCGATACTTGCGCTTCCGCTTGCGCCTTTTCTTTCCTGAAGTCGTCTCATTGTCATCGTAGATGAGCGTCTCGGTTTGTGCCTCTAGCAGAGCCTCCGCCTGAGCCTCATTATGCAGCTCATGAGCCAGGGCATCGGCATCTGCATCGACTGCCTGCTGCTCTTCGATAGCCTCTGTAGCTGCAGCAGATGCCATTTCCGCTTCATTGTCCACTAACTGGAGCGCACTAACCCGATCCCGTAATCGCTTTTTGTACTCACTGGTTGTCTTATTGCCTAGATAAGTGCTTTTGTAGTTCTTGTAGATGCCCATGAAAATGTGTGAGTTCTTTTTCAGTGTCTGCTTATCCTGCGGTTCATAGCTACTGGCCAATCCTCTGGCTGCCTCCGTGGCGGATGATTCGCTGCTTGACTCGCCCGTCGCCTGATCCTGAGCCCTAGCCAGCTGGGCGCATAGCGCATAAAACAACAAAAATCTTATTATGGTGCTCATCTCTGGTGCATGTCACACTGGTCTATGTTCCGCTCTAGTTACTCCGCTCTAGTCACTGTGTGCACCTAGCGCTGGTCTGCCACGAAATGTGGCAAGATCGGTGGCCGCCATGCGTTTTATCAACTCAGCTGCCGCCTCTGTGAATGAACAGAATAAAATGCGCGAAGAAAGCCGCCAGACGTGCAACTCTCAACTGGCTGCATTCTGCGGCAGCTGAAATTGGAATTGGGCACAGTGAGCCAGAGCTAGCGCGATGTCGGTGTCACTTGGCCAGCTTGGCTGACTCTCTGCAAGCTAAACAAGTTACCCATATCCCGGCCAAAACCAGAACACGATTCTTGCGCTGGCTCTGAATCTGAGTCCGAGTCGGAATCCTCTTCAATTAAACTGCCAGCCGTCGCTTTGGTCAAAACAATGTTGGTGTCTGGTGCTAACATGAAAAATATCTGGAGTAGGCCTGCAATTTCTTACTGATCTCACTTATCGATTTCTTTTAGCTGTAATTGCCCGTTTGCCGCCCCCCAGCCAACTTCGCAGCTGCAGCTTCCCAATCACCATTAGCCGTATATAATATATTAGCTCGTTAAGTAGTCTGCTAACGGTTATAGTCTTGATTCTTTAGCATTAGCCCATTGCCAGAGACAGCGACTCCTCCCATTAGCTTCGAATATGACGGTGATGGCATGCGAAAGTTGTTGACAAAATTGGCTTGCAAAATGGCGCACAGGTGATCTTTGCCTTGAAAATCCAGAGTAGAAAGTAAATTCTATCAATAGAGCGCAGCATGAATGAATCTGCTCAGCATATTTGAGTTTTCGGCTTACTTTCACATACAAAACTAATTAGAAAACTATCCTGACAATAAAATAATCACGAATTGTATGGACTTGGCCGATTTGCGCTGAGTAATCACTTGACATAACCAATAAAACAATTCAAATTAAGGTATATAAATTATCAAGATAATACCGAAGTACACAATATATAATCACTAATAAAAGTAACAATGATAATAATAACACAAGAATCATTTGATATTCTTATCATGTTTATAGGTATAATCACATTTGTCAATTCTTATTAGAAACTTAGCAACTGGAAAAGCGTATTTCTTCAATATATAAGTACAGAAAGAAGTGTATGGTAAATATTTCAACTCGATAACTTTAACACTGAGAGACCAGCTCGCATGAGATGTATATATATTTATAAATATTAAAAGATGCTTACAGTCGGAATGTAGTTTGTTGTGTATTTCTTAAAAGCAGCCACATTCACATGTTCAAATATAATGTTCCCAAGGCTTTGAATTTGTCCAATTTTTTAGCATATGCATTTTTCATTTCAAACTATGTATCTGCATTAATAGTTATATTTGTTTATATTCATGTTTACGTATCTATTGATATTGATTTTTATGAATAGAATTATATTATCTTATATTATCGCATTTGTTTTATGGGAATTATACACAATGATTAGGCCTGTTATCTCTTTGGATTGTGAAATAGATTTCACTTATCACATAAAAAAATAGTTTGGCATTCGATAGTTTTTTTTTAGCCAAACACTAAAACATTATGAAATACTATCCTTATTGATTATGGCATGATATAATATTCAATTGCGTTTAATAGAAAATTATGAAAATAAATCTAAATAGTGAGTGATTCGAGATGATGATAACTATTTGTCTATAATTATTTCAATTCTAATTAACAATGTTTGTTCAAAGCGCAGGTCAAACGGATATAGGTTAGATTTTATTACTCAAGAAACCATTTTGCAGTAGGCCACCTGCAGGTGGGTCGAAATAGAAAATTCGAAATGAAATTTATACACTACATCTCTCTGCCTTTCAATGGCGATTATGTCGGCGAAAAAAATGTAATAGAAAATTAGGGCCTTTATTGTAGTTGCCTTTTTTCTTAATTTGTCGTGTTTTTTTATTTGATTTAGATTTTAAGTGCGTGTTTATTAACGAGTATACATATGTGGGATCAGGGGAAGGAAACATTTATTCCCATTGTTTGGACGTGCCGTGGGGAGTAACATAAACAGAATCCGGGTAAACTCTGGGTAAACTTGCTATTATACATACACATATACATATATACATATATTATACACATATCTTTGCACCTATAGAAGGGAATTGATCCATTACCTGAAGCTGCTAGTACGAATATTTATCAATGAATGAAAAACTGTTGACAAAGTCGTAAATTGTTTGCTTATATATGTTTACTTAAGTTGTAAATTAAAATGCGTTGCCTGGCTGTCAATTAGTCGCCAACGTTTGGCTGATAAATCATTAAAAATGAAAGCGAATGGGCGGCCAAGCGGGCGGTGGGCGTTGCCCTCAATATAGGCACGCGTCGTGAAAGAATGCCCATGTCCATGTCCAAGTCCAAGTGCAGCATGGATATGGGTGGCGGTGGCGAGACCAAATGCGTTTCGTGCCACTTAAGGGCAGACAGTCGCAGTCCATGTCAGTTCAGTCAGTTGTGGCCGACCCAGGGTAGTGAAAATAATGACAAACTTTATGCATATTCAAAGCGATTGGACATCGCTATCAAAGACAGACATTCCACATGGCGAAGACAACTGCGGCACGATTTGCTTGTTTTGGCTCACGTTCGTGCGACGTCCGGCTGCCGAATTTCAAGTAGTCGCCCATGATCATCCAGACAAAGCTGATCGAGACCCATGCAGAGGGCCGCTCGATAAAAGCCAATGTCAATGTGAGCAACGCATTCAATTGTCAGCTGGTGTTGGAGCGCAACGGTGTCCAAGCAGACCTAACGGATTAAACGAAACGAAGGACTATCAATCAAAAAATGGCCGCCGCTCAGAAAGTTGTTACCGCTCTCGTGTGCCTGTGTCTTATTTGTGATGTGGTCCTGTGCCAGCAGGCCACTAATAATAATAACTCAAGCTCCGATACCGATGCCGACTTGTCAGGTCAGTACAGAATATGAGGTGCCAACCTTAATGAGAGTGAGTGCTAAACTAAAAACTATCAATACATATTTGTTGCGTTACAGAAAGTCGCACCTTTGGCCATCATTTTCTGCGACGCATTAGCTTTGCTCTGGTGCCAGGAGCATTTGTTGTGGGTGTGATCACCACGCTGCTGGCAGCGCTTACGGTGGTGTCCATTAAAGGACTGGGCGTTGGTGTCATCCTGCTGGTCCTGGCCATTGGACAGATGTTATCGCGTACTTTGCCTGTTCAGGCTGCTGCTGCCTATGCTGCCGCTCCGGCTCCGGCTCCAGTGCCAGTTGTCTATTCCCACTCGCACACGCAGCAGCCCGTCTGGCTGGAGAAGGAATGGTAGTGCCATGCAGTTAGGGATAAATGGTAAACCATAGAGAACGATAGCCAGCTGGCAGCAGGCCAATTTGTACCTCAGCGAGCATGCAACCAAATAATAATTTAAGTGTAGTTTAAATTATTTATTTAACAATTATTAAATACAAGTAAATTATTGAAAGTATTGTTTCCATTTCCAATTGCTCACGGAAAGTGAAATCTCTTTCTTCTGAATACAATCACACTCATTTCGTATGCATGACAGGGGCACCCACAATTTTACAGTTGTACCGTTCTTTTAACTGCTCTCTTCCGATGCGGTTGTGCTTCCAGTTTTAGGCTGAGCTGGAGACGTGCTCAAAAATAAGCACGTAGAGGCAAAGAAAGTTAGTCATAGGTAAATATGGGTCACACATAGTCCAGACCATGGATTTCTCTGTTAATACTTATCATAGCTCATTATGGCCCGAGTCTAATTAATAAACTCTCACTTGATTGTCTTCGACGGCATTTATCCGTAGTTAAAGTAAAGCATATTACTTGCCAGCGAGCCAGGTAAGCATCTATCTAGCCATTCATTTGTTGACCAGTTTGAATCCGGCTTCAATTGTTCCACTTTGCGACAATTTAACATTTTCGCACTCGCACAAAGTTTCTAAAGCGGCAATAGCAGCTGCGATTGCTATTGAGACTGGGTTACTCTTACTTATTGACGCATCGTTGTCATCATTAACTGCCGTCTGATATGTGATATGGGCGACAGGTGAGCCAGTTTCAAATTCATATCTCAAAGTGCGGAGTGCAAAGTAGTGATAACAACCAAAGATAACGATAATCTCGTTCTAAATGTAATTGTTTTGGACCAGCATGCTGATTGAGTTATTACTGCCGATAAACGCATAAGTCAGGGAAATGGGTCAAATTGAGAGCGACAACAACTTGACCCGCTAAACTAAATCTAACAGGCGGTCAAGCGAGAGAGTCTGCTCCGCAGTTGGCTGGTGGATGGATGCAAACCAGTTGGTGAGTGGCCAAATGCGGGAAAGAAAACTGTAAACAGCATTCTGTCTGTGACAGACGCTGTGTGGATCTGGCAGAGGCAGCTGTAGTTACGAGTAAGGATTGTTGGATAGCCGATGCTCTGGTCTTGACAGTGGATTCAGTTGTGCGCTGTGGCTGCTGTCGATCAGTTGTGTGCAAGTGCATGAAGTGACCGCCTGAATCCGAATTAGAGCAATTGAAAATGCGAGTTAATCATAATCCAAAGGTCCTGCTCGCACTATGCATCTTCCTTAGTATGAGTGTGAGTGCGAGTGTGGGTCAAGCTCAAGATAGAAGTACGTTCAGCGAAGACACACACCAAGCCGCGGCTCGCTTCTCAAATAGTGTTCCATACTTTAAGGCGTCAATTCCAATGCGCATTTATGACTGCCTGCGAGATTTCAGCATGTTGCGCTGCACCAAACTATTTGTCTTGCAGAAAATGGAGGAACGGAAGCAGCTGCAGCGAACTGGCAACTTGACCCAGGACTTTATGGATCAGTTTTTTGGCGAAGAAACCCAGCTGGGCAGCCTGGTCTCAGACAAGTACCAGCAGATGTCTGAGAAGGACCTGAACCAACGACTGGTGAACAACTTTCAGCGGTTCTTTAAAAATCGCGACATTAAGCTACACTTTTTGCCAGGCATGCTAGTCAAGATTGTGCCGAGCACGGAGAACAAGCTGAAGTTTACACTAAAAAAGGGTGGGTAGCTCAAACTGAGACATTAGGTGGCGTGATGATGATTCAAAACTCCTACTCCAATTTGCAGCCATCAAAACTCGCAAAGGTCGTGCCCGCCGACGTGATACTACGGACGACCAACTGAACCTCATGAATCTGGCGCCCATTGGCGGAGTCGTCGGCGGCAGTGGAAGTGTGGAGACATACGAACCAGAGGTGGAAGGCGATTCCAAGCAGCAAGGCCTAGCAGGCATCATCCAAGGCCACGATGAAGGTGGCGGCGGCGGTCATGGTCATGGCGGTGGACTATTGCGAAAGCGAAAGAACAGAAAGCCATCCTACAAAACAACTATGCTGCAAATGGCTGTCCCGATATTGGTGCTGCCTATCATATTGCTGGGTAGTCTATTACCATTCATATTGCCCGCTTTGAAGATGGCAACAATTATGTCCCTGCTGATGAACAATGGCGCTTTTATGGCCGCCCTGCTTTATGCAGCTCGCACCCAGGCCAACACGCAGGAAGAACAGCACATCAGCTATAATTAACTCCACGGCAATCTTCATGGTCATCATCTTACCGTTAGTTTCATGAATATCATCTTAGTCATACACCCTTCCGTATGTTTCACACACTTTACTAATAAAAACAGTGTCCTATGCTACATCCTTAGTCTCTTCAAGAAGTTTCTTGTGGCATAAATGTTGCTAAAACTCGAAATAGAACAGATGTCAATCTTGGGAAAATATATATAGCTCTAATTTGAACAGACGAATAATCAGTTTCCTGATCTCTTTTTGTTTGGAGCTAATGTATACTATTTCCAAAACTTTGATATATTTTCAATTCATTTACATTTTCTAATCAATTTCCCAAGAGACTAACTAAACGTTTTCCTTGTAGCATTTGTAGATAAATAGAAGAGTTTTATTCCATTTTCAACCATGCCTTTTACCCATTCGGAAACATCAAAGATATTTGAGGACTTTGTTTTGTGTTTGGATTTTTTAAATTTTTTTTGTGGTTTTTTTTTTTAGTTTTCAAACGTATAATAGGTAAGCTTTGGGGCATACTAAACTAACACAATTTACACACGCATAGATTCGACACTTAACAGTAAACCTTAGGAAGTACACTTAATTCTAGAACCTCTTGCATCGATATTTATACAATTATATATATATATATATGGAGATAGATATTTATAGGAGCACATGCGTTCATGAACATGAACGATATATGCTATAAAGCAGTAAGATATAATAATAAAAAGTTTTGTATTTAGTTTTGTTTTCAATTTTTGTTGCATTAGTTTCATTTTTGAAATTCTTTGACTAATCTCGAATAGTTTTTGTTTTTGGAATTGAAGCCATTTACATGTACAATATGTATCTTCGTGAACCGATCGATCTCACCGATTTGAAGCGGGTGTGGGACTGAAGGCTTTACAGCGCGCAGCTAATTCTCTTATAACCCTTCTCAGACTAATTTCGTTTAGTTGCGTACTTTAACAGAAACCGTTTCGATTAAAGGAGTTGAAGCCAGTTAATATAATTAAATACTGCAGTCCTAATTTGTAACCCAGAGACTTTGTGTATACGCAACGTTATTTGCCGTAAGCTAAAAATAATGCATCCTAGATGCTTGGCCGTGCCCCGTCACGCAACTCTACGACCTGTCGCTATCTAATCCTGTTTGCACTCTTGCTCGCGGTTGAGAATCGAAGCGTTCTGGCGGTCCTCAACACTGATATCCTTGTCGTCCCAGCCCCAAACGGCGTTCTCCTCCAGTTCGTGGTCTAAGTGCATCACCAGTTCGCTGGTGGGCACTTTGCTGTTGTTATTGGCATCCAACAGGGCGGCTATGTGCGAACCATCGCCAGTGCGCAGTACGCGCTTATACACCATTTCTTGGGACACGAACTTCAGATCGTAGGCTTGACCTGCAGCAAAGAAACAGTGATAGTGGTTTGGAGAAGAGCAAAAGATGTGGTGAAAGCCTACCGATTTTGGCCATCAGATCAATGAAAGCAGTAGTCCAGTTGTAGTTGTAGGTGCCGAGCTCAGCTGCCTTGTAGTCCCAGGGGAAGACGTGGTGATAGTTATGCCAACCCTCACCAAAGGTGATGCTTGATACGAGCTTAGTGTTCACGGCGCTCACATGTATATCGTATGGTTTCATGCCATAGAAATGAGCAGCGCTGTTTACCAGCCAAGTGCCGTGCAGAGACAAGCAGTAGCGCAACATGGCGCAGGTAAAGAAGCACACTCGCAGTGATGAGCCCATGCAATAGTATGGGAACAGCATGGGAAGAACAAAACAGCAAATGGGCATTACCACAAAGTAGTACCTGCCGGGGGAATCAAAAATAAAATCCAGAAAAGAAGAAGAGAGACGAGGCTTAGAACAAAATACCACATTTGAAACCGTTAGCTTGGGGCAACTCACTTCTTTTGGAACATAACCACTGGATCCTGTTCAATATCGCTCATGTCAATCTGCTTGCCTTTGGAGGTCACATAAGGGTGCTTCTTGCACATCAGCCATCCCATGTGAGAAAAGAAGAAGCCGCGGCGTGAGTTGTGCGGATCGGCATGTGTATCGGTGAATTTGTGGTGCACGCGGTGATCGCGTGTCCACTCCCAGATACAGTTCTGGAAGGCCAGCGACTGGCACAGCATGAGGAATATACGCAGCGGCAACTTGGCCTTATAGGCCTTGTGCGACCATAGTCGATGTACACCGGCAGTAATGCCCAGGCCGCCCAGAAACACGGTGAAGTAGACTGTAAGTAAATGAGCATAGTATTTGCGTTCCAATGCTCTGCCAATCTATGCTCTACTTACGAGGTAAGATCTCAAGATAGGCATTTTCCGCAAAGATCAAATAAAGTCCGTACAATGCCATCGAGTGGAGAATTATGAAGAGCACCACATTGTGCCAGACAATCTCCATTTTGTAGGGCGTTTCGGCCTGAGAAGCCGCCTTGGCCTCAGACTTCTGCTCAACGGCAGCCACGGGTGCAGCCTTCTTGGCTGACGGCGGTGGCGCTTGCTTCACGGCCGCTGGGGCTGCCGTGGTGGCCATTTTGTTATTATTCGCATCGGCAATGGCCGTCTCTGCCAATATAAAGGTACTCCCTATGAGGTTCGGTGTCATCTGGAAAGATCAAAGCGCGCATACCAATATAAATAACCAAATCATATAACAAATGAAGTGTAAACAGTCGTTTGTCTAAATATGTTTTCTTCCTGATTTATGGCTTGTCAGAGCTACTTTGTAAGCTCAATTATGCGCACCCCCACCCCAGGGAGATGCAAATCAGTGAGTGAGACATGGCACGCCATGTCAAATGGGATCCAACTAATTACGTATGCTTCACAGGCCTTTCAGCCTTTATCGTAAAAGGCATTCCCAACTAGGTGGCTAATTATGGACCAGATTAAGACTGCTGCCAAGCTGCCTCATCAGCAACGACCTTCGCTAGTTGAACGGTCTCAATGATATCCCAAGCCTATACAAAGATATCAAGCCGGAAGTCAATCGCAATAAACACAGAGAACACAAAACAAAACAAAAAAATAATAAATACCCGCAAAAACAAGACAAAGCATCGAAATAATTTCTAATCGAATCCACAAGGCAATCAATAACTTTTTCAATTTGCTTGTATATAAATATTATTTGCATATCAACTTGTTGCAAATTCAATTGAATGAATGAACGATTTAAGAACAAATATATATATATATATATATATATATATATATATTATAATTTTTTGCAATCTTAAGGTCGCATATGCTGATGGATCAATGATAATGGATAAAAACTAAAACTAAGACCTATCACTTCACTAATTTAAAGATCTAATTGGAGTAGTTTCAATAACAAACAGCTCATAAATACTAAGACCAAGTTGGTATATGAATAAACCCATATCGTCACTGGCATGTTAATTTATTCTGAGCTTTGCTTGCAATGAATTTGGAATCCAATACTTGGCGAATAAATGGGTTGTTGGTTAAAGTTCAGATTTTATGTGTTACTCTGCATTATGCAGTTCGTAGCAAACCCTAATGACCTGATCAGGTGATTAGTTTTAATTTATGTTGAATTAGTGACGTATTATACACACTCGTATTGCATATTCAATCCAGAAAGCACTGCAATGACATGCATTGTTGCAAATATCAAAACAACAATAAGAAATCACAAATCAATGGTATAGCCAAAATGTTGTTGACTAAACAGTTGGCATAGCTGCCACTTATTAAATCGTGGCTTGCTGGCCTGACATTGGCCGTGTGCAATTTAAATTGCAAGTGCAAGTGCAATTGCAGTTGCCAAGTGCACCCGTCTGAATGCACTGAGGATGGCTCTACCGTCAAGACAAAATATAGTGAATGTTTTGAAACTCGTTCTCAAATTCTGTGTTGTCTGTATTTGGGGCTTGCGGCCTGGCAACTAGTAGTTATGTGGCTATCAGACTCAGATTCTGCTACTATGCTTCTTTAGAACCAAGCGAACCGAACGATCCGAGCGAACCGGTCGACCTCATAACACATGCAGGTTATTCTGATCTGTTGATATAAACACAAGTGTTCTTTCTTATGGGGTTGTGTGAAGTTGTATTTTGTTTTTCAATTTCGTGTTTTCTGCCAAGCCTCGGCTCTCAGATTTCGAGTCATTAACATCAGGTTGGCATGGTTCAATGTCAAGTCAAAGTAGAGGTTGGCTTGAACCGCAGGTGGTTAGTGCGGATGGATAGATAGATAGATAGATGATCAATAAAAATCGTCATCGACTTTGAAATCGAAATTATAATGTGAAGCCGAAAGCAAAGCTCAAGCCAGTGACAAAGAAGGGCTTTAGGTTCTGGCAAATCGATATTCATTCATTCACTCTTGACATTGAAATGTTTGTATTATAACGTTTTGCGCAATATAAATTAAACATGTGATACAACATTTAACTAATGCTACTAGTCATATCATTTAGGTAACCAAGGCGTTGCATTTAAATTAGAACAAATGCCTCGCTGTTTACCAAGTGAATAACGAGCTAATGCGCATAAATTACGAGTGCAAAGGTGACCATCGAAAGGCTATTCCATAGGCTTGCTGCATTCATTTACCGTTAATTGTATGCGAATTCACATTTGGATTATGTTTACAAATATATATTAAAGATCAAATATCAATCACCTAAACACAATCATGGATAGTACTTAAATCAAAGTCGAAGTTTTAGTCTATTTTGTGACGATAACATGTATATAAGATCTTCGAATTTATGTAATATATTCGAATGCTTTCAATGAATGCAGCCACGCGCCGTAAGCAAAAAAAGAACCAAAAACAAAAAAAATCGCATGCGTATTTTTAACACAGAACAGTATAGCGAGCATATCTACATATGTACTTATTTGAATAAACTAGATTTTGAATTAAGCAAGGGTTTTGCCGAAACTGGCATACTCTTTATACATGATCATGAACCTGACCTACGCACGGAAGTATTTATTTTAGAATCCAGTTTGATAGAATAGAATGTTGATTGAAGTTTTGCACCATACATTTTCAATTTTGACAGATATTTGAATGCACATCATGGCCATTATTTATGATGAATTATTAGCACAGTTCCTATCTTTCCTACGAAAGCCAAATAATATAGTGCATAAGCAGAAATATGAACAAATTAGAAACCCTTCCAGGCATTTTAAGTATATTATTTAGTAAATTTAGTTAGTTTTCTTCAACATCATCAAAAAGGTTATTCTTCTATATCTATATCTTCCGAATCAAATCTGTTTGTTATTTGAAAGTATGCATTATATAGCTCTGACTGAGTAGCGTTGATCAGACACAGACAGATAGACATGTAGTCAATATGAAATTTCTCCTTATTTGATCGGTGATTTTTACTATAGTTTTTTATAAGCTTTATTAAAATTACATGAAGCGTATCAAAACATCTGCGTGTCTAATTTTAGTTTCCATCTAGATGAGACATAACGATTTACCATCCTTACCGGATTATTAGCATAATTAAATAATCACAAAAATATATTCAAAGAACTGCTTTTGTATAGAATTCAATGTTAGCGAAGCAAACCTCATGTGACAAGCAAGCCATGGGATTTTGAATATTTGGGGATTTTTACCTTCCTAGATTTTGTCGTCGATTTCTGTATAAGCGCGGACACGAGAACTGGAACTGACCACGTCACTGTCTCAGTCACACACGCAGACAATTGGCAATTGTAATAAATTTTAACCAATACGAAGTGATGGAAAACCTGACTCAATTCTAATGCGGTGCTGGGCTTCAGTCGCCACACCACTCCTCAGATCCAGGCCCAGAAGCCGGAACGTCGTCCATTGATCAATGCGCGCAGCGCACGCAGCTGACGACGCTTGGCGCATAATAATATGTAACTATGGCTTGGGACTAGGGGGTAGACTTGGTTTGGGGCTGGGCTTTGGGTATGGGGCGCTGCTGGTATGAGAGCGGTAATATGGCTAGGTATTCAGTATGGCCACTGTTCTATAATATATTTATGGATGTGCAAAGATCGCATTTGCATTATGCGTGGAATCAATATTCATTAATCTTCTCCGCTGACTTCGGACTTCTCGTATTTAAAATATTTTAAATCAAGCGCGTGCGGCCAAGTCAAGATATTGAATAAATCCGAATTCGAGCCGAGAGGCATGGAACAATGCTATAGTGACAACTCCATTTGGATCTCGTCATCAATCTGATTTCAATTCATTCGGCGAAAAATGATTTCAGCCATTTCATTGTGCTGTTTAAGGCTAGCATAATTTTATTATAAGGGGTACGTGACCCGCGTTGTCCCTGGTTCGGTTCTCCTACCATCTGATTTGCGTAATCACCTAGCCATACTTGTGCCCAGATGCGTAAATAGTTGAAAGAATATTTAGCACTCATTGGCATCGATTCCGGATAGATGAATCATTGCGGAGATTGGCAATTGAAGCGGTTTTCAGTTTGCTCTGGCATTCAGTTTCTTTTGTGATGATTAAAATGTTGCTATACGAGCAGAGTCTGGTTTGGAACTTCCGCAAAAAAAACGTGATATTCAAATGGAAGGGGGTCATCGAAATATGTGATTTTGTGAAACTATCGATCGATAATCCAGTTTTCAAAATGATGAAATATGAGTACATCAAGTGTGGCCTTGGTTCCTTTGATATTCCACAACTCACCTTTAAAAATGTTTTAATAATTTGTAGTTAAATCCAAAATCGTTTTTGCAAACAAGAAACGTTCTTTCAGGGCGTTGTAGAAGTTCTTTTGCTTGTTGAACAAACTTAACTTTCAGTATTCAAATTTCGCTACACACAAAAAACGTTCGCAAGCCGCACGCAATAGTTCGTATTGTATCCTTATAAGGATACCTAGGCGCGTTCGACAGCTTTGTGCTTTTTCGGTCTTACACTACTACGGCACGTCCACGAGTCGCGAGGAATGCACGGCGTATGGAGATACGGAACGAGTCGCAGTGCTTTTTAAATGCCCAGTGCAAAATGGTAGCGCACACCCGAGTTTGATACTTATTCTTATGATTATGCTGAAGCTAGAGCGAACTGAGCTGAGAGCGCTGATTTTTGTACTCAGGTCTTCACGACATGAAGCTATGTCGGAAACAGTGCCTCAAATAATTACTAACACCGATTTTTAAACCGATTTTTTGGACTGTCGTCTCCGTCTCTGTCTCTGTCTCTTCGCTCGTTTCGGCTACGACTCGTCGACGATTCCTGAGCTGTGACGATGACTGACGATCGTAATCGTGATCGCAACGCTGCTGCTGCTCGTTAACGTTAAGACGGGGCCGGGGTCGCTATTGTGAGAGTGTGTTTGTTAATGTGCGACGCGTGGCTGTGGCTGAGCGGATTTTAGCCAAGATATTTAAGTCTAAGATAGCCATAAGTAAATCAAATGTGTTTGTACTTCCACAGAACTTTTCACTATAGTTTTCAAATGTGGCGGGGAAAAACCGGTCAACCCTATGCCTCTCGATGACTATTTGGTCAATCTCACGTAGGCCTTTGGAGACGGAGACGTGCTCTCAAAGAGTCGAACTTGTTGAACAACATTTTGGGCAACTTCGCCTTCTTATCTTCTTTGACTTTGACTTACTCAATAGCAACGGGGTTGGTTATACGGACGATAATTTGGATTGGCGCAGGTCAAGCTGAGCCAACTATCGGTCAAGTTGAGCTCGTTGTTGTTGTCCGCCGAGTATTTCGGCGATTCTCTAATGCTTAGACGATCAAGTTATTTGACTATGCTTAAAACTCGTTACCCATTATATAATATTCTTAATTTATTACACATTATTTGGGCCATATATTAGGCGATGTATGTCATGCGCAAGGCAGTCACAACTACTTAACCGGTTTCACATTTTGGCACTGTAGGATACCTTTGGGCGACCCTGTTCATCTTCGCTGTGTATTCACAATCATGGCTTATCTCTGCTAACAGTTCTAAATGGCCTTTTCTTAAACATCTTAATAGCTATTTAATCCGCGTCAATATTTAGCCTGCGAAGTGACACATAATTTGGCTATTGAGGCAGAAGTTGGCCAAGACACTTCTCAAGATAAACATGTGGAGCAGTCTAGGCAAAGTCTTGGTAAACAGCAATTATGAGTATTTTCGGCTAAGATATGCAATACATGCTTGGGCCAAAAAAAAGTGTTTACAGTTTTTTTTCTTTTTTTCTTATGTTTTTTTTTTTGTTCCGATGATTGTTTTTCACACCAATTGCCAAGTTGAAATGAGTTGTGTCTAATTATTGTTTAGTTGCGGTAACTAAAGTTGTTTGCCATCTGGAGACTCAACCTCGGTGTCAAACGCGTCGGGGCGAAGGTTTGACATCTTGGCCACTTTATGCCAACTGCTGAAGGTTAGAGTGTGGCAAACGATTTTAGGCAACAGCAAAAGTGCATAGGTACTACGAGTATATTACATGCATACATGTTTAGCTAGACTTTGGCCAACCTGATCCCTTGTCTTCATTTAGTCGCTGGCCCCAGCTAACCGGTTAGCAACACTTATTTTAATTCCAGCCAAGTGCAGAGAATATGCCTACATGTGTAAGTATAGTAACGTACTGAACAATTTTCGATTTCATTCAAAATTATGTCAACTTTATGCAAGACGTGTCCACATAAACGATGCTTAAGTACTTACTAAAGAGTCGTAAAGCGAAATTTATGAGCGTTGAACGTAGGTACATATTATTGAAGCGTGTTTATATTACATCCTTTCAGGTATTGTTTATAATTTTCAAATTTTTATTTCCTCATATACTATTATTGCTCATACGTCATGTAGTAAGGCTGATAAATAATGGCCATTGATTTGATATAGCAAGCTACTTTGTATCTCATCAGAGGTAGTTGGAATTTGTACTTTTCACTTTTACTTAAATATAGAAAATATTGCCTTGAAGAAGAAGCCAAAAGGGATTTACATTATAAATGTAAATAATGGTCACTTATTTAATTTAGCAAGCTACTTTGTACCTCATCAGATGTAGAATTTCTATTTTTTCAGTCGCTGCTTAAATATACAAAAAATTGGAGATATATCTAACTGGAAATTTTGTACGTATCATTGTATTACTATGTTGTTAAGTTTTAGAATATGTAAGGAATTCAACAGTGGATCGATTGGATTGTGAATGAGTTAATAAAAGGTTGAATTATATTCCACTTGCATATATGAATATTCAAACTCAAGTGTTAATACGAGTATGCAATTGAAACTTCTCGGTTTGCCGCGCTGCAGCCAAAATTTTTAATGACTTGCATAAATTACGAATGCAACTGCAAAAATAATTGTTTTAAATTGACGCTTACACCAAGGCCAAGCCAAGACCTTTGCGGTCTCTTCAATTTAACAATTGCATATGTGTTTGAATATGAATAGTGTTGTTTTTTCCCAACTCAATGCTAAGCATCTATGAGTGTGAGAGTTAACTTATGATAGGTTAATCGATCATTAGCCTGAAACATACATTTCTACCTCTCCATGAAAATTCAGGCCCTATTAGCTTTCAAGGTAATAACGTTGCATTTGTTAGGTTGAAGTCATGTGTTGCCCGAACGAATTGCAACTAATTGAAATGCGCAAACGAAATAAAATGGCACCAATGGGTACTTGCGAAAAATGGAAATCTCAAAGGCATTGTTTTCAAGTGCAAAGTGCGTGAAAATCTAATTAAGGCTGAATGACAATAAACTGAAAGCCCAGACACCCGCAGGTGTGCAAGGTGTCCCAGCACAAACATAACAAAAACATCGATCGCTTTGATCAAATATTTATGCAAATGTCAGACGAGGCACAGCCCCGCAGGAAGAACGCAATGACAAATGTCTGTCAACATCCACATCAACTAAGCCATGAAAATGGCACTGGGAAAATCAAACAATTAGCGCATAAATACACCGACTCATGTATACACATAATGTAAACAAGTAGAGTACGGGAATCAAAGAGGACGATCAGAGCATGGGATACACTTGTCAAAGATCATAGACACATAAATAAAACCAATCTGCATAAAATGTATATATACCTTTTACGATAATAGCATATTTCGTCCACGTTTTCATTCTCGTTTTTTTACCATTCAAAAATGTGAATGTTTATTAATTATAACATGAAGTTTGCAACGCATAGAAGTAAGCTTTTTAGAATAATAATATTCTTAATCCGCACGACAAGATGAGTCGATATAGCCATGTCAGTCCGTCCATCGGTTTCAGACCCAAGGTCTAAGAAGTCTTAAGAGATACAAAGCTATAAGTTCGAGTTTTATCCACATCAGATAACTATATGATTGATCCGGAATGAAGATCTAGTAGCCCAACTTTTCCCTTTTTCATCCGAATCAAACCAAATTTGGCTTGTATCCCTTGTATCCCCTGCAGCCCCACGCTCGTCGACCACATTTTATCTACATCGGTTCAATATTTACAATGTGAATGGTATATAATCTTTGACAGGCCGAAGTTAGCCTTCCTTTCTTATTCTTTTTTTGTATGTTCGCTGTTCGTTTACCTATTTACCATTCGCTGGCCAACCAATTTGGCCAATTTATCAAACATTTGTGCGTCCAATGCCTGTGGCTTTTATGATCACAAGGTGCTTGTTAAGCACAATACATCCGAAGTCCATTAGAACTTAGCACCAGGCAACAAGATCGTGCAGCTATAAACCTACTATATGTGACAATCAGATCTGCACAATTGAAGTTTCTTCAGTTTTGTGGGTGCGTTGGTGCTGCTTACAAAGAGAAGGGTGTGGCAGCGTAAGGCTTTGTGGGGAAGAACATTGGTGATTGGACAATGTATAAGTCCAGGGGCGGATCCAGGGGTGAGATGTGCACTGGATAGCTGCACCACGGCTAAATTCTAGATTTGGAGTGTGCTGTGAAATTACATCTACTCAATGGGTAAGTTCTATATCTGAGCTTTAGTGCATATTTGATGCTGTTTTTTTTCCAAAAGTTCAACTTGATAATTAATGTTAAGATTTTAGAGCTAGTTTAGTTTTGCAGACTTCGACATCTCAGAATAATAAATATTTATTTAAAGTGATATTATTTTATTAAATTTTATTAATTTACATACATATAACATTACTTTTGTTCAGAACATTCCTAGGTATGTACTTTAGTATAAAGTCAAGCCTTCTGCTAGAGCATTACTTATTCGATATTATATCCCTCTCCGTGTCCTTTATTTAAGTACACAAAAATAGCATAAAATCTAGAATGCAACATCATTGATAAACTGCTACGTGCAAACAAAAATGGAGAAGCTGCTGGAGCCAGATAAATTAGCAAATTGATCACGTGCCAGTTGCCTATATGTGAGCGACAGCACCCGAATCTTTTCGAACTCTGGCTGCGCTGACACTCATTTTCTTTTTTGGTGGACTTGTTACCAACATTAACAACAAGACCAATACCGATGTGATTCAATTCGATGCTAAAGCCAGTGGTTGCTTAGAATTCTACAACAGAGCGCAAACCTGCTTCGAGTCATTAATATTTTCTGCGCCTGCGACAAACGTGTAAGAAGTTTTATTTTGGGATTCTATTATTAAGTTTTCATTGTCCGTTAAATTGTTTGCATAAATATGTATGTATTTTTTGTGGTTGCTGTGTACACACTGGTTTCAAATCAGTTTGGCGGCCTTTTTGTAAACATATTCATATTCAGAACCAGTTGGATCAGACGCATGAGCTATTAAACGAGGAATCTGTTAGCAATTGGCCAAACGATCAGATGGATATTGTTAATGAAGCCCAGATAGAGCTGAGGAAGCAGTTCATTACCAAGTTTGAATGGCGGAAATATTTTGTAATTCCACGTTCTTAATATTTTTATGTATTTATATTTGATGAACATCGAACATATTTAAGTTTGCAGAAGTTGAAGAAGTTACATTTAAAATGAATCTTCAATGTGTAGGATACTCTCTCTCTCCGCCTTTTAATTATAGCTTTAAATTAACAACATTAGTTTATTTTCATACTTATTGTGTGTTGTATAGTATAATAGTTGAACATCGGGTATAAATTTGAAAAGATTTATGATCCGGCCGTTGATAAAAAATGTTCTATAAGAATAAGAAATTGACTTATACTTAAAACTGTATAAAATATATTTTACATAGCTGGACACGGTAAACAAACACTTCCGCCTGTTAACTTCCGCTTTAATGGCGTTCATCATGTAACTGTAAACACGTCCAATGCGAAATACTGGTATGGACGAAGCAAAGGCAATGGTAATAATTAAAATATGTAAATGAACAAAAATCGTCATTCAAAAAGGCCAAAGTCGCTCGTTACCAAAGCTCACATCACGAGCAAAAGAAACTTGACCACACTGAACCGAAAGAAACGAAACCGAGTCCCAAACAATAACAAAGAAAATTCAGAAATTCAGACTAAAATCATTAAATCGATTTGGTGGCTCTGCTGTACTGGTGCTGTTTTTGTGTTTGATTAAATATCAGGAAATAGAAAATGCAAAACAGCCAAAGCAAATTGTAATAGGGCCCCAAAAATCCAAAAAACCAAACACAAACGAGTTGTCAGGCCAAAGGCAAGCGGGCCCCAAACTCAAAACAAGTTCACATGTGACCGTTGCACGGAATACAAGAAAAAAAAATACAACAAAAAGTCAAAGGCAGATTGGCCATCTTTGCATTGACATTGACTTTGACCGAGAAATCGAATCGAAGTCAATGAGGCGTACGTATGTATACGAGTTACTTTTGCATGAGTAAGGCAGTGCTTATAATAAATAATCCATTTCCACTGATCATTTAGCAAGGATCTGAATTGGCAGTGAAGATCGCGATTGACATAATCGCTTATAAGCAGAACTTATATGTTGGGGATATGTGTTGCGATATGGTTTAGTAGTATTAATCACTTTCTTTCAAAACTACAATTTCAATTTGTAAATATTTGGAATACTTTTTGGCTTACCCTAGTCCAATGTTTTTAATTTGTATGACAGCTAAGTTAGAAAACCAGCGATGGCCTTCGCCTTAGAACCCGCAATATAAATGCAAATGCTTATGTTACTGCTAGCAGTCACAAATGATTATGTGGACTTAATAAGTACCTGCAGTTCACTTATTTACACTGGACACACTTCAACGACCAGGGTTCACTTCCAGTTCCACCAAAAATTTGTTGCTTCTGCTGCCAGCTGAGTCAATGGGTCAAAGCCAAAAGCGCTCAAGTTCAAAAACCTAAACGGCCACAATAACATCGCTTGCTAAAAGCATTAGAAAAATTACTTAAGACTAGATCAAAATTTAGCATTGACCGTCTTATGGTGGCATTACCAAAGCATAATACAATAAAAAAAAATAGAAAACTTGTGGAGCCATAAACAACGTCAATGTGTTTATTTGCAATTTTAAGCATAGCATAGGGTCAAAACTTCTGCGAAGTCTGCTGGTGAAGCTACTTTTATTGTTTCTTTTTGATTTCCATTTCCTGGTTTGTCTGTTTCGTTGACGATTAACATTATCATTAATAAATTTGTTTTGCATCATAGGCATGATGTCAAGCATTGACCTGAATGTGTGTGTGTGTGTGTGTGTCTATGACTTTGTCTCCTAATGCAAATTTTTTTTAACGCACCGTTTGAATACATTACTTAAATTCAGATTCATAGATTTGATTTAATTTCGGTTGATACGTTGAACTTTGGAGGGTGATGAAATTTAAAGAATAGTTCTAATTCTAATTCTAATTCTATATATATAACCACATTGACATTATTTAATGTTATTCTTAAAATAGTATACATAATTTTAGCATTATCTTTGCAATTCCCAGAAGGAGCGCATCCGACTATGTAAATAAAATAAAGATATATATTCTGCTAGACCTGCATGATACGAGCATACCCTGCACCTGTAGTACAAGGGTATATTACGTTTGTGAAATTCATTTAAAAGGCAGAAAGAGGCGTTTCCGGCCACATGGAGTATATATATTATTGATCAGCACGAATAGCCAAGTCGATCTGTCCGCCTGTTCGTCTTGATGTATTTTAACTAAAATTAAAACTTAAAATTGTAATTTAAATTTTGCATAAATGTGTACCCAGATCAAGTTTATTTAATTTTTTGCCACGCCCACTTTTTAGGGTGGCCCCTATAAAATCTATATCAACCCCCATACAATTTTAGTGTTTTTATTTCATAGCTTTTTTGTTTTCCATTGGAAATAAACCAAATTTGGGGATTATATGTCTTGAAAGAACCTACATCAACAATCACATTTAGATTTGGATCGGGCCACTATAGCATATAGTCCTCATAGAATTGTACTTTTCAGAATGAATAAAACATTTCTGTTTTCATCCAAATCGAACCAAAATCAGTTCGTATTCAGTTTAGGATGCCTTACATCTGTAGACGAAAGCTTATTCAGATCGGGCAACTACAACATATAGCCCCCATAGAACCGTTTTTTTTTTTATCGAAATGAACCCAAAATGTTTGCTTTCAACCAAAATAAACCAAATTTGGTTTGTATTAATTTTAGAAGGTCTTATGTCTGTTGACTAAATTTGATTCAGATCGGGCAGTTCCATCAAATAGCCCCCATAGAACCGATTTTTTCGAATGAACACAAAATGTTGTGTTTATTCCAAATCAAACAAAATTTGAATTTTATCCATTTAAGAAGGCCGCATTATTCAGATGATACACAATATCATATGTCCCTATATAACCAATTTTCCGGAATGAACACCAAATGCTTGTATTCCATCCAAATCGAGCCAAATTTAGTGTGTATGCATTTTAAGGGGCCCAAGGCCGAATTTGTCCGAAGTTTATCAAGAGCGGTTTCTCTGTATTTAATAGGGGCGTATTAGGTACAGGGTATTCAACTGTCGATCAAGCTCGGCTGTAGTGTTCTTACTTGTTTACTAAAACTGTTACTATAACTGAATTGTAAACATTTAAGAAGCATTTACGGTAAACTTAATTTGATCTAAAATGATCTAGTCCCAAACAAAAAAGGACTGCATGGAACACACCCTTTCAAAACAACAGCATTTATATGTTTAGGTTGGACAATATCAATAAATAAACTTTTTGTAATGGATTAAATCTATATATATTTAAATCTATCCCAAGCTCTCTTCAACAATAAATTTATTCAAAAATATTAAATATTTTCTTTTAAATTAATGAATCTTTGGAATCGTTACAGTTTGTGTGATTCCGCCTTGTATTCAAAATCAACGAGCTCAGCTAAGGCTGCCAGACTATACAAAATCAATATAGACATGTATCGTATTGCCATTTCGATAACGGATATATGCATATGCATGAAAATTGAACTGTAGAATATTATGTGTATATCCCTTGTTTAAAAAGTAATTTTGAAAAATTAAGCGGAAAATAAATCTCGACAGAGCGAAACGAACCTAAAAAATAATATATTGGACCTTTTTTTTATCGATAATCAATCGCTTGCTTAAATATAAATATCGATTCGATTGTTTAACATATCAATGGTTGCCTTATCTTGTTCTTGCTCTTGTTCATTGATTGCGAATGTTGACAAATTTTATCAGCATTGGGTTTGTAAACCACCATTGTTTGTATTTTTAAATCAGTTGGTTGAGCAAGCGCAACCACCATGTGGTCGAGTAAATGTATTTAGTGCAGAGCCAGCAACAAGCGATGACTGTGCGCGGAATAGAAGCCATCAAATTGTACATGTCAGAAGGGGCAGCAGCCGAGTCAGCCATAAAGACAAACGTGCGTGAGGAGCAGGGACTGGCCATTGAACCTGAACCTGTTGCTGTTGCCAACGGCAACGCCATGACATCTGTAGATCGCTATAGACAGGAATGGGCGCAACTGCTGGGCAATTTAGATGCGAATCCTGAGACGCTGCGCCTGGCGGCCTTCAATGGCGAATTAAAGATGTCGAAATTTCGCAGCCTCTACTGGGCGTTGTTGCTACGGGTGCTGAACGCGGATCATGGAAGCTGGTGCATCCAACGGCTGCAGCAGAGGCGCAGGTACGCGACTTGTTGCCTTTATTATTGGCCTTCCAATGACAATGTCCCACCGTAGATATGAAAAGTTTCGAGTGGATTATGTACGTAATCCCCACGAGTTAGCAGTGCCGCCGGATGACGATCCGCTTTCGCAGTCTACAAAGAGCATCTGGAATCAATACTTTAGCGACCAGGAGCTGTTTGCCGTTATTCGTCAGGATGTGGTGCGCACGTTTCCAGGCGTGGATTTCTTTCGCAAGGACCTTATACAGAATGCTATGACCAACATTCTGTTCTACTATGCTAGAGAGCATCCTTACATGTGCTATCGCCAGGGCATGCACGAGATACTGGCGCCTGTCATATTCACCTGCTACAGTGACCATCAGTCGCTGCTGCACTTTCGGGAGATTGCTCAGACGGAAATTAGCGAAACACTGCTGAATGTGCTAGATCCGGAATATCTGGAGGCGGACACCTAGTAGGTCAACAGCTTTAAGGTAATCTAATCACCTCACTTAATCTATCATCTATCTGCAGTTCCATATTCTCGCGTCTTATGTCCTCTGTGGGGTCGTATTACCGCGTCTCGAATCTGGTTGCCACTCCCAGTGGTCATATAGAAACCCTTGGTGAGGTGAGTAACCCCCATTTGGCTGCCGGAGCCGCATTTAAAATCCGCTTATCATGGATTCACAGGCCGCCGCTGACGCCGAACAGCACTCAGAGGTTGAGGTTATCAGTCAGCTGAATTTCATCCGCGATAAATTACTGGCCAAGCAGGACGAGCACTTGCATAATTATCTGCTCAAAATGGAAATACCGCTGCACATATTTGGCATGTAAGAAGATGCAGATAAAGATGCTGTTTCATCCACATCCCAGCGAGACTTAAACCCTTGTACATTATAGTCGCTGGCTACGCCTGCTCTTTGGGCGCGAATTTATGCTGCTGGACCTGCTGTTGCTCTGGGACGCCATTTTCGCGGACAGCGATCGCTTTGACTTGCCCAACTACATTCTGGTGGCAATGCTGGTGCACATTAGAGATAAGCGTGGGTAACCCCCGCCGGCGAGGCACCGCTGCAATCTAATGTTTAATTCCTCGTTGCTTGCAGTGCTCCTTAACGACTACACAACATCGCTGACTTATCTCATGCGCTACCCGAGCAACGTGGACGTTAACTTGGTGCTGCGTCATGCTCTCTTCATGCTGAATCCCAAGCAGTTCGACTACCCGGCGAATGCCTTTACTTGTGTCTCCTTCGCCAACAACGTGATCGCCCCCGCCACAACAACGACCACAACGGCAACCAGTCTGATTCCACCGGTCGCGGGTCAGGCCCATCAGCGTGGACGCAACAATTCGGAATCCTCTTCCAGAGCCAGCAGCAGCAGTCACATTGATCGACATATCATTTATATGCAAACGCGCAATGCTGCTGATTCATCGGCTTTGGCCAAACTGCAGGACGCCAATCGCATTGCCATGGATGGCTACGTGGAGAACGTAAGTGGTGTACATTGTAGCACAAAGCTGTTACGCCGTTTTTCACACAATCATGTCTCGCCTACAGAGTCCAGAGGTTCTGAGCCTGGAGCTGAAGAATGCCCAGACTGTCATCAAAATTGCTCGAAGCAAACTTCAGAATTATCTGTGTAAAGTGCGCCAGCACGTGGCCAAGCAAAAGAACGAAGAGCTCGATCGCACACTGGACGGCATTGAAGAGCTTTGCAGTTTTCTGGATGTTAAGTTTATGTTCCCATCGCACTCACGTTCGGCCCCTATCGATCAGGCTCTGGAGGCCAACGAGCAGAAGCAACTGAAAACATCGGCCAGCAAAGGGCCCCAGGCCACAGCAGCAACCAGTGTCACGCCCACATCAATGACTGCCAGTGGCTATGAGCTGCCCGAGAACGCATTCATGCACAGCGCAACGCGCCGTCTCCTTGGCGATCTGCGTGAAATTGAGCTATCCACCATAACGAGCGACGAAAAGCCCGAAACAGCGCTGCAAAATGGTCTGCCAGCTGCAGAGCCGCAACAGCGCCCATCCCAATGATGCGCGGATCGGGAACACAGGTGCTTATCCCAATCGACTGAACATACATTAGAGTAAGCTGGCAACCACTTAGTGGGTAGAATATGAACAAATTCCTAATATAATCAAGCATATGTATTTCTATTGACCATTGAAGGGTCTCTAAATTAATAAATGGATTCTTTTTGATGAGCTGCATCTACTTCCTGATGGGTGAAGCCTAAGCCGAGCCGAAGCTTTAAGGCAAATGGTGCTGTCTCATATGTTCGATGTCCGGCGATGATAACATATAAGGAGTTGCTAAGGATTTACTATATAGTACTCTATCTAAGGTGACTATTTTGTGTTGTGAAAATGACTCAATTAGGGTGGCAAAGCCGAGTCTATCTAGCCATTTCAGTCAGATAGATATGAAAATCACCGAATTTGGTGTGCAAGTTCGATACCCTACTATATAGGTAGATCAAGTTTGCTATAAAAGTTGTCCAAGCCGATGTCAACTATATCTACAACCTCCATCCAACTGCGGCAATTGATAAAATGGATTAGATTAAATTTAAAAACGAAACAAAAGGAATGTGCTGCGCGGATGGAAAAGTTAGGCTGCCATTTAATTTGCCACCAGAACCGTTGTCCCAAATTCGGAAATACAATTCATGTTTCCAAATAACTTCTATGTGTAAACAGCTTCTTGTCCACATTCGAGGTACACTCTCAAATATATGCTACTAGTGCAAAATGCAGAACACAAATTTCTCCAATTCCGCTTTATGGGAAACAATGACGATCGTGAAATTGGAAAGATTTTTTTTCAACATAACCTGTTAGTGCGTTTGTTCAAAACTTCTCTTGAACAAATTAAAGCTGATGATTACAAAGTTGTTATTAAGGCAGATCATTTAATTCACGTGATATAAGTAGTTCTTCAAGGCAGAAGTGGTGGTTGAGCTATATCGGTGATATCCAAAAACTTCTGCAGTACCACAAAAACTTCTGGTAGTTTATAAAGCAAGGCAACAACAAAAACTCATTGAAGATCAATAGCACAACAACAAACATAGATCAACAGGAGGACGCGGGTTAGCTAGTCATATATAAGTTTATTACGTGCAGGGTATTCAGCCAGCGATGGGCAGGCAGCGGCTCTTCAAGAGAAGAATATGCAGCTGCGACAGAGTAGAAAATTAAGCAACAACAAAATGCATATGCATGGTGTGGGATTTCGTTATGCTGACAGATTGTAGTGGTAGATTTTGTTGTAGTGCTTCCGATTGAAAATTTGCTTCCCATCACTGTATTAAACTGTTGAGCAGAATCGACTGCAGCTTTCTTACTTGTTTTGTTGTTGCTTCTGATGCGCCAACTGTTCCCAAAACGTAACCAAAATAGCAATGGGAGCCGAAAGAGCTCGGTTTTTTGCTAGATTTATTTTTTTGTTTGAGATTAATCATAATTTATTTGCTGGGCGCATCTAGCTCCCATCAAAGTAAAAAATATAATCGGTTTTACAGTTCATAATGCTAAGCCCTACGATTCTCATTTGGGATACAGAAAAATAACATTTACATTTCTTTGAATTCCTATTTAAATTACAGTTCAAACGCAACAATAAGACTTTATGATCAAGGTTCTCTTGCGGATGTTGTAGGATTCGTTTAATCCGCTGATTTTTGTGGAATATAAATTATGTCCATACATATAAGGATGATTCACAGTTCTGATAATTGTGGCAGGGTTGGGTTGTGGTTAAACTTATAGGCTATGTGTATTATGTGACAGATGTGTAGAAATGGATCAGTTTCCTTATATCTAAGCTAACAAAAGGAAGATGTCGCTCTTGAGCCCTTTGCATGTGGTGGGCAGATTCATGGATGCGTGGATTTGCTTTGAGCCGCAGCTGGGCGATTGGGAATACGGACGTTGGTCAATTGCCGCAGCTGCGCCTGGGCCACGCTTATTGGGTTGGCACGCATCATTTGCGCCGGCACTGCTGAGGGTTGCGGTTGCTGTGGCATCTTTTGGTACGTTATCAACTTGGAACTGTTACTATTGTTGACACGAATCTTTTGGATCATCGACGTTGCGCCACCGTTAACGCTCTTATCGGCGCTGGGAAATACATGAGAACTGCGCTGCTGCTGCATGAAGGGTGCGGCTGTGGCAGTGGCAGGGGCGGCGGCTCCATTAATAATGTTGCTCGCAGTTGAGCCCACTGTGGTTAGTTTGTTGATCGGCACACAGCGTAAGGGATCCGTTGTCTCGGATCTTATAGGCGCCACTTGAACAGAGGACGGCAAAATCCGACGGATATTCAGCGGCACTTCGTTGTCACCTCCGCGCCCGTTCGCAGCTGTGCTTGGAATGACGCCAGCGCCAGCTGCATATATGGATGCGTCTGTGTGGTCCGTCGTATGAGGATCGCTTAGCTCCTTGTGATTATTATTTATGCTTTCCGGCGGCTCCTCGACCAAATCTTCAATCGTTATGGATGACGATACAGATGAGACGGGCGAATCGGGGCCATTCGTAGCATCGTCTACATGTGGTTTGGATGCGGGTGGCGATGGCGTTTTGGTACGTTGAACACCTGCCGGAGTACCTGTACCTGCTGTAGGCTGAGGTGGCTCCGTTGTAGGCGCTACTATGGGGACGGTGGCAGTGCGCTTCATGGCGCGCACCTCCAAGTCGCTCACAATTTGCATGATCTTGGCCTTGCCCTCGGCGGCCAGATCGGGCGGCAATGCTTTCATAGTTTGCGTAATGCTTTCGAAGAATAAGTCCATGATTTCGCGCGGCTGCTGGGCCACGGAGAGCCCCCCTACTGGGGGATGCGGAGCCTGGTGCGGTGCAGTTGTCAAGGATTCCGGATTCGTTTCACGCTCGCGATCCAAAAGGCGCAGACGGGAAACAATGTCGAATGAGGAACAAATCATGTCTTTGGCCACTTCCAACTGAGTGCGCTCTTGCCGTTTGCCCAATGAATCGCGCAGAGCACGAAGAATGCGTCGCATATCGACGGAACGGCGTGACCGCTTGGCCGGCGGTTCGGTGCTGCCCTCGGATCTGAAATGGCGGGGAGGTGAGCAAATGTGTATTTATAAGCAAGTTTTATGGGTTCTTTGGTTTGGTGTCAATATTAGGCGCCAGCACGAATGCCTCGCCTCATTTCGACAGCATTCGAATTAGCTCATTTGCACACAAACTATGAGTGAAGGCATGAAGACATCTAGTGTATATCTAGTGTATATATGGGACTCTTGACTTACTTGACACTCTGGGCGTCATCACTCTCCTGATCTCTTTCCACTCCCACTTCAGCTTCAATGACTGTGACCGGCGGAGCCTCCGCATCCGGCCGCACGACTGTAGGATCATCGCTGGTGGTCGTTGCATTATTGTTTTTGTGACGCTCCACGCTTTCAGCGTGCTTGCGGGAGCCATCGTGCTGGCGCAGAAAGAAGACCTTTATGGGCAACCGGGTATCGCACATCCTGCAGTGGCAGTAGTTCTCATCAATGCTGTCCGGCTCCAACCAGTCGTACTTGGACTGCAGCTCTGCCATGGCCGCTTTGTGTTTGTCTTCGCCGCTGGCCACGACAGCGGCGGCCGCTGTGTTGGAACTCCCCTCCACGTTGGTGGACATTTGGGCAGCTTGCTTCCGCTCTCTGCGGAGGCGGATGTGGCGGTTGGAGCGCTGATGCTTCGCCCCAAATTTATAGCTGGGCACAAAGACGGACACCTCGCAGAGTTTACACCAGCAGTAATGCTGACGCATCTCACTGCGCTTGTAGGAGAGCCAGGGAAAACGCTCCTTCCAGACCAGCACCTTGCCATGCTTTGAGACTGGTGCCGGCCTCTCCTCTATCTTATCGATGGTGCGTGGGGTAGGAGCAGGGACACGAGCAGGGGCAGTTTCCTCCTGCTCATTGCTGCTTTCGTCTTCCTCCGCCTCCGAAGCAGACACAGCTTCCCGTCGGTGCTTCTGGCGCAGCTCTCGGCGACGCGCCGCTTTGCGCGCTTTGAACTGCTGGATGAGCTGCTTGTGCCTGTTGCTGTGCTCGTGGCGCGCCTTGCTTGACTCATTGTGGAAGCGAACGCGGCAGAACTTGCAAATCTGAATCTTGCGATCCTTAGAGTAGCGCAGCCACGAGTAATGGGGCACTGTGTGCTTGGACCTTGACTTGCGAGAGTCTGCCGCTGACGCTTTGTGCCTGAGGAAAAAGCCGAAGACAAGTGTTAAATGTCCACCTACTCGAGGACCATCTCTCTTCTCCACTTACCCGTTGCTGCTTTTCTGCGATGTGGAAGCCTTGTCGTCATCCGCATTGTAATCCTCGTCGCTCTCCTCACTCTCACTTTGGGCTTCTGATTGCGCAGGCTCACTAGCCTGCTCTTCCTCTTCTTCTTCGGCGGACTCTTCGCCGCTGGGAGCCGCACCGGATTCCGCAGCTGCCTTGGCCGCCATATGTTTCTCAGATTTCTCGTGTACCTCACGCTTGATTTCCGAGTGTCCGTACATGAAACGCTTGCGGCACACGTGACAGTATGCCAAACTGGCGTCCTCGGGATCGGGCACTAGCCAGGGATGCTTCTCAGCGTACTGGGCCCAAACTCCACGATTCTCTTGGCTGCAAAAAACAATCTGATAAGCGATCGAAAGATCAAATATGTCCATCACTTACTTGTGGGAAAGCATGTTGCTGCAGTGCGCCTTCGTCTTGCAATGCCGCATAAAGCTAGTGATGACCATGCGGATGTCGCAGAGCGTGCAGCGGCACTGCTGAGGACTCGTGTCCGCAACCAATTCGCACCAATCACTTGGATCCAGGCAATGATCGCCATTGGCGACGACAGTCATTACGTTGCTGTCGTCGACAGTGGTGGATGCGTTCGGTTCGACCGCAAACTGCTCATCTCCATCTCCCGTGGAGCTCGAGACGCGTTTACGCTTGCGCGAGTTCTTCTCCTGGTTCGGGTTCAGTTCCTGCTGCCGCTGGGCCTCGCAATGGTTCTTGCTGCTCTCGTGCCGCTTTCGCAAGTACACGAATTCAACGTTCATGCGGACGTTGCAGATCTTGCATAGGCCAATGGTACCCTGCGGCTGGATGCGCTGCAGCCATGGATGCCAGCTGAGCCAGCGCTGCCAGTTGAAATTGTTGAAACTTTCTATCACACTGATTCGCTTCTGCTTCATGGCCGCCACGTAGCTGTTTGTGCCAAATTCATGTTTGATTTCGTCGCTATCATTACTGCCGTGTGAAAGTAGAATGTGGGTGGAGATGGATAATGTCGTTCCGAATCATACGCTCTTATACTTATGCTTACCGTCCGCGCGTCTGCTCTTCACTGTTTATGAAGGCCACGTAGTTGTTCTCGCGTTCCTGGTGGTATAGGGAGAGATTGTGCTGCTGGATGTATTTCGACTTCATGCTGACATTAAGCACCACGTTGCAGTACAAACAGAAGGCGAAATCGCCGTCCCTCTCCTCGTGCAGCAGCCACGGCCAGCGCTTCATCCACATAAGCCACCGGTTTGCCGGGGTAATGCGCTTCGATGTTGACCCGTTAGCGCTGCTGACGCCGTCGTGACTACCATCGTCCTCATCGTCGTCTACTCCCATTTGCTCCAGTAACCCCATGGGATCATGATTGGGGTAAGCGGTGCCGGTGACGCTCGCTCCGTCGCTGGGCTCCACTTTAGCAGATATGCTCTCTTCCAGCAATGGATCAATTGGCGGCTTGTCATAGGTCACGCCTTCGTCAATCACGGTCTCGCGGAGGTCCGCCACTAAGGGTGCCTCGCGCATCTCGATGTCGTCGTCATCGTCATCGGCCAGATCAATTGTTATAGTTATATCTGCCGCAACTGCCCCCTCTACGTCCATGATTTTCAGCTCGTGTTCAGCGGGTTTTAATGCAGTTGTAGTTGTTGCAGTTCCCGAAGACGCCATTTTGTTGCCGGCGTCGGGCGCTGTGCAAATTTGTTCTCCATGGCTTCTTTCTTTTTCCATTCTTTTGAGCGTGCGAATTGATATGCACCTATTTAGAGGGCGAAGAGCTTAATGCATCTAATCATTAAGCAATTCTTACTTTCACTGAAACCAAAATGTACAAACAAAAAACTTAACCTCCTCCAAACACATACTAAAATCACAAACAGAACTCTGTTAGGATTCTTTCGATAGCGCTATTTGCGAGTGGAATTGGAGTATCGGCATGTGCATCGATAACTCGATAGCAGTTTCAATCGTCCACGAACAATTTTCAATTTCTCCTTAATTTGTATTATATGAAAGAGTAATAGCAATGACCGAATATTAAATTAATTATATAAAAGCAACTATAACACTGGTTTGAAAATTTTGTTCTTTTGCAGTCAAAATAAAAATATATATAATATTAAATGTATATTACACTGAAATGACACGGTCTCATTAATTTATCCCTGAGAAACCAAGTAAAGGTGCGGTCACACGAATCGCTATTGTCGTGATCTTAGTCGTTCCAAAACATATGTCTCTCACATATTCGAAAACTGGTTGGACACTGAGACCGAAAATAGGTTAAACAATTTTTCAAATTTATTGCAGCTTGCTGGAGTTAGTCGTAATTGTATTACCTCTCATAACAGTACTAATTTTTTACACACTTGCAAAGAGTATTTATTAAAACACTCCTACTCTTGAAGAGTAGGCCAGTGTGAACGCACTTTATGAATATCAAAACCTAATATCGATTAGAGGTTTTAGTATTTTTATGCAGCGATAATCACAACAAATCAATTTATCGAATGTCGCTAGTCCATTCTGAAAGTTATCACGGTGGAATTATTGTTTATACCTTAGTTTTTAGAAATTTCTTGATATTAATGCGAAATGGCTAATTTGCAGTTAACCGAGGAGAAACTGTAAGAGCGAATTCTCCATAACAGATATTTTTAATACTTTTGTTGTTTAAACTAATCCTATTCTTCCCCCAATCGCAGCGACGCCTTGCGCTCTGGATATCGGCCACGAAGAAATATATCATTGTTGAAATACCCCCGGCCGAAAACGAAGCCCGAGTATCAATACCAATTCAAATGGCTACTTCCTGATGACAGGGATCCACATTTTGTGTTTTGCACCTTCTGCGAATGCCGCTTGAGCGCCAAACGATCTGATCTCGGCAAGCACGAGGGCAGCATCAAACACTCAGAAAACGCACAACGAAAGGCTCTTTTGAGCAAAGCAGAGCCCGATGCGGTTGTTCCAGATGCCAATATAAAATGGGAGTACAACGACGATGAGGAAGGTGGAATGCCATGTGGCACCAGTAATGACAACGACGGGGACACTGAAGAGGAAGTGGAAACCGATGAAGATGACGATGCTGAGACCGGCGTCAAAGATGAGGGGGAAGGGGACTACCAGCCTTTGTCCAAGATGCAGAGGTGCACATCCGAATCAGACTCCCAGCATTCCGGCATGCTTGACTATTTACCACTGCAGGTAACCATCAATGAATCATCAATGAGTGGCAGTGGCTCGCAGCGTCCTCCAAGCCCTCAGTTGTATCCGCCTTCGAATTCGGCTTGCCGTATAACAATAAAGCAGGTGGCGGCACCGCAAGCAAGGCCCGCCACCACTTCCAACATGCCAAGCACAGCCTCAGCTACCGTTGCCCAGGTGCACGAAATTAATTCCAAGGCAGTCATCACGCCCATAACTGCCGGTAGCTATGTGCGCCAGCCGCAAATGTATACCTCGAATCAAGGGCAGCCACACCACCAGCAGCAACACCTGACTCCACTGATTCCTTCCCGTGATTCCTTAGATCTCTTCTTCCATAGCATTTGCGCCACAGTTAAATCTCTACCACCTAAACTAGCCACCGAAGGCAAAATACGCGTCATGCAGTTAATTGGCGAGCTGGAACTTCGTGCAATCTGCGAGCAAGAAGACCTGCGTACTGCGCCGGCTAATGGGCATGTCCTAGATGGCTTCACAGGAGCAGCTCCAACAGCTGACGCGCCTGGCAGCAGTCAACAGAATGCAACGGTGGCTTCCACCACAAAGTGAGAGGTGCCAGCTCCCTTGGCCACCAGAAGCAGTTCAAATTATGCTCCCTTTATAGAGCTCTTAGTTATTATATGCTCCATTTATTAGGCACACCCATCCACCTTCGCACCTTCATGCTATGCGATGGCTCTGCATAGGATTACGATACCAGCCAGTGCGATTGATCCACTTTATGGGCTGTAATCAATACACATTACTTTAGAGACTCAGTAAAAAGACCAATTAATAAATAATAATTAAAAGTTTATAATAGAAAAACCTTGCCGAAGTTTGATAAATATGATTGTACGGATAAAATGTAAGTCTTAGAAGGCGGGCTTGCACTCCAACATGGCCTTGCCACAGTAATGCGGGAACTGGACGCCTCCCAGCAATGCATCGGATATACCCTGTTTGGGTGAATAGAAATACATATTTATATATATGATTAAGCTGGTTATATAATGCCCACGCCTGGGCCTGGTTTTCCATTTTATCATAAGCCCACTCGGGTTTTAGAGCACCGACACCACTGATAAGCGCAAACCGCCAAACGAATGAGTAATTGTTTAAAAAAAACTACAAGTCGCGATAAGCAGCAGGCGGTGCGGCAACTAAACGCTGGCGATGATGTCATCATCCCACCGCCACCCCCACTCAGTGACTAAACTTACCGATAATGCCGGAATGCAGGAGGCGAATGCATAGACCACTATGTAGCAGAAAGCGCAGAAGAATGCAACGAAGAACGAAATGAACCAGAAAACCAACAGCCAGAAGATAAACCACAGTGGATTGCCCATGTTTATGTGTAGATTGGTTTGTTTACTTCGATGGCAGCTGCAAGATAAGGAATGAAAGGGAATCTATTCAAAAGGAGGTAAGATGCAAAATGAAAGAGCAAGGAATGTCCATTATTGAAAGCTGCCCAATATTATACGAAATATGTAGTGTACATGTAGTACATATATTTCCATTACAAGTATGCATGTATGTAAATATTACTGATTCCGATATGACATCATCATCAATCTGATATATATGTATTAAGAATGCTAATTACAACATTTTACTAGTAAAGCGGATAGGTTTCCATGATACACTTGGCTTTCAACAAATCATTGCAAACATACATATTTCGATCTGGCAGGCGGATTTGCAATTCGAAGTAGAGATTTGCAATTCCGAGTTTCAAATTTCAAATAAATTGTATGGCAACACGAAAATCCAACAGTCGTCATTTTTCGAATTCTTTGATAATGACTTTAAGGGAATACCATTTGAAGGTCACTATTGAAATGTACTGAGTTGCTTTTAAAATGATTCCATGATTCCTAACAACGTATATCAAATCGTATTTCTAAAACGTTAAAACATTGAAATCTATTTGTTAGCCGTTTTAACAGTCCATTTGGACTTAATTAATCACTTTTTTTAAATATCTAACATATCCAAAAATTTCCGCAATCAACTGCATTAGCATTGCTTTCTTTCCGTTGTTGGCCTTGCATTCAAATTTCACTTTTAGCCAAAATAGGGTTTCAAAATTCGTGACAAACATTTTAACAACCATAGAGACAACTTCAATAGATGACGTGCTTATCTCTATATTCTTTTTTTTGTTGAAATTGTGAAAACCAGCTTTTATATAGATGCATACACTCGTACATATGTATTTTCAATATGCATGAGAAAGTTCTTCTTATTATAGAACATATATATTTCAGCAAGGGTATGTAAGCTTCGGCTGACGGAAAGTTTTTGTTCCTGTTATTTTATTTTGTTTGACCATAAAAAGCATCTAGCAGACCTCGACCGCGCTAATCTTGTTATTTGTTGTGCTAGCAAAAGCAAGAACTTTTACTAATTTCATTTTTTTGAATTGTTGACGCTCCAGGGGTTAATTACACTTTGCGCGGTTCTTCAAAAACAAATGTCGTCATTATGTAAATTTCATTAAGAGAGACAGGGCGCGGCGGCGGCTCCGTTGCATTCCAAGTTTAAGTTTATGTCATCTCCGACAACCAAACCAAAACAAATGTGTTTAACTTCAAGAACGAGAAACCGGATTTGTAATGCTCGTATACAACAATAACACCAACAATAATTAGGTCAAATGAAATATCCAAAGCGAATTCTTCATTTCTCCTATCTGGAACTAGGTAAACATTACGCATAAAATTGCTTAAAAATTAAAAATACATTTTATAGATGCACCACGTCAAGTAATAACAAACAAATATAACTAGAGTACGAGTATAAACACTAACCAGATGCAGATGGCACAGAGCGAGCGACGACGACGATCGAGTGAGAATGCCAGTGCCAACGAAATCGAAACAAACCAAACCCGAAGCAGCAACAAGTTGAAGTTGAATAGGCGTGCGGGCAGGGTTGTCAGCAGGCTTAAGAATTGGCTTATAGTGCTGGCGATTTGGTGACTATCATTAAATTCAGTGATTTTCCTATTCTTTTTAACCATTTAGTTGCTTTTCAGTGATGTTTCGAAGTAGTGTAAAAATAGCTAAGAACGAAGCAAATTTCTGTTAATTTCCCATAAAATAAAACAAGGCAGGTCTGCCGGAGCATACATCGCATTCACATTATAAATATTTAACAGATCTACTGATAACCTCTTCTAATGGACGGAAACCCAATTTGGTTTGATTTGGATAAAAAACAGAAAAGTTATGCTACTGTCTATTCCTGAACTATCGGTCATATGATAGTTATATATATGATATAGCTATCCGAACTGATTTAAGCTTTTTAGTGATATTTGTATTTAAACGGACGGCCATAGCTATATCAACTACCCTCTTATTGCTGATCAAGAATATATATATAAAATTTATTGTCTGTCCTTTGCAAACTTCATGACAAAATGAATATACATTCACAGTTTTTCTGTGAATGGTAAAGAAATGTTAAATTGAATAGCTATTTCTGGATGTTATAACAGTATACTAGCACAATTTCATACTAGGTATAAATAGCTTAATGCTATCTTGACATGACATGTCTTATCGCATTAGCGCCTGTCAGCTAAGTATTTTTAACTCCACTTTTCAATTGAAATCTATTAATTGGAGTCCTACATTAGGTCACCCTTAACAGTCGTATTCAAAGTGTTTGGCTTTCTGCATCTTAATTGTAGTTGGAAAATGTGGAAAAATCGCATAATCTACGCCAGCGTCATTTACCTCCTGGCCTTAACTGGAAATATTGGATACAACTTCAATATGGAAACTGGGGAAATGCAAATGTCGCGACTCTTTCGCTTTTACTGCATATTTTATAGTCTGTTTTTATTGCTATCTACGCCAGTTGCGATATATGGACTCTTGATGTTTGGAACTGACTTATCTTCCAAATCCGTGATGATGAAAATATTTAGATCAGGCTATATTTTAACATTGGTTGCCTTTGTTGTTATCTTCGTGGACTGCGCACATCGGCGGCGACATCGAATCTTTAAGATGTTTCGAGATCTGCTTAGATTGGAGCAGCTTATTGGTGAGCTGCAGTATTCACCTTGTGCCTCAAGAATACTCTCGCATCAACAACATCTATCCTGGTTGCTTTATGTTACGTTGGCAATTATGGTTGCCCGTATCTTAATATTCTTAATCCAAAAATTATCGAGTTTTTCCGGCTGTATGCTATTGTGCCCGATCAACGTTTGGATTACAGACGCCCTGTTGTGGACGGTGTTTTCCCTGATGGGTACTCTTGCCTGGCACATTTCTCACTGCGGTCTTCTGCTTCAATCTGCGCTTGAGAGATTACTCAGGCATTCATGGTCATATGAAAATGATGTAAAATATCAGCTCCTGGGACTTCAAAGATTGCATCACGATCTTAGCAGCATTATTTCGGATTTTTGCACTTTATTCAAGTTCTTAATTCCTATTTACTTGATGAGAATTGTATCCGACAGCTTGTTCTTCGGATATTCCTTGTTCCGCATTATCTTTACACAACCATTCGATGGTTTACCCAATTGCCTGATTATTGTACTAGTGTTCATATGGTTGCATGAAATGGCAGAACTAACTTTACTGGGTCGCCTTTTTGACTCAATAGGCGATATTTCTCACAACACTCTGCGTATACTTCGCCTGTTCCCCATTCCAGATAATCGCAAGAACGTTGAGAAAATTGTAAGTTAAAAACGACTCTAAAATGACGGAAGTTATTTGTTATAAAGATTTAATTGTTAACAGATTGATTTGTTCGCCTTGCAACTATCTGTGCAGGATACGACTGTGCATATCTTTGGGACTTTCACTTTCAATCAACGCTTGGTATTTCAAACCGTATCGCTATTTGTAATACATATCATACAAATGGCACAGGATGACTATGAGTTAATCTTATAATAGATATGAATATTTATAAATGTATATTCTAAAATTCAGTAAATGCTTGTTTTGCTGGAGGCCGTATATCGCATTTACTATATTTGGTCTGTTTATGTACAAAGTAAGAACGCTATAGTCGATATTCCAACTATAAGATACACGTACTCAGCGTTTATTTAATATTCCACACACTCAAAAGTATGCTACACTTTTTCATTTTTAGTTTTTGTTTTGGTGGGGGGCTGGGTGCTCTCATACAAAATGTTTTTTTTTTACGATTTTTACAATTATCCGTATCCGGTCGGCGCGACACTTAGCAAATCAATAGAATATGTGCTTTTACACAAATAAACCGAGATTCAAATAAATGTTTTAAAAATTGTGGGAGCTATAAGATTCTTATCGATATTCTTACCGGGATCCAGGTTTTCATCTGGACGGGCAGACAGACACGTCTAAGTGACTCATCTGATCAAGAATATATATATTTTATGCGGAAACGCTTCCTTCTGCTTGCTCATCAAGATCGAATAATAATTGTAGACAAAAACGTAAAAAAAACATTTTGTTTTTATTTAGCAAGCTCGAGGTCAAAGTAAATCTAACAAAGTTCTTTATTATCATTATTGTAATCTTCAATAAGACACGCCTTCGCACTTTGAGGGTTCTTGGGCAACTAACCTTATTCAGAATTTAAATGAGCTTGAAGTCCAGCGGCTACATATATGTTTATTAATTAAGCAAAGGCAGACGTAGTGCATATCAACGGAATTATGCTGAGCTGACATAAAACCTGTGCTCGTGCAATGGATTTAGTTTTTGTTTATTTGTTTAAAGCATTGCAACAGAAGTGTTGCAGTGGTGGAAGGGAGTTCATATAAATCTATCAAAGTGTTTGTGAAGATTTTTATGATATCAGTGCTTCCACACTGTATCAGTGATGACACACTACCTTATTAATATATTCAATTTAGAAATTCTTGCTTAAAATGTGGCAGTTTAACATCATATATACAATTAATTTGCGCACTTAAGGGCTAAGGCACACTGCAGCTGAAAGTATGCAACTTGTTTAAAAACATTTCACTATCATTATTTAAACGTTGAATTTATATTATTATTATTATGCTTTTTATTTAATTCTCACTGTTTGGGTCTACGTGTTCAGGTTGCGAAATTTGGTCAAATGCATTTGCTCATTATACTCAAGCGCATATCAATGAGAGCTTTGAACGTGGGCTTTGCTGAAATTCATGGAGCAACATCTACAGGCTAAAAAGCACAAACTGTTATACACTACCAAAACCAATATCGCTATCCGCATCCGTATCCGCTAGAAAAACGAAACAGTTTGGTACACATTTAAAAGCTACAACGGCTTTCGGCACGGACACGGCAAAGCATGTTAGTATGTGTGTGCGCATATTGCTGTATATATGCATATGTATGTGTGTGTGGTGAGCCTTCTTTTAGTTGTTTGTTGTTTTTGTTGGGTCGTCATAAATATTATACTCACATAAGCCGTGGTTAAAGCTAAGCTCACACTAACATGTTAATATGTCAACAACAACATTTTTTCAACAATCGAATGGAATTCTTTCTTTCCCCATAAGTCATGAATTGTGAGTTCAAAGTACAACAAGATAAGAAGAGAGCTCAAGGATAATTAAAATGTATATAAATTGTTTTTAAATCTTTATATTTGGAAGACTAAGTTGAATTACCTATAATTCATAAATGAAACAATACAATTTAAATTTTCGAAGTGAGAGCGCTCTCATGAGGAAATCTTTTCTGCTCGGTTGTTGAGATTAAGGATTAAATTGCAAATGACAATTATTACAAGCTCCAGATGGGGACAGGGACACCCAGTGGTGCACACCAATTTGTGTGTGTGAACATAGCTTAATGCTATGCCCCTATGTCTGCTCTTTCATACCTCGCGGTATTCGCATTGGCATTCTGTCGTGAGACGTTGTTGTGGGCTCATGTTGTTAGCGGTATTTTGTGTGCTTTTCGCTGTCGGATTGTTTGGTTTGGCTTGGCTAGGGCCTGGAAGGTAGATGCTTTGAAAAGTGTAAACAAACTAACAAGAGAAAGATCCATAAATAGATGATTTCAAACAATTTCAAAACCCATTACATACTTTAAGTCACTACCAATTTGTTCTACTTAAAATACGAACAGCTGACAATTGTAACTGTAAATGCCAAAGTAACAAAAACGTGTGGCATACTTTGCGGCAAGAAACAGCTGCGTTACAGCCGTGTTTCAAGCGCTTTCTGTTTATGTGTGTGTGTGTGTGAGCACGGTTACATAGAAGGGTGTGTATTACATATTTACAGCCGCACAACGTGCGATCGATTTTTGGGGGCCTTACAGTGGTAACGAGAAGCCAGAAATGCCAAGCCACAGAGCTACCAAAATAAATATTGCTCCAAAAATGAAAATCCTTGAATATAAATTGCAACTTATTTAACATCAATAATAAATATCTGATTAGATTATAAGTATACACAATGCCCCATCAATGAAAAGGTTATTGCCAGATCGTAGCTAAATATTATTTTATAATATGCGATAGGCATGCACCCTGTACCCTTCCATGCATCATATTGGCTTATCTTATAAAGCTCTACTATAACGTTACCGAACGCAAAATGCTTGACAAATAAAGGAACAAACAAACGGCCTCTCGAGATAATGAAATTTTGTTAGGCATGAAACACAGAAACAGTCGCAACAACAAACGCCGAAATATGCGAGGAGCATGCACAGATAATGAGAAAGAAGAAGAAGAAGAAAGAGAGAGAGAGAGAGGCAGAAAGAGAGAAAAAGCGGCGACTACGAAAGTTACCAACAAAAACAAACAGTAAGAAAATACGAAAAACGGAAAAAATGACAAAAATAAGAAGATGAAAAACCCCCAAAAAAGCTTCTACCAGCGTCAACGGCGTTGCGGCTTGGCATATAACAGTCTTCCGAGTCCGAGCCCAGAGTCTGCGTAGCACAGTAGCTGTAAAGGCTGTAAAGCTAACGGTAACTATAGCCTGTAACTGTATACTACGATGATGACCAGGTTTTTTTTTTTTTTTTTTTTGGCCAGAATCCAAGTCTAAGCCACCGCAGCTGGAGCTCCCGCTGTTACGGAGAACGCGATTCGCGACCGACACCGAACCGGAGAGCAAAACCAAAGCCGAGTACCGTTCGTTTGCCTTTGTCGGCTATCGGCTGTCGGCTGTGGGTTGTCCATGGCTCACTGTATATTGAACAGTTTAAAGTACGCATTGCGATGGAATTGAGTTTCAGTTTAGCTAGAGACATCGTCGTGTTTTGAACAAACATAGGGTTCCCAGAGCAACAGCAAGAGCAGATCAAATCGCTGCCTCTGCCGCCAGTTTTCATTTCAGTGGTGCGCAAAGCAAAGCCAGCAAGCAATCCAAAAAAAGAACACACCATTAAAAAAGAAAAATTCAAATTCAAAAGGAAGCATATTTCAAGTGTGCTTCTTTTCTGTGCCTCTGTTTCTGTTTCCTTTTGAGTTAGCTCACACACACACGCACTCAAAACATTTACATATGTACACATATGGCATAATATGGCCAAAAGAGGATATTCATTAGCGAGTTTTTATGTTCCTTTTGTGTCTGCTTGTGTGAGTTAGCTGTCGTTTCGTTAGTGTCCATCCCGTGTCCCAATCCCGTGTCAAAAACAAACAAGGGACCAAGTACCATGTATACATCTGAATACAATTGTATGAATTGTGTAAAAAATATATAATATTTCCGTCGTAATAGTAATTTTACACTCCAAACAGAAAGTATATACGGGAGAAATTCTTTATATGAACTTGAACTAGTGATATCTTATTGTGAAGCATGTAAAAACAAAAAAAATTAGATCGAAACTGCAATAATAAGTCTGTCAAGGAGCACAAGAAAACTTACGGTGAGTTTTTCATAATAATTAGCCACCATAAGATATATATGTTTTGATTCCTTTGATTCGAATGCATCAAATAAGTACATAATAAGTATGTATTTGGATATTCAACCAGTGACATTCGGTTTTTTACTGGGTCTCCTTTTATGAATACAAATACACATATATAATACTAAATACTAATACATACAGCGGTATTCTCATACAACGCACACACACATACGCACACAGATTCATTGTTTTGTCCCTGGTATATTTATTTTTCTTCTCTTTTTTTATTTTGCTCGATTTTGGTATTTAACGATTTTTGATGAGCTCCGTGATCCGTAAAGTCTTCAGAAATTTGGGCCATGGCAAAGCACGCACAGTCACACGGACTGTGGGAGCAGTAAGGGAAAGTGTCTTACAAATTCATAATTTGGCTGCTTACATACACATAGATGTACATACACATACAAACATTTCATATATACATACATACATAAGTACGACCAATATATGGTGGATATATTGTATATGTATGTATATATATTTACATACCTTGGTAGGCTCTTTTCATGTATTGGTGGTTTATTGAGTGGCGTTCTCATCGTCGGTGGCTGCCTCAATATCTGCACGCTTGTCCTACCTGCCTGCCTGGTTGCTTGGCTTGCCTCCTCCCCTCTTCACGTCCCCAAATAAAAAGAGGGAAGAATATAAACAAACAACAACAAGAGAAACAGCGACAGCGAAATGTTTTTGTGGGCACGTAGGCTCCATAACTTCCGCTCGGTCGGCTCACGCGCACACCTGTACCACACATACAAACCTTCTACACACAGAGCAGGAGCAGAGATACCTTTTTTGGCAACAAACTCTCTGGCTCTTGGCTCTATCTCTGTCTCCGTCGGACATCTGCAGAGGGTCACATTTAAAATTCTGATGAAAAGACACGTTTTTGGTGTGTGTTTCTTTTTTTTTAATTTGTTACACATCATTCCTTCATTCCTGTTCCTTTTTTGGCTTTCTTTATTTTGGCTTAATTTTTCAATTGTACTTATGTATATGTATATATTTCTTACATATCTGTCACACATTCCTTCTCATCGTGCACTGTATTCCGCTTAATTTATCTGTCGATTTATCACACTTAACCCACACCAACAACATTAGCATCACCATTATAATCACCATCATCATCATCTATAGCGAAAGCAACAGTTCAGCTTTCAGCTGCAGTAATAGCCACTGAGCATACTGATCATATATATATATATATATATGTATGCGCTCTATTCATTCATAGTGTGTCGGGCGGGCATCAGCATCATCATTTTATAAAACGGCTTATTAGATACAAACACTGATTAGTTGCTGCCGAGATTCATGCGATTGCGTGTCGGTGTCGGTTTCGGTTTCACGTTTCTATGCTTTGTTTAGTGCTGTTTAGGTCTGTGCTCCTCCATTGCCATCATGGGGGCTATGATATCCATATTCCAGACTGTATTTTATCGGTTGCATTTTAAATTGAGATTTATGCTGCGAATGCACTTTTGCGGTAAATGTGCATCTATTCATGCACAGTGGCGTACGCACGTATTTCTTTAGGAGGACTGCATTTTCAGAAAGCTTTTCAACACAAAATCCTCGTCATTTCCATATTAGAAGGGCTGGATTGTAGCGAGGGCTTAAGGCTTATACCTCTTACTATGCGTTTACCCTGCTCAAAGACCTAATTCGTGTAACCTTGCTGTAAAAATTTGCTTTCTTTAGTGAATTAAGTGCATGATCGAAAATCAGAGCTAGCTACGAAAATAATTGTCAATTCAAGATTGTCCGAAAGTCCGAATATGAGCATTATTATGAGTGTCTCGGACTACTCAAAAAGCCTGATTGAATTTGATAATTATACGATACAATCTGAAATATGTAATTCCCATTCGTCCAATTGTCATTAGTTTTCATTTCAAATAAATAAATTTGAAGCAAATGTCTGGTGGTGTTGCGGTCGACTTCCGCTTAGCAGCAGCTCAGCTGTCATTGCTCATCTGCATACCCCCTTTAGTATATCCAGCTCACAATCAGACCACATCGACAATCCCGCCAGCCATCAATTTTACGCACAATGCAGTGTTCATTTGCACGCAATTACCATTTGTTGCACACCCAGGCCCAGGCCCAAATCCCCAGCTCCATCTCGTCATTGCCGTCGCCATCAGCCGTTGCTGAGGACACACACAGTGACACACGCTGGCACAGCAGCATGCAGCACTTGGTTATTCAAAGCTCGCAATGCGCTTGCCGCAAATTAAAGTGTGGTTGGCTGGCTCCGGACAGTTGGCTTGCCTATTGAGCAGCCGCACAATGCACAGATGACGCTGCTGGCGAAGCACTCCCATCCTACATAAGCCCCAGTGACAGAATACATGACGCGCACTCCTGAACTGTCCAGTGTGCACTCTTACGGACTCCGATGCAGGTTCAACGCTTGAAAACGAAGCTTAATTGAATCAGGTTTTAAGCAATTATTAACTTACAATGCTCGGAATTTGGCGTGAGAATTCCCTGATCGGGCTCTGACTCGGACACAGAGAGCACGATGCAACAAATCAAATAAGAAAAATTATTTTCCCTTACGCCCCGGGCTTCACTTCCATGTATTTGCTTGAGAATCCAGAGAGCATTGCTGCTCAATGCCACCAAGTGGCACAAAAAGAGTACAAAAGTACGAAAACACACAAGCGATATGGCGCAAAGGCGCAAAGCTTAAAGCGTAAAACACTTGAGAATTGTTTTGCACTTTTATGTTTGGCTTTTCGTTTTCCTCGCTTTATTTTGTTTTTCTGCGCAAAGAGCCATTTCTCGCCACTTTGGAAGCAGAAATTTCTCGCCGACTCCCGTCATTATCGGCGCCATACTAAAACGGCAAGCTAGCAATTCCCTTTGTGCCAAGAAGGAGCTTAGCTGTGCACATTCATAGTGGCTGTTCAGTTGAAGGAGTAGTGCAATAAGTTTTACTCTCCTTCCTCCCTGCCTCAAGTTTTAAAAGTGGCGCAAGCACATTCAAATCAGCATTTGGCTATGAACACGCAAACAAGAGTCTGAACACGAGTACATATATATGCAATGAAATGTCATAAAACAATAAGAAGGACAAACAAACTGGCAACAAAAGGCAAGTAGAATGGGCGGTTAACCTTTGACTTGCACATACACTCATATAAAAACTACAAGTTTCTTAAAACAGTCAGCTAGAGATCAAAGTCTGCTAGGAAAAGAGCTTACAAACTGATTTGATTATTCGAGAAATTTCAATTCTATTCTTATCGATTATTTACATTTTCCCATTCTGCTATCTACGTATACCCTTTCATAGAGTATTTTAATTCATTTATTCTCATACAAAAGCATGTTTGTCTGGCAGTATATTCGACTTATACTTTATTCCTACCATGACACCGCCTTCTACTTAAGCACTTGAGAGGCAAAGAAAACGAGTCGCTCGACAGTTGGCGCAGCATTAAAACGCAATTTCATTGCATACCCTTGGGCTCTTTGGGGCGGCCATCATTGTTTTAAGAACGACAATGAAGATGGGCGATGACAGCTCAACGAACCATGCTCCGAAATGAAACGAACAACTATGAAAGGACACCGAAAAGGTGCCGGGTAAAAGGATTGCTGAACATTAGTTTTATGCTGCTGTTTTTATTTTCCGTACTTTGGCTACTTTTATAGCTTTTATTATTTTTTTCCTGCTGTCTGTTTGACCCTCTGCCATTGTCTGTTGATAATAACACGATTTGTTGTCTACTGCAGTCTCATTAGATTTTATTGGTCTCCATTGAAAGGAGTTGCACTTAAAATGTTTACTTACTGCCCTATTGCGGTTCGCTATAGTGAAGTGTCATTCTACTATAAATTCCCTCTTCCAGGTAACTTAAACTAGAGAGAAAGCTAAAGCAATGATTTTTTGTTGTTCATTTAGCGCGACTTTTTCTCTACTGTGCATTTCTCAGAAAAGAGGAATTGAAAATAATGAGACTCGCAAACTGTGCCACTACTATACGAGTTTTCATAACTTTCTACTAAGACTAAGATATGCCTACTTTTTGTGCATCACTGCACTGTTGTACATATTTCCATATTCTTCAACCTTTTTATATGCAGATAATCACTTATGCGCACACACATACACATACATCGGTTGACTAACAGTAACGAGAATACACACTCTTTGTACTTGGTCTGTTGAGCTGGGAATAAGCTGCCTAGTGTGCCTGGGCATAAAAAGCAACCAAGGGTAAAATAAAAGCAAGTGCCAAGCGGCGCATGTGGCAGTCAAACTAAACCAAACCTGAAGTTCTGTTGCGTCTTTGGGAATACACGTCGTATGCGCGATTTTAGTGTGATTGTGAGGCTTTGGCTTTGGCTTGACTTTGGCTGTAAATCGTCCCGTCCTGTCCCGTCCCGTCTTGTTCTCCGTTGCCTCTTAGAGTATACGATTTGCTTTAGTCATATATGTACTATAAGTATAGTATAAAGCTTGATTTGGATTAAAGTTTATATATAGTAAATGTTATAATTGTACATTATAAAATAACTAGCGACACGGCCCGGCTTTGTACGCTCTTTATTCCCCGTATTCCTTTAATACCAAGGGATTTACAATTCTAATTTTAATGCCTTTGAGTAAAGCTGTATTTTGCAACAACCATCAATAAGTCACACGGTCGAACATTTCATGTTGCCGGCTTCGATTTGCGCGTTATTTTTAAATAAACAACCAAATACAGCCTTTTCGAAAGTAACCTCTAAACAACTTATGTTAATATTGCCTTATTAAAGAACAGCCAAAACATTGTATATAAAACCCATCCTTAAGTATATTCTAACAATAATAGCTCAACAATGACAATACATTAGTATAGGTAGGTAACATTGCACCCATTGATGCAAGGACACACTATCATGGTTTAGTTTAGGTTTTGTTCAAAGTTAATGGGTCTGGAAGAAATTATCTAAATAATACTGAAAACCACATCCAAAATGCGTAGCTTAAAACATCTAAGCGTACAGAAGGACAACATATATATATAATTTTGGCATTCTATGAACCTTCGATTTCTGAGCATATAAGATATCTTTATTATTGACCAGCATGATGAGGGGATTCAACTCCGAGATCAACCCAGCCTTAATTTCTTCCAAAAAACCCAACTTTCTCTCATCATATGTAGCTCAGCAATTAGAAAGTATATTCTAAGTACATATGTGATTGGAGATTCTTTCTCTTATGGCTTGCAAATATTGTGCAATCTATTATTGTAATATTTTATATAATATCCTGTGAAGCGGTATTATAAAGTTGGTCGATTAATACTAATTAAATTGATTAAAATGCATTTATGAGCTCAGAACGTTAACACCTAATTGGCCTACAGGATTATGTAAATTGGTTTAAACATTATCCCGTGTCAGCTTTCTGAATGTATAATTAAATGAGTTCAGCGAAAGCCACAAAACTAACCAATCAATAAATATATATTTTAGATTAATTGTACATTTTTGGTCGATGTCTTTTTTTTATTTTGGAAAATTGACAAACTAATTAGTAATTGTAATTATAGCCTCAAATAAATAAAAAATAAAAAACGTATACCGTATGCCAATTAAATTTCAATTTAAATTCGCTATGTATTGTTATTGTAATTTTTGTTGTTGCTGCTGCGGCTGCAATTTGTTTGCCGTCGTAAATTGAATAACGCAATCGAGCGCCAACGGTATAGCTACGCCTACTGTAGTAACGAGCTATGGCTCCAATCAGGAAAACTGCGTCCCCTGCGCACTGATTGTTGTAATAAGCAGTCCAATTAAAACTCTTACGCTTTTATGAACTTAATTATGACAGCGATAGCAAACATACCACCACCAACAACAACAACTACAACGACCACTACAGCAATAATGCCGACATCGACAATCAGTGTTGACAATGGCTCATCAGCATCACCATCACCATCGGCATCAACATCATTATCATTATTTTTCTTTCTCCTTGTGGGCAGCTATTGATGCGTAATAATGTCATTGCATTGCATGCAGCTAAGTAACTCATTCGCTGCACATTCAACCGCTAGGTGCGGATGCCAAACATGCCTTCAGCATAAGAGATTCGCATGCTACTGCAACCTTAGATAATAAGTTGAAATGCCAACCGCCGCCAGTGACATCTATCAGTGCCCTTTAGGTTCGGCCACCACAAGCCCGCTTTTATATACTTTTGGTTCACAGCCGAGATGTTGCCTATGGCCATGGTATGAATGCCGTTTAGTTCAAAAGACAGAACAGTTTCGTATTCATACATTATGTATCTTGAAAACAGGCTTTCACATTTGACATTATTACTTAGCAGCATTGTTCTGTAAAACTGAGCCTGAGCAGTCTTTGTAGTCCTAAAATAGTATGCGCCGCAGTGCCTCAATGATGCGCAATTTCAAAGCTATAAAAAAATGTATAAATAAATAACTATAAGTGCCAATTACACACATATATGATGGCAGTACGTATATGTATAAGGCCTAATCAAGGTCTGAATTATTTGCATAACAAGCATATGTTTTCTGTTCAATAGTCGATTTTTATATATTACACACGCATTCATAACTAACGTTGACCTTCAGCCTATAAAATGAAAATATATATAAATTATAATATAAAATATTTTACTTTATATGCAAAAATGCAGATGTCAAAATGTATTTTGCTATGAAATTAGTTTATGACAAGCAATACATATTTGTAGCCTTCATTTGTAAATTTGTTTACTTTATAAAAAACACAATTTAAGTTCCTTAGTTTGTAGATTAAACATCAAAACCGTTCTGAATAACATGCTTGTGTGGATTTTATATGTTCAAATTGGCTTAGTTACTGATATGATAATACATATCAGTTGTGAAGGATATAATTCTGAACGCATCTCTTAGTTACTTATGTAACTAGATCTTTCGATAGTGTGAGATTGACCTAATATAAAATTGTCACCCATTGCTTATCCATTAAATTTCGCCATAGGATTTTCTATACCGCAAGCTGTCCTTTATGCTTATGAAAAACTGATATATCATATATCTCCCATATGACCGAACTTATTTATAATAAACACTTATGAAGAACAACTTTCTGGCTTTCTATTTCTATCACTTCACGTTTGGTGACAACAAATTGTCAAGTAAGCGGCCCATGCAAAATGAATCTTAGTTTTAAGAATTTTTTCGTTTTATTTAAAATTGAACTAAATTCAGTTATGGGCGGGAATTCTGATTGATTTCATTGGCTCAGGCTTAAATTGAAAAAGATTTTCAGATCTTTAGATAGGAAAATATAAAAAATTGTATCTGAAAGCAGAAGACGCCCAAATGTATGTTTTTTGATTTTCATGAAATTTAGCAGATGGGTAGATCGGTATGGGAGTCTACAAACGGACTAACAGAAGGACAGGGCGAGATCGACTCGGCTGTTCATGCTGATCAAGAATACATACACTACGCAGGGTCGTAAATACTCGTATCTAAATGAATACTATGAGTGCGAGTGTAAAAAGTGTGAAACCAATTTGTTTCCGAACGAAAAAAGGAAAACCACTGTTATTATAATTCCCAATAAAACATAACTAAATATATTTTTAGTTTTTTTTTTACATTTATCCTTGCGGGCATGTTGAAATGCATCTGTAACTGTGTGCGTGTTTGTTGTGCCAAAAAAAGAGGGAAAACAAGAAAAAAGGCGCCATAAGTTCGAGCTGAGACTTTGGTGCACGTTTTGATGCCGTGTGGCGTTTACGAGGACCAACCAAAATATTCGTACATATACCTACACACACACATATAAACACATTTCTGCGGGCGTCTGCTACAAATGGCAGCTTTACTGCTGTTGGCAGTTGACTTGTCATTTCTTTGATTATTGATTTTCGTCAGCGCCGACAGCGACTTTAAATGTAGCACCAGCACCCGAATAAGCGAGCCCCCGGACCACCCGGATCCGGGTAACTCGAAACCCAAGGCAGCCAGCCAAACATATACAGGCACAGACACATGGAGGCATGTTTGTGGTGTGCACGATGCGCTCGTTTGAGATTCGCACATGGCTTCGCATGGGCGGTGCGGTGATATCATCAAGGTCAGCCTCGCAAACGAACCTAACGGCAAGCCGAGCGCAAAAAGCTGAATAAGTCGCACTAAATTGAGCGTCTCAGCGTTAACGAGCGGCTCCGACCCCGGCAGTGGCAGTGGCAGCGGCAGCTACAGCGGCGCCGACCAAAAGCCACTAAAGCTAAGAGAAAGCTAAAGTCGTGGACCGGACATGGCCACGCGGCATTTGTTTAATGTTCGGTCACCTCTCTCACGACCTCTCCTGCCCCATCTGCCTGTTATCGCATCGGCCACAGCCGCCACATGCGGCGCCATGCAATAAAAACTAAGCGCCAGTGGTAGCCCCCGGTTGCCCAGCTATCCAGCAATGTCGCCTGCTGTGCGAATTGAACATACTTATTATTGTAGTAAGAGAACGCATACATACTTAATCCGGGGTTCGTTGTTGCTTTTGCTTTTCCATTCCAGTTCTAGTGTTCTAGTACTCTTTGAAATTGTTGAATCAGCGCCAAACCCCATAGAGATGCCTCCTGATCCAAGTAAAAATCGCGAGTTTTTTGATTCACAACTTTACAGATAATCAAACTCTTGACTTAACCCATAATATATATATATGTGTAAGAATTGTATATGTATTTTCAATTGTCCAAACTGTGACATATACGCAAGTAGAGCAACCCACCAGGATATGTCAGGACAACAAAATATGTATCAACAGAATGCTCGTTGAGTTGGAATTTCAAATGTTCGTGTGGCCTTTTGATTTGCGCCACGCCCGGGCATTTATTTTATAGTTCTCCTGACGCCACAAATTTTGCTAATGGCTTGAATCGGCAGATAACATTTGGTTGGCATAATTTTTATTTTCGATTTGCCCAAAGGTCAACTGCTGAAACAATAGACAACACACCACATTATGGTGGCAAGAAATTAAAAATTGTCAATTTAATTGAGAACGTTCAGCTCGAAATACTTAAGACAGTTTTGAAACATTTAAATGATTGAATGAATAACACATTCAAATTTGGAATGCATACTTTTAAATGATCACACACACAAATGAGCTTGGTCTATTCCCAATATAATCCAACGAGCACTTAACTCAAGGATTCATTAAGATTAGTAAGAAGCTCATAAATAAAACAAAAACAAAAAGCATGTTTTCTGTTATAAACCCATGCCAGGTAATAATAATACCTTGAGAGTTGCAGCTACATGTACATACATATACATTGCTCACACCTCCAGTTCGATAACAATTAAGTTCTTAAACCCTCTTCAAATCATCAATTAAATAAGATATAAGTACAATAGCAACAACAAAACCAACGGTTACATCAAATACTCTCAGGCAAAAGCACGACCTATAAAGGACACTCACAGCCCTTGTTTTCCGCTCAATTTTCGCTTCAGTCCCTCCAAAAAGGTGATGTTGTTGTTATTGCTTTTGCCTTTGTCTTGTTTACCCCTTGGCTTTCATCATTCGTTTCGTTTCGTTTTTCGTTTGTTGTCTTTCTGTTTAGCATTTGCAAAGATGTTCAAAACAAACGCAAACGAAATAAACAAATAAGCGGTGTGAGTTGATTGGAAGCAGCGTTGGGTCAAGTGGACCCAGCCCTTTTTATATACGTTGACCTTTGACCAACCAAGTTGACCCATTGGACATTTCTGCCTTCGCAGACGCGTAGTCCAAGTATATTTTTGGAAGCATATTTATAAGTTAATAGATCCAAAAGATGCCAAAAACATAGACATCCAGCAGTGTATGAAAATTTATATAGAAGAATAATCTATAAGATGTTTTTCTTACTGAACAAATTTCTCTTGGATAGCTTACTAGGTCCATACCCCTCATAGGTACGCCACTGCAAGGAGGACATCATAAACCACGCTCGCACCCTCACACATTTCATTTGCGTGTTCTGTTCACACCTGGGTCTGCAAGTCCTTCTCATACCATCCTTTTATTTCCCTCGTCCGTTGGCGTGCTGCGGCAAACTTTTGAAATTATAATTTAATTTGAATGTCATTAAAATTTGCTCGCCTGGTGCTCTCTTTCTGTTATCATTTCCGTGACACTGGTGTTGGTGTTGGTGTTGTGTTGTTGGTGTGGTGACAAAAGGGGTTCTCATGCGATTTCCATGGCAAAGCGTATAGAAAGAGAAAATACAAAGCAGCATAAAGCCCAGACTGATTGCGAATAAAGCAATTTCTGTAATGCTGTTCACTAAAAAACTTCCCTAACATTTTTTTTATGATTATAATACATTATTTCAAGTAGTAAAATATTATTATTATATTTTATTCATTAGATAAATATGTAGTTAGGGTTTCTATGGAAAAGTACGCGGCGAAAAGTGTTTTGAATACGTGTCTGTGTACTTAACAGGTCATCAGCAAATCAATACGATATCATTTTTGGTTATTTTAACAAATTTCCCTTAACTTTATCTAGTATCCATAGAATCTTTTGGGTGATTTTGTAAACAATGCTGTGAAATTTGTGGAGGTTAGAGAGATAGCCTTCTCCTCCTTTGATTGTGACCGAATTCGTTAAGCTTAAGGCTCATTATCTCCCTCACACACACACACATCCAGCGTATTTTGGGAATTAATATGAGAGGCATATGATATAGTTAACCGATCCGGATTAAATTTGGTCAGCACACGTGGAGGCTTCTAAAACTGACATATAGAGAATTTTGGATGGCTTCGTCTTGCCGAAGCTTATATACAGTTCACATTAATAACCGAAATCTAGTCGGCGGACGTGGATATGAACCAGAAGATAAAAAGGATATGAACCTAATTTTGCTCGATTTAAATGAAAAACAATGAAGTTATGCTACTAAGTGTTCATTCTGAAAAAATTGGTTATAGAGGAGCTATATGATATATAGTGGCCCGATCTAAATCAAGTTTTCTCAGCGGGCGTGGAGGCTGCTCAAATGGCCACACAGTGTTCATTCTGAAAAAATATATGGGAGCTTTTGATACGGTGGCCCTAACTAAATTATATTTGGGGCTCCTCAAATTGATTCACACCAAATATTGTTTTATGTGGCTGTAAAGCAGATAAGTTATGCTAAAGACTTTTCGTTTATTTGGAAGCTATATGATATAGTTGTCTAGATCTGGATGAAATTCGAACTTAACCAGCGTACAGACAAAGGCATCATTTGGTGAAAATTTCACCTCTGTAGCTTTTACGACATTTGAGATCTTTATTTGGAAACAGACAGACAAACATGGTTATATCGATTGCCCTTGTCACGCTCATCAGGAATATATATACTTGCATAATCGGAAACGTTTCTTTCTATGCGTTGCGAACTTAATGCGAAAATCAATACACATCCGTATACATTTTTAAGAATGGTATAACAAAAGTTTTGTGTACCAACTGTTTCCATTGTAAATCGTTCATTTATATGCATGATATAGTGGTCCGATCTAGGCGATTTTTACATATAGCTGCTCAGCAGAAATGATGAAAAGTGCAAGTCGATAGCTTCAAAACTGAGACAATCGTTTGCATGGAAACAGACGGGCAGACAGACGGCCATGAGCTTCTTATATATTTACTATAATCTATGAGTGCCAGCGGCATTTGTGTATTATGTTTACTTTATCATTGAGCCGATTATTTTATTGATAGCTAGCAGCTTGCCATCTAAGTACTTGCAACAGACCCTCTAGTCATTACTTATTTCTAAAAGTGTCCAATAATTCATGCAAAATGCAGATGTAGAAGTAAAATGTTGGGAACATGATCAATGTCAACTGGAAATAAGCGTTTAAATTATGTACGCCTTGGCGCGGAGTGAAAACTTAAGTTTTCAAAGGCCGCGGGCACCCTAGCAAACATACTTTGTCGCTTCCCTCGTTTTCTGCGTCATATAAAAATGCGCATGTTTATGAAAAACTTTCCTTAAAACTGCAAATGCGCCCAAAAAAATGGCAAACGAGGCATAAAAACTGCTGCAACCGCAAGAAATTAAAAGAATATTTACTTATGGGGGAGTTGGGGAGGCGACACAAAAATCTCTTATCTGCAGCCAGCAGCTGGGCTAGGAAAACTTTACGAAATGTGGCGACAATTCAGCAATGGATGTGCGGTTGGGTAAGTGCATGAAGACTAAGATGATGTTGCTGAGGAGTCGAACCGGAGACGGTTAAATTTCACAGCTTAAAGAAACGGTGAATGAAAAAACGAAAGACTTAAAAATTGTTACCGGTCAGCATTTAGAAAATTGACTTCATTTTGCAGAAATGTGCAAGGTCTTGAAAAAAAAGAAATTAAATTGCCAACCTGCAACTAGAACTTCGGCAACGGCAGCTTCAGCGGCGTCTTAATTCCATTTTAATTGTGTGGCAAAAGAACATTTAAATTACGGCGGCGCCAGCTAAGAGCCATTTGCATTTGGCCCAAGACACTGGTAAGCTGCTTAACATAAGGCAAACAGCAAAGGATCGGCCCAGGGAGACGAAACAAGTGGAGTTATTATACCAGTTCGGGCTAATGGGCTGCCAGCATGCAATAAGGTAGTCCACGTCTCGAGGTAGTCCTTAGCTCAATTTGGCGTATGCCGATACGTTGCAGTTGCAAGGCACTGCTGAAGTTGAGACAGTGAATTTCGAATGAGACTCACAAGGACGTGGCAAGGCGACCCGCAGTACTCGCACTGACTAATGGTCCTTGCTGTGCTCGACCTCAGCTTCTAACCGCAACGTTTTGACAGACAATTAAGAGCAGGATAAACGCGACAACTTGGGAACAAGACGTTTTGGGCGCGGCTGACAGCAAGTATTTTTGAAGCTTTAGCATTTTGTGAGGTACAAAAATTCATGGAAATATTTTCAAGTTACTTGAGCTTTGCATACAGTAATCAGATTCGGATTTACAAATGTAAAAACTTTTCCTGACAAGATTCATTTTTCAATATTTTCCTTATTTGCAATCTACCCAATTTTTAGGGCATTAAGCGAATTGTATGTCTATATTTGAGACTGAGACGCAGGAGGATTATTCCGACATAGGTCCCTAGCATTTCACAGGAATATGTTTTGTTTTTGATTCCGAACATTGGGTGATAGTGAATTTTCCTTTTTCCCATTTATGACGGACACGCAGAAGTTGTCTGATTTTTGAGTATAACTTTTTCTTCCCAATTAATGACTTGAATCCAGGACTTCTAAGTTCTAATACATTTACTGTGTGTAAGACAAGGCAAGACAATGATCTTATGTTATGTGTTTGACACACATTCACATATGTGAACAAGTAGAAATATGTATACTTATATTTAGAATATGATTCTATAAGTCGGTCATGTGGCTGTAATGGGAAAATACACGGATTTGTTGATAATAAGAGCGAGTCGGATGCAAAGCATACTCAGACAGTTGCCTTAAAGCACTTAAAAGCTATTGCGAGTGGCTTCAATATGCACTTGACCCATATGTTTCTATGTAGAAAACCCAGCAAACATATCGATATGCATGGCAGCATCGCTTTTGTATTTCTAACTACCCTGTACCTATGGTGGAAGGGTATATTAAGTCTGTTGGATTATTAAGTCAGGCAGACCCCATAAGGGGTCATGACGCGCCGAGTCGATCCGTCCGAATGCATGAAAACCTTTATCTTGGAAATTATTATACTATTTGTGTTTATTATACCATTCACTAAATGGTATATTGATTTTGTCAGGAAGTTGGCAACGCATAGCCTTTCCGACTACATAAAGTATATATATTCTCGATATAGACATTCCCGTCCGTCCGTGTGTCCGGCTGTTTCATCCCAATTGCTCGTTCGAAATTCATTCAGATTGGTCAACTATATCATATAGCTCCCTTATAACCGATTTTCTTGAATGAAAAGGAACATAACTTTTCTGTTTTCAGACTAAATTTGTATCCATTTGAGGACTCCCTGCGCACACTGGCCTGATCTGATCAAGATCGGACAACGATATCATATAGCTACCTTAAGACTTATTCTTCCGGAATGAAAACTTAGGGGTATAACTTTTCTGTTTTTCATCCAAATCAAAAGAAATTCCCTTATATCCACTGTAGCCCCACGCCCGCCGACCAGATTTGATCTAGATCGGTTATATATTTACAATGTGAATCGTATATTGTCTTTGGCAAGCCAAAGCTAGCCTTTCTTTCTTTTATATTATACGTTTTTTGATGTTCATTGGAATTGACCCGAATTTAGTTGTTATATGTCCTAGAGGCATCTACGTCAACTGACCAATATCCCCTATAGAACCGATTTTTTTTGGGAATCACAAAAAATTTCAGTTTTTTATCCAAATCGAACCAAATTTGGTTTTTACTCATGCTATTAGGTCTTTCGTCTGTTGACCAAATTTTAGATCGGGCAACTATTTTATATAGCCCCCATATAATCTAGCTTCCCCAAGATCGAATTTGTCCTAAGTTGATGAGGAGCGCTTTGTTATATTGTATAGCGGCTTATTAGGTTTAGGGTATTTTACTGTGGAGCAAACTCGACTGTTGCGTTCTTACTTATTATTTTTGTTGTTTCGCCAAACTGTCACCCAAAAATTTTCGAAAATGTCCACAATCAAATCAAATCTAACTTCTTGGCGATAGCGATGTGGAGAAGCTGTAGCATGTAAGTGAATAGCATGTATGTAAGTGTGCGAGCACTTGAAAGCTTTCAATGCAAAACTAGAAGCCGAGACCAAAAAGGAAGATAGCTTCCAATTTTCTTTGCTCTTCGCTTAGACATCTCTGCTTAAGTGGCAAACATGCATCACCCTACACATACATCTCTCTTACACATACGCAAGACACTCAAGCACAAGCAGAAACGCAAACACAAACACAAGTGCACATATATACACACACATAAATATTGTAGCATACAAATGGGGGCAGCCGACAGGCAGCCAACAAGTCAACTTTTGCTTGTGTGCGGTGACAGCAGGCGGCAAAAGAAATTAAACAACAGTCGCAATCGCAGTCACATTCACATTCACAGCCACAATCCCACAACCAAAAACAACATGCAGGAAACTAAGACAAATAACTTAATGCCTTTTCTATTTGCAGTTCAAACAACAGCAGCAGCAAGAGCAACAAAACGAGGAGCAGGAGCTGGCAACTGGGCCAGCCGACAGGCGAGTGGAACCGTAGGAAAGGAATTACAGGAAGCGCTGCAAAAGTGCAACAGCTGCACAAAACAGAGCACTGAAAACACATAAACAGAAACCTAAAACTAAAACAAAAGCCAAAAACCTAAATTCAGAGTACATACACACATACACGTGCGCACACAAGTACACATACACACACACGTATGCACATTGAGACAGCGCGGAGTGTTGGAAGAATGTGTAGTGCAGAATACACATGGCAGCTTAAAGTGGCAACAGTAACAAACACAACCGGATAATAAGCATAAAATAACAAGACGAACAACAGAAGGAACAACTACAGCAGCAACAACCACAAGAGCAACCACAAGGACTTGCAGCAGCAGGCAGAGGCAGGAGCACCGTGTGGGCTGCGGCCAAATTAAGAAGTGCATTGCGTTGCAGCCTGCCCGGCCAATTGTAAGACTACCGAAACAGAAATATAAAAGAAATAACGAGCTCAAATCAGTATCCATATAGCAAAGCCGGCCACACGACCAACCCGATTGCCAACACACAAGTGCAGCGCAGTGACGTCACAAGCCGCTAAGTAGGACACTCGGTCCAACGGCCCATACGGCCCGTCCTCAGCACGGGACGCAAATTTCGTTAGCACCCTACGGTCGCCTCGCGCGTCAACATCCGAGTCATGGCCACTAGCAGCACCATTCGACTCAGACTCAGCCTTAGCCCTCTCAATTCGGCTTCTGCCGCGCTGCTGGGGCTAATCATATCGCTGTGTCTGTCCAGCGTCTATGGCGTCATCGATCGCCTTGTGGTGCAGACAAGCTCCGGCCCGGTTCGCGGACGCTCTGTGACGGTGCAGGGACGAGAGGTGCACGTCTACACCGGCATACCTTATGCTAAGCCGCCCGTTGAAGATTTACGCTTTCGGAAGCCGGTGCCGGCCGAGCCCTGGCACGGAGTCTTGGATGCCACCCGCCTGTCGGCAACCTGCGTGCAGGAGCGGTGAGTAAGCTAACTGGAAATGGCTAGAGGGGGGAAAGAGCATGGTTGACCTAGAATACAGACCGTCCCCGAATGCAGTCACAGTTGTACTTGCAGTGCCTTTTGGTTGACCTAACTGTTGTTTCCGTGACGTCATTGCGCGAGATGCCGACGCATGCAAAATGCCGGTCAACTGGAAATGGATAAGATACGGAAAGGATTGCTCACAGAAAGGGGGAGGGTGTGCGTGTCGCTAACGTAACATAACCGCTTTTCCAGTTAAAACTTTTTCGTATAAATTAATTTCTGCATAAAATATGATGGAAGATATAATTAAGAACGATTAATAAACTGTTAGGTTATACGATTGAATCTCAATGATTGCAACATATCATTAACCTATACGACTACAAATATTATACTGAACATTTGAATCGTATAATTCTAATATGATTGCTATTTGGACCAATGGTTCCTACATCAGATATATGATACAGTGGTTCGAATTAACTAATCCATACGAAGGCAAAGCGTTCCGTTTCGATAGGTTTGCAAAGGGGAGATTGGTCTACGTAGAAGCATCGGCTCATCTTGCTGATTAGAGCATCTCAGGTCACTTGAATTTTCCTCTATTTTCCATTGCATCCACTTTTCAAAAGCGGAGCAAAGGAAGGAAGGAAAGACCGTTCCAGCCACCAATTTAATTTCTTATCCACTTAGCATGTGATTATGTCTTGTGCAAGGTTTCGTAGCATAGCATCCTTATGTGAACGACATTGTGACACCATAAACGGAGATGCCAATTAGTCAACTTTTGATCCTATTTTCCACTTTGACCGTAAGTTCATTTACTCTTCCTTTGACTTATTGTAACTGTTGGAAAATTTCACTTAAGTGTCATAACATTGTAAGCGCTTGCTAATTTGACACACACACACAGATATAGACACATGATACTCATTGTGTGGCCAAAGGAAATTGGAAAAGCATCAATGTAGGTCCATGCAGCGATATGGAATGCTTAGGTCTGCTTCTTCATTGCTTCCCCCGTTCCTCGGTGATAAATTACTTGTATGCGATGTGCCAAAGTTAAATTTAATGGACACGCAAACTGAACACATATACATACATATGTATTTATGTATATTTATTGTATGTTGATACAAATATACACATTCCCATTATCTCGTATTTGTGCACATACTTCATATATAAGTATTGAAACGAATGCGTAGATATATCGATTTGACCGATTCAACATTTATAAAGCAGGAAACTATGTCAAATTGTAGGCTTGCTAGTGTAGGCCTAGCTAGTGGTTGGGGTGAGGGCATTGCAAGATTTTTATTCAAGTTTTTGCAATGTATGGAAAAGGCAGAAGGACGTGTTTCCGACACCACTAACTTTGTTGTTTTTCATTGGAATTTAACCAAATTTGGGATGCATGCGTCCTAGGGACTTCTTCATCAACTGATCAAATTTAATCTGAATCGCGCGACTATATCATATAGACCCCATAGAACCAAATTTTCTATAAAATCAATCAAAATGTAGTTCGTATTATTATGTTACATGGTATTATTATAATACCCCAGTGTGACGATCAAACTGGCATGGAGTTACAGCAAATAAACATAAATTACACGGCAGCAGCCAAGGTTTTTGCAACTGGCATGACCAAATGGTTGGTAGAGCCAAGGGAAGGGTTGGGGTGAATCGGTGTTTCATTTTCATGTTTGTTAATTAGTCTGAGCCTGTTCCGACTAGTCAAAGCTAACACACCCGCCTTCTCTTTTTACATACACAGCTATGAATACTTCCCGGGCTTCTCGGGCGAGGAAATCTGGAATCCAAATACCAATGTATCGGAGGATTGCCTGTATATAAATGTTTGGGCACCAGCTAAGGCGCGTCTTCGGCATGGTCGTGGGGCCAATGCTGGCGAGGTGAGTAGGTGGCATCGGGTCCTTCGTAAATTGTTTGTAATCAACTAAAATGGTTTATCTTTTTTTCTTTTGATTATGCGAACCAATGACAGCACTCGGGCAACAAGCAGGTAGACACGGACCATCTTATACATAATGGCAATCCTCAGAATACGACCAACGGGTTGCCAATATTGATTTGGATCTATGGTGGAGGATTCATGACCGGCTCTGCTACTTTGGATATATACAATGCTGATATTATGGCGGCGGTTGGAAATGTCATAGTTGCCTCCTTCCAGTATCGCGTGGGCGCCTTTGGATTTTTGCATTTATCACCTGAAATGCCGGCTGAGTTTGCTGAGGAGGCACCTGGAAATGTCGGACTCTGGGATCAGGCCCTAGCCATTCGCTGGTTGAAGGATAACGCGCACGCCTTTGGCGGTAATCCCGAGTGGATGACTTTGTTTGGCGAATCCGCTGGCTCCAGCTCGGTGAACGCCCAGCTCATGTCGCCTGTCACTAGGGGCATGGTCAAGCGCGGCATGATGCAGTCGGGCACTATGAATGCGCCTTGGAGCCACATGACCTCCGAGAAGGCGGTGGAGATTGGCAAGGCCCTGATCAATGACTGCAACTGTAACGCCTCCATGTTGAAGGTGAGTTCCGATCGAAATATTAAGTTTTGCATATTTGCTGAATGTGCTTGATTCGCTAGACTAACCCGTCGCATGTGATGAGTTGTATGCGAGCCGTGGATGCCAAGACTATATCGGTGCAGCAATGGAATTCCTACTCAGGCATCCTAAGCTTTCCATCCGCGCCGACCATTGATGGAGCGTTTTTACCTGCCGATCCCATGACCCTGATGAAGACAGCTGATCTTAAAGATTATGATATACTAATGGGAAATGTGCGCGATGAGGGTGAGTTTCGTAAACGATATGAAAATGTGGGGTTGGGCAGAAGATAAACTTTAATAGTGCAGCTGCCTTGACAGTTATTTTTCTTAAGTACAATGTCCTGAAAGCTGGCCGTTAAGAAAAACATAAAATTTTGTTCTCATTGTTTGCCTTAACTTGAACTAACTGAATTACAACTATTCTAGCTGTTGTCCAGGTTACTATTATCTTGTCCAGCCAGAGGCGTACTCAGGAGCTGGGGGAAGCAGTCCTTTGAGGCGAGGTACACAAATATATTGCAATACATATTTATATATATATATTATATATATATTATATATATATTATATATATTATATTTGAGGTACATAACCATGAGCCAAGAGCCCAGAACCCCAAGCTTCAAACGGATATCAGGCGTACACCACTCATTCAAGTACTCTCTGGCAGCCTCGTTTCACCAGAAGTTTAATAATGGCTACTTTGCCAGCAGTTCATCTTCCCTCTCTTCAAGCCGCTGCCTCCGTCCTGCTTGGCATTGTTGCAGCTTCCCTGGCTGACGTCAGCAGTGTGCCCAATTCTGTAGTTGCTTCTAAAATTGTCCAAAAAATGTAGTAGTGGCTGCTGCAGCTGCAGCCATTGCTCTGTTGTTGTTTTGCGCAGACGTGCTCTTACTCCTTCCTTTGCCTTCCTCCTATTGTTGTAATTTTGGTTACATCCATTTGCTATTTCATTACTTTTTGCAAACCATTTTATTTTATTTTATCAGCTTCCAGACCAAATGCATTTCATTGTTGTCGTTTTTATGGCACTGGCACCGGCACTGAGTGAGGGCATGCCGGGTTGGGTGTGCATAGTCTGGTCAGAGTGCTGCGGCTTAGTAGCTTTATGTTGGCTGCCTTTTCAAATTTTCCTACAGTTGTTGTTCACAGCACACAGCACACTCATTCAATAAATATAGATGGTAACGTATGCAGAGGGGGTCTACAGATTTGGGGATAAACCCATTTTTTGCCATATTAAGAAATATATTTTTGGAAATAGTCTAACCTGCTGCACCCGCGACGTGAATATATATGAGGGTTACTTTTCTTAGAGATTCCATTTTTAGAAAAAGATAAAAATGTCATAAATTTGTCAAAGCTTGATAACTCTTATTGTCCTTTGTGCGGAGTTAAGTAGACTCACTTTGGGTGAATAGGCAAATTAGATGCACTCGTAGGGAGGCGAATACTCGAGATATTCACGAGACATTGCTACATTTTATGGGCTGATCATTGAATCATTGGTTTTTTATTCTTTAAAAATAAGAACGTCGAGATCATTACAGTCTACAATCTATAGAGGCGTGGTTGTTAAGGACTTCGTTAACCAATTGATTAGATGACATGCTAACGACATACGACATCACCAAGGGGATATAACTATTAATGGACCAGGTTATCGGACAGCAGGGTTGTACGAGTTAATGCTTTTGGATTATTTTCGTTGTGCTTACGGGACTTATTTATTTATACCAATATACATCTTAGAACGACTTGGGAAGACCATATTCAATATGCATCAGTTCATCAGGTCCGCCAGGACCCGTGTTCTCCTTGTTACTTTATTTGATGGCCTATAATACAACTGTTGGGGAGTATTCCTTATGCGAGATATACCTAATGCTATATTTAAAGCTGAAACATTTCATTTCCATGATTTAGTTTGATATTTTGTGTATTTATGTCTTAGTAACGGATCCTGCCTAAAGTAAGAAATTCCCAAGATCCTTAATATTACAAATCGAAAGCTCGCTATTAGCATGGTTGTTATCCTTAAGCTGTACTCAAGGCAATGATTATGACAAACCCCCCGCCCTAACGATTGCGTACGTCACTGAAAACGTACATCTATACATTTTCAAGTCGCAATATTTTTGCTACTTTTTATGGCGACTTGCGGCTCTCGAGAGCTTAATTTTTATGGCTTATTGCATGGCACTGCGGCGAAGGGCAAGGGAAATAGCCAAATGGAAGATACAATATCTTTTTAGCTGCCTTGTTCCATTTGTGAGTACTGCACGTTCAGCAGAGCTAAGCTCAGCTTTGCGGTTGTTGTTGGCAGTTTCAGAAAACATTGCACTTTGTCTAGAATGCAGTGCATTTGTGATTTGCATTTGCATTTCCATTTTCATTCACTTAAATAAATTACAACTTACACAAGCTTTGAATTTTGGCAACCACATCAAAATTATTCAACGAGCACAAACGCGTACATAACCATATATACAATGACATCCATTCTCGCACACACATTCAGCGAGAGAGCCGGCAGCCGGGAGTCAAACTTGCCAGACTTGCCCACGCAAATTGCCCCGGCGTTCCCAACTGGCGTACGACACACAAACCGGTGCGTTGGTTATATTAAGCGACTGGAAGTGAGTTCACGGATTGAGTCCTTTTGGGCGCTCAGCTGTGCGGGACGGCGTCATAAATTATTTAAATATTTCGCTCAGGTGCTAGCGCCGTGAGAAAGCAGCAGGTAACCAAATCCAGAGGCAATGGCAACGCAAATACTCCATATCGGAGAGCGGCACGCGTTAGTTGCGCACGTGTCCAGACATTAATCAACATTATCCAAGCGGTAAACAATAACTTTATTTAATTGAACTTTGTATAAAAATTCAGGTTTCAATCATGTTATATAAATATCCAGAGGCTGTTTTTCTAGACAAGTGATAATATCTTGCCTGCTCTGTTGTTTCTGAACCCCACTCCGGCTCTGCTCGTGCAGTCAACAAAACTGATAAATAGAAAATAATGGTGAAAAATCTTCACGAGATTCATTTAAATTTAAACAAAATCAAAACGGAAATAGCTACTTTTTCAAAATAAGAAATTTGAATGAATATGGTTTAAGTGCTTAAGAAATCGAATTTAAGCAGCCAAGTTGCGTAATCTTAAATTCAGTGTCGCACCTTAAAAAGCCCTAGATTTTCACATAAACCAGCTTTGATGATCAAGCTAAGCTAAGCTAAACTAAACTAAGCTCGTCATTAAACTCATCATCAGAACTCATCTTGAAAATTGTTGTAAAAACTTCATCAAATAATAAGATTCTGAAGATTTTGGTTAAAAATCGAATCGACTTTCAGGTAACTTTTTTGACTCTAGATTCAAATAATACATTTTAATAAATCTATTGATCTCAACAAGCTGACCCGAATTATCACTCTTTTACTTTTCTCCAAGTGTAAATACGGTTCTTGCCTTTCTCATCATCATCATTTACTGCGTAACTGCTTGTGTGCATTCTGTGAGCACAAACCCCGACAACAGCGACAAATTTTCCGTTTGCGATTTCTTTCCTCGAAACGTGGGGAGTATGCTTGGCGGCCACTCCTACCCATCCCCATCTGGAGTGGAACCGGCGCTGGCGCCGAGATGTGCGTGCTAACTGTGGGTTGCCTTCGCAATGCGTTGTTTCCTTTTTGTTTTCGTATAACAGATTTAGACACTGTGTGCTTTTGGCTTTCCTTTCCTTTTCTTTGACTTGCTTTCGTTTTTCTTGTCGCTGTCGGTGCCATGGCTCTTGCCCTTGCCCCTGCCTCTGCCTTTTCCCTTCGCCGTTGCTGTTGCTCCGTCACATTCAGGCAGGCAGCATAACAGGCACGTGTGCTTTTTCTGCTCACTTTCACTCACTGCTCGCAGCGAATCCTTTCTAGTCCTTTTGCTCTCCCTTTTTTCGCTGTTGTTGTTGCTGCTGCTACACATCTGGCCATAGGCAGTCAGCGGGGTTCTCTGTTGTTGGTGCTGCTGCTGCCTTTGCTCCTTACCTAACCGTAGCACAGGCAAGGTGTGCGTGCGTGCCCGCAAGGCGATGGCAGCGACTCACTCGACGAATATGAAAACGCATACTCGGATACACCAGTGCGCCGAGCTTGTTTGTGTGTACGTTTTTATTTGTGAGTTCAAGGTCATCTAGCATTTGCAACAATCCAAATCTAAATACAAATAAATGTACATCTCTCGTTTTGTTACTCTTCTTATGTTTGTTTATTTGCGCTTGTTTCAGTTTCCTTGCACACCCAAATCCGAAAATTTATGCTGGTTTTGCTGGTTTAAAGGCAAGATTTAAAGTGGTTGTATTGGCGGGATACTATATAGGCTGAGTATTGCGTTATTAAATTTGAATTGAATGCTTAATATGTCAGACAGTTGACACTTCAGTTGGTATCTCTACGTTGCCACGGCATTTGCAAAGGTTCGCACGGTATTATAATTATTGCAATTATATGATTAAATAAAAAATTGTTCCATGACATTTGTGGCTAACTAAATATATATATTATATGCGAATCGAAATGTCATAAACGCAAAGTGGTTGCAATTCCGCCATATATCTCTGAATGCTTCAAGGGTATCTGCAAACAAGAAATGAAAGTTAGCTTCGGCTTGCCGAAACTTATTTACGATTCACATTGTAAACATATAGCCAATCTTGATCAAATCTGGTCGGTGGGCGTGGGGATACTAGGGATTCAAGGGATACAAGACGGTTTAATTTGGATGGAAAACAGAAAAGTTATGCTACTAAGTGTTCATTCTGGATGAACTACCTATATGGGAGCTATATGATATAGTGGTACGATCTAAATGAATCTTGAACGTAATTAGCGTGCAGACAAAAGAAACATTTGATAATATTTTCAGCTTTGCTTTTAAACAAACGGATGAACAGATGGACGAACATATCTATATCGAATCCCCTTGTCATGTTGATCAGGAATATGTATACTTTATATGGTCGGAAAACTTTCTTCTGTGTGAGCTTCATGACAAAATTCATATGCATTCACATTTCATGTCCAGTTTTTTGGCATTTTTATTCTTCATCAGCTCAAACGAAACATGAGTCGACATTTTTTCTTGAAATTTTCCATAAAACGGATGCACACAGCTCCCATCGGAGCGCTCAGTGGTAATTGTTTCCTTGGTGTACGAGCACGATCCATGGTTATTTGGTTTAGTCACTGACACTTGAATCGCTATGGGAAAATATAGTCTTAAATAAGAAACACCCTTTATATAAGAGGGTATTAGGTTTGTTTTAAATACATTACATATTCAGTAATGAAGCTTTTAAGAGATTTGGAATTCTTAATAATTATATGTCAACTGTATTTTTTGCCTTGCAATAATTGCGCCGCACAGTTTACTTATGCGTGGGTATGTGTGTGTGCGTGTGTAATTGGGTTAATTGCATGTTAATTGCTTGCAAGTCACCACCATTTGGCATTGGTGTTGCCAACGAATAGCAGTTCAGTTAAGCTGCCTCCACTCTTATTAAAGCCGCATATTTGTTTATTTGTACATCACAAAATGTATGTATATATAGGTTGCAAAAGTTAAGTCCGACACAAAATTATAATTTATTTATACGTCATTTATGAAAACGGAAGTACCACAGTTCCACAGCTAAGTGATTGTTAATTGATTAACGAAAACAAATGCAAATGTTTGCTCATGTATGAAAATATTTGAAGCCATTTAAAGCGTCTGACGCCCACCCAATCCCCCATATCCATCAGTCAATGAAGTCCTACCTTAGGCTGCCTTGTGGCTATGCGGTTTGTGGTTGGCATCTCGAATGCCAATCCTGATTGTAGGCAATTAAAGGAATACTGTACGCCGGCTGGTGCTCAGGTTGTGACTGTCAAATGAATATCAGATGCATTTTAGCTTAAAGCGGGTTAATTTTGGTAAAGTTTTAGTTATAAAATCAAAAACACAAGCTTTCAAAAGAAAAACAATATTCCTTTACAATCGATTTGTATGGTTTATGTACTATTCTGATTTATTTGGCTAAATGTGCTTAACTGGAAATAAACTCTGCTTAATATATAGATCAAATGTGTGCAGGCAGGTCATTATCTAAAAGATTTATATACATGGTTTTAAGTATCATTGGCATCCCTATGGATAGTATTCCTGCGGATATCCTTGGCTGTTGTATCCTTATGGTGAATACCCGTAGGTCGCACAAGTTTGTTTTCAAAAATTACTCGTCTCGTTCGATTGTATCCATGAAAACTATCTGATACAAATCTAGAAAAATTGTCATAATTGTTAAATTTTCATCAAAATTAATAGGTTTTGTAAATAATGAAATATGAATATGAATAAATGAGAGAAAGACTAACTTCGTAAAGCCGAAGCTTACACACCCTTGCAGAAATGCATAATTTAATAAGGAAGGATAATTTAGTAGCCCGATTGTGGTTTGTGCAGCCAGGGAATTACTTCTCAGTAGACTCGTGAACAGTAATTGGCAGCACAGAGCACACTTGCTTAGCTCCTTTCAAATGATTTGTTACGAAAGCGTCTTGCATATCAGTTTTGCCTTGTAAATGCTGTTGTTTTGATTATGAACGAAAGCTATGGCTCCCTTTCTCTCACACAATCAAACAATAATAATTGTACTGTGTTTAAGGCATTTCTTTGGCAGCTATATGAAAGAGTCGTCCGATCCGAATGGTTAGCTATCGTAGAGGCTACTAAAACTGACATTTGCCAAAAGGTGCAATTCCGATTAAAAAAGCAAAACAATTTTCTTACTAAAAGTGGTTACAATGTCTCCTTCTAAACGTTAAATGTGAGAAGATAGATGTTGGATATTAAAGAGATGGTTTGACTTAAATGAATTTGAAGCAAACATAAACAAATTGGGCTGGCAAAATTGAGTGGAGGCACTGTACTGGGGTAAGAAAAGTTGGCTAGAACGTTTCGCCCCATACGCTGTCTATATCGGTTTTGTCAGCTGTTGTCTTGCTGTTGTCTTGCTGTTGTTGTTGTTGTCGTGTGTGCTGGCTGGTGCTGTTGTTGTTTGTCGCTCATAGGCAGCAATTATGGTTCGTTAGTGTGTTCGTATTTGAAGTGGGCAGGAGACAAAAGCAAAGCAAGCCAAGCCAAGCCAAGCAGGCAAGTAACAACTATAATAACAGCAACAACAACAACAACAGCCCCAACAGCAACGGCGACAACAGGCCATAAAAATTAAGTTAATAAAAGGCAACGAGCCGCTTTGTTCTCGCCCTCTTTCCTTGTCGATTCTGTGTGTAGAAGCATTTTGTTTATTTTATTTTACTATTTCTCTTCCACCTTTCCTTTTTGTGTCGCATTTCAACGGTGGGGTTAATGCTGTGCTTGGTGTCCTTGGTAACGCTCCTCGGCTATTGTCGGTTGGGCTGACTGGCTGGGGTCGCAACTTCAAGCCGCTCGTAGTGGTAATTGTTTATAGGACTTGCCAGCAGCTGATCCCCTTTGCCACTCTCACCTACCCAGCCAGCGCCAGAAGCGCTTAGCCGCCCCTTGCATTGTCATTACATGACCTCGCAGCGGTAAAATAATCCCTTCTTTCTTCTTACTTGCAGGCACCTACTTTTTACTGTATGATTTCATCGATTACTTTGATAAGGATGATGCCACCGCCTTGCCGCGCGACAAGTATCTGGAAATAATGAACAATATTTTTGGCAAGGCAACGCAAGCGGAACGCGAGGCCATCATATTTCAGGTAAATTTCCACTTCTTTTTTCATCGCGATAGCCATCCTCAGTGCCATCGACATATGCATATTCGTTTCTCGAAACCAAAGCTGGTCTCCAGCTGACAGCCACATAAGCCAATTGCAACAAAGTGCGTCAGAGCTTTGCCTTCTTTTGACGTGGTTTGCTGTCTCCTGCAGATTCTGCACTCACAGCGTCAGGCTAAGTAATGGCATATGCTGATGTTTCTGATGTTGCTGATGCTGCTAATGCTGCTGGCAGTGAGAGAACGGTTGGCTGGCGCGGTTGACGCTGTTGCTGATGCAATTGCGCACTTTCTACCGGTTGCATAAACGAGTTAAATGCGACGTCAGTAAGGGACGGCGAGTTGATTAAATTGCATTTAGCGGCTTTATTCAGTTAGCTTGCCGCTGACGACGGGAAATTTCATTTTGTGGCTGTTTCTGTTTTTTCCCCGTTTTTTTTTGCGCATTTCCAATGGCAAACAGGGATTTAAGGGATAAGCTTCCTGTGCACAGCAGAGCGTAAGCTGGACAAAACTAGTCTAAATAAATAACAAATCCATGCATATTTATGCATACTAAGTTTACTGGTGCTGTGATTTATAATAACGCTCTTCTGTATATTCTCATTTTTGCTTGCAAATTCTTGTTCAATAGTTACAAAGGTGTAATAATGTGCCTAAGATTTCAGTTTTTCAAGCAAAATACATCGATTTTGTTTTTAAATAATAACAGGAAAGGAAGGCTATCTATCTACCATTCACATTGCAAAGATATAATAAAGATGTAGTCTTAATTTATTTTCTTTTTTTTAAGTAAAACTTATTTCTCAAATATGTATTTTAGTAGTTTACGAAGTAAATAAATATACAAGATATTAAACAAACAATGAAACACTTCTGCAAGTCGGCTTATTCTACATTGAAGTACTACACCAGGCTTCCCCTGTCTTCCAAGATACCTGTTTGTAGCTTAGTATAGTAACTAGATTTCTGCTACGTGCCTTCATCGGCTTTGTAATTGAGGTATTTCTCCGGCCAATTTGAATTTTTTAATTAAAATTTGGTTTACAACCATTGGTTGCATAAATGAGAAATAAACAAACATGAAAACATATCTTTTATGTCATGATGGTCCAATCAGCGTGCAGATATAATCAGCGTGCAGATATAAGAAGCATCGGGTAAAAACTTCAGCTCTGTAGCTCTTTAGAATCCTGGGATGTCGAGGTTGAAACAGACGGACTATATCGAATCCCTTCGTCATGTTGATCAAGAGCACTTTATATTTTCAGAAATACTTCCTTCTGTGCTTTGAAAACTGCATGAGAAAATCAATATACATTCACATTTTTTGTGAATGGTATAAAAGAAGTCTGCATAAGATACAAAATGTCTCTAGTGTGCGTGCACTTTTAAATTTATATGTTTAAGTGATATAAAACCTACTAAATATTGGTATTCAGAAGAGTATAAAAAGCAGTTTATCTCCCTTTTATTTTCTTTTATCCTACTGTTATTTCTGTCACAAGAGTAAAGAAAGTTACTTTTCTTTTATCTTACTGTTAAATCTGTCATTTCGCTCTCGTTTCCTCTTCCCCTACTGCACCTGAAGAAGTAAATACTCGGAAAGGCGGATTATTTCTTCTACTAACATTCCGTGAGATCATCGTCATATTAAAATATATATTAAAATATATAATGCGCTATTTAAATCCAAAATAGGAATCTTCTAGGAATCTTGAACTAGCTTTACGCCATATTCCTTAAATCCACTTCTAAATAAAACCAACGATTCAAATGCATTTCAGATCTTTGTTAATTATCAAATTAAACTCGTATTAAATAACAATAATTTATACTTATATTCTGCTCCCTCTTCTTACTTCGCAGTACACAAGCTGGGAGGGAAATCCAGGCTATCAGAATCAACAGCAGATTGGACGTGCCGTCGGCGATCACTTCTTCACCTGCCCCACCAATGATTATGCACAGGCTCTGGCCGAGCGGGGCGCCTCCGTGCACTATTATTACTTTACACACGTGAGTATGGGACTTGGCGAGTGGAAGCGAGGGTTGGCTACGGATGTGAGTGGGCGTATAAAAACATTAAATATTTGATAGCCTTTGGCACGTAAGATGGCGGTGAAGCGCGTGCGTCTAATCGAAATGCGGTCAAATGGGGCTGAAAGTGAAAGAGAAAAAAAGCAAATGAAATGTAAAATGAAAAGGAAAGGAAAAAGCAAGCAGAAAAATAGACGTAGGTGCAATTTGTTTGTCATTAAAGTTGCACAAAAGGCTAATTTGCTAACACAGCCTATATAAGTGGAAGTGGAAACCTGCAGCAGCAGCATGACTAACTAGTTTATTCATGAGTAGTCGATGGCCGTACGACACGCACACATACACACATATAACTTTCATAAGATAAAACTAGGCTTGAATATAGAAGGGATTTTCTTATATCGTTAATTGCTTGCAGCTTTAGTATTTCTCTTACTTCAACAACAAGTACCCTGTCCAATATTTTTGAAGTTGAATCCAGCTAATAAATATAGATGCTTACATATAAAGTAGTTAACGTCGCCCTTGACACATTTTTTATGGTTGTCACTAATATACGAGAATATGATGATTGACAAATTAACGATTTCGTTACCAGTACAGGTGTCTTGTCTTGTCTAAGTCGATTTCACGAAGACGGCACCATCACTACTTGTCCTGAGCATGGTTCGGTTTTTCACTTAATGAATATTGTCTATAATCAAGCAATTTGGTAGGGCACTTGACGATGTCACAGCAACACCTACCATCAAGGAATGTCAGCGCGCTAGTTATCGTTGCTACCGTTGCTACCAAGCAACCTTGGCTTCCATAATTATGGACGTGGTAGTCAAAGGACTCACACGGTGCACACCACAAACGCACAACACCACACTTGCACCAAAATGTGGTCTCCTACTCATTTACAGAGTCTCCATTAAGCTACACGCACGGCCTGACAAGTCCTTATGGACTGGGTCACAGCAATGGTATAGGCGGATTGCCGGTAATGGGCAGCAATCGTACGCACTATTTGCTACCCAGGTCTTCTGGTTAAGGTGGAGGTGGTGGGAGTAAGGAGAACGCCTAATGAAACTTCAATTTACGAGGTCACGGCCCCGCATGCTCTGCACTTGTGGGTCAGTTATTTATTTAAACGACTATGAATTGAGGTTTTTCTGTCTACGTTTCTGATTCGTTTTTCTTGTTGTTGCAGTCCCATGATTAACAAAATATGTATGTAGCAGCGCTGTCTTATTGATTTTATGCGCAAACCATGGTAATTACGATCGAACATTGATATTGAGTTGCGACCATGAGTAACTTTTCGAAAAACCACAATAGAGAATATGAAAAATCAATATTACGCATACTCAGCGTTAAACGATTTCAATAAAACTTCATACATACATGCATCCACCGTTGACTCCTGCTAAATCATGGTTTGCTCTTTCCATTTGATAGCGCCGCGGGCTGTGAACAATCACATTGCGTGTGAAAAGTCTGTGCATAGAGTGTTTGCCTATTGCTATAGGCGATAGCTGGCGAAAGTGTTGAAACTTGCGGATGACACTGGAAATGAAATTGTGTGGGTGGTTGTGATGGTTCTTGTACCAGAACGCTTTGTTCCCATCCAATCGTTCGTTAATAATCTAGGTGCTGGACCCGCAGCTGACATCCATGAGCCGAATGGAAATGAAAGCAAATGAAATTAGTTTTAATTACAGCCGTCAAGTTGCAGCAACAAAACTCGTAACTCACTTTGCCCATAAACGTGGCGGGGCTGGGGCTCTGGATGAAGATGAAGATGAGGCGACGGAGCATGGCAAATGGGGTCGCCAGATGCTAAAGTGCCTGCCAGATTGTCTATTTGCTTGACTGCCCCATTGCTTGTCGCCACTGGGTATAGCTCTCCTAACAGCCAATGGCCATTCGCTTGGCTGCCGCCCCCCACACAGCATCCCTTTATCCCACTCAACTACGTCCTGCCGCCGTCAATTTCATTCTGCTGACTGCTGCAGCGTGCAACGTGCCTGGCACCCAAATAAGTTTTCATACTCCACTTCAACTTGACTACGGACGTTTCTCATTATGCCCTCTGGTTCCCAGTTCGAGGTCGAGTTGGAGTTAGAGAGCTGGTTCTGCTTCTACTTCTGCTTCTGCTTCTGGTTCGAGTTCGAGTCCGAGTCTAACTTCTGCTTGTAATTTTGCGCTTAAATCAAAAAAGTTTGTTTTCATGCCACTGCTGCGTAAAATTTTTCATTATTTGCGCGAAAAGGCGTAAAGCAAAGTGGACGGCGGACCATATAAGAGTATATATTCTTGTACATATTCCTGTCCGTAGCCTAGCAGCAAGCATTGCAAAGGGCAGGACGCATAAATTTCCAACAACTTGGCAGCAGCAACGGCAACAATGTTCCTCTTAGCATGTCCCAGCCCCAATTCGTTATGTGACTTGACAGCAAAACCATCAGTAAAGGCAATGGATAACTTGGCCGTGCCGTTAAGTTGGCACTGGCCACGTGAATAATCGTACACATGCTTTCGTATTACAATGGTGGCAATTTCGTTCTCTTATAACACAATTGCAACATAATATTTTAATAATATTTGTGGTTCTAGTGTTACCATTGCTTGGATACTCCAAATGTTGATATAAATTTCTTAGTTTTCCGTTTAAAAAAAAATAGATTGAATTCATAAACTTTTTCATCAGTTTTACAGTAGTATTCAAATTCTCTATACTTTTAATTCTATTTCTTAAAATTCAGGGCGTTTTTTGGTTTTGAAATTCCTTTTGTTACACAGCCAATTTAAAATCAAATATAATATCGAGTATCTTAATCGTAATCTAATAGCTATCAGCTTCTACTTGAAAGTTAAGTAACTTTGAAATTAAATCAATGCACAATATTGATTTGGTAGATTGATAATCGGATAATCAAATCAAACTTTCGGAAAATTTATACAATTGAATTCCAAAAGCATCAAAACAACAAGTTTTGAATATAATTTAGTTTTCATCATCGTGGCAGGTCAGGGAAACTATTGCAGCTACAACGTCCTACAAAACTGTCGCAACAACAGCAACAACAATTGTTGTATGTTCATGTGTAAATTGAATTTTCTTTATAGAATTGGCCAATTGATTTTCTGGTCTGCCTTTCCGTGCCAATTGTGCATCGGAGATGCTTTGTCTTATTCATTCATTGTTTGCGCTTCATTTGCCGTTGCCGTTGCCGGTATTGTTGCCTCAAGTGTTACTGCCACTGCCACTGTTCTCTGCAATAAAGGAATTAGTGGTGTGTGTGGCAAGTAAATAATGATGCACATCTCTCATGCGTGTGTGTGTGTGTGTACGCGTGAGGATAAGCAGCTGTCTAAAATTAAATGGAATTACTTCCACGGGGCGTATGTGCAATATTTAGAATAAAGCCATGGGCCGAATGTCCAATATAATATTTAGCCAAAACGCACGTGTGCTGCGATTTCTATAACTCGCATATGTTGAACTCTTAGACTGTGATAGCTTTTAATGCTATTTTTCATCTGGTTGACTGGCAGCCAAGCATTTATTTATTCATTCAGGCTGCGACAGTATTCACAATTTACAGGGCACGCGGTCGGGTGCCCGGCTCAGCTTCAGCGTCAGCGCAAAAATAAATAAATAAATAAATAAAAAGGGTAGATGTTTATCTGCATAATTTCTGGCTGAATTTACGACAACAGAGGCCTGGCACGCCAGACCGCTACTCGTATTCAGACGCAGACATACTGACATGTTGTGTCCTCTTCTTCTAGCGCACCAGCACCTCGCTGTGGGGCGAGTGGATGGGCGTGCTGCACGGCGATGAGATCGAGTACTTCTTTGGCCAGCCGTTGAACACATCCCTGCAGTATCGACCAGTGGAGCGTGAGTTGGGCAAGCGTATGCTCAATTCGGTCATCGAGTTTGCAAAAACTGGGTGAGTGAAATAGCAGCAGCTTTTAAGCTAGAGCTTTCTAAAGCTCCATGCAGATAAAGCTTGAGTGCTATAAAGTAGTAGCGAATACTGCAACCAAAGTGCTATAACATATCCATCTCTACTTTGCAGCAATCCAGCGCAAGATGGCGAGGAATGGCCAAACTTTTCAAAGGAAGATCCTGTTTACTATATATTCAGCACCGACGACAAGATTGAAAAACTGGCACGTGGCCCATTGGCGGCTCGTTGTTCCTTCTGGAATGACTACTTGCCGAAAGTCAGAAGTTGGGCAGGTGAGTAGCGCATAATAGATTAAGCGGACACATTACCTTAGAGCAGATAGCCAAATCAAGTTAGACCCATAACGATGTATATATGTGCTGTATTGAACTCATTAAAGGTTGCATCCTTAATGAGCAGACATAAAATGTAATTATCAGTGTGCCATCAGTGGATGTATTTTCAGGGTATCGCGCTGATATGTCACTTGTGAATATCGAGGGCAGTCCTAAAGTAAGACGGTTTGTTGGGACATTGTATGGAAAAAAACGATATACATATTTAGCAACCATGCATATGTGTCAGTAAATGATTGTGGGAATTTGTGGCTGGATGACATTGCAGTTTGCCCTTTGTGCGATCATTCATGCTGCAGTGAATGTCTCATTCAGCATTGAGGTTGCATTCATAAAGAGCTTTACTATGTATCTTCGTATTCTACAAATATATATGCTCTTTTCTTAAGTTCTGAATAACCTTTAGAACTCACTTGATATAGCATGAAGAATTGAACTGTTTGGCTGACGAAAGTCAAGACTAAATATTAATAAATATTCCCACTTTCAGACAGTTCAAAAATCATATGTACAAATGTATATAATTTTTTCTAATTCAGCAAATTATTAAATGTGTGTGAGTTTTTGATTTTGCTTCTTTGTTATATAAGAGTAATTTTAATTGTTTTTTATATGAATTTGTGTAAGCATAGCGACTTTTCTTAAATTGATTCATTTGACATTTTTATTTTATTTGTTTTTAAAATTTTGTTTAGCACTTTTTGTTCAAACTATTTATAAATGATGTATTTTAATGCTTCATAATACAACATATTTCCAACCTAAGTATATTTATCAGACTAAACAAATCACAATTGACAAACGAATTGCCAGACTTTGACTGATTTACGACACGTTAATCAATTTTATATATACTCATGTACATGAATATCTTTTAGAAAATATATTAGAGTATCTGCAAGTTTCGGTTTACCCAATTCAACATTCTCTCTGAATGTCGTTGTGACTGGCAGGACTGGCAACGTATGTCAATTTGCATGAAAGTTCGAAAGTTACATGCAACACGTTAGCAGGCATCGAGCTCCAATTGGTTTTCCAAAAATGATTAATTGGCCTCCTCATACATTTATACTCATATGTGTGTATATGTATTTATGTGGTTCAAGCTGACAATACTTAATACTGGTATGAGAGCTCGCTGCTAATTATGACTCAGCCTCCGACTCAGAAACAGTCTCAATTTAGATTCGGAACCTCAGCGGTTCATTCCGGCGAAAGATTTAATAGTTATGTTCTTAATTTATTGCATTTTATGCGTAGCAACGTTTGCCGCATTATTTATTTATGGCTCTGTCAGCTTTTTAAAATGTGCCCATCAATCAGTGAAATGAGTTTTGAGGCGGACAGCGGTCCGCGGAGACGGTGACGGTGACAGAGGCCGAGGTAGAGGCGAAGGCGAAGAGAATGTGAATGACACAGGTTGGTCCACTGGAACGGACGAGTGACCGAAAAAGAAATGTAAATAAGACGACCACGACATGCATATGCATGGCCCGGCAAATGATAAATCAGCCAACTGGCCATATATAAGTGTATATATGTGTATATAGAAAGAAGGTGGACATCTCATGTATATTTAGATGTGCACTCAAATTGTAAAAGCTTGTTTTGTAGCCAGGTCATTAAAATGCGTGGACAAGCAAATGGTGTCGGGTGAAAGAAATTGAAAAGATCGCAATCAGTTGAACGCGTCGGAGCCACAATGTCTGGTCTGGTCTGGCCGGGCCCGGGGCTGGCTTTGGCTTGCCCGGGTCTGACTTATAAGTTGCTGTTTTTGGCTTTGATACAGAAATACAAAAAAAAAAAAAAAAATGGCATAAAATAAAAGAAGAAATTAGTGTTTCACAAATTAATAAAACTTAATTTATGTTAATTTGCCGTGTTTTCGCTTTGAGGGTTCATTCCATATTGGCTTGTTTGATTTTACATATGCCCCGAACGCAGGCGAGTATGCAAATTAGGCTGAGGCTTGCTTGGAATTGGGCATGTATGTGATTGATCTTGATTGCCAGTCTAATGGTAAATGGAAAAGGCTTGCACGCCGATAATGATAATGCAGTCCATTATAGCTACGAGCGAACCTCATCTGATCGCTGATCTATGTAGCTCTTTCATGGCCAGCAAAGTTCCAAAGTGAGCGCTGTTGCTATTGCCATTTAGCACCTCAGATTGTGTCTTTGCGGGATGCCGCCGACCCGCCTCCCTTTTGTTGGCCGCGTCCAAACGACAACCGGTTACTTTCTGGCCAAATGAATTAATTTGCATTTCTATATGTAGCGGTTGATTCTTTATAGCTAAGTCAGTTGCCAACAGATCTCCTCATTTGGCTTAATGGCCATTTAAAATTTCACCCGAAAACGACAAAGCTATTTGTGCTTAAGTCTATACAATAAGAACTGGAACTGAAGCTTAAGCTGAAACTGGTCCCCGCATTCGTCCTGATCATTGATCAACTGATCAGACCAGACAGGCTGGCACCGGTCGCAATCAGTATCAGTTAATCGCCACAGCCACAGCCACTTTGAGAAAGGGTAGACCAGACCAAGGGAGACCAAGAAGAGGGGCTGATGATACCGACCGTTACCGTTCCGTTTGTATGTTTGTTGTATCGTCGAGCCATGGAGTTGGAATCGACTGGAGCTGGTGTCATAATTCATGCGCTCGCACGCGTATACGAGTGGATATAGACATGATTGTATACACCTACTTATTTATATACATTATATTTTGCATTTGTATGGCGGCTGTCTATCTTGGACTTTTCTCTTTGATTTCATGCGCTGCGCATGCGCTGCTCTACGCTGCGGTTTCGTTTCGTGTTTGTTAATTTTGCGCTGCTCCAAGCGACACGTGTTTCAAATGTTCAGTTTGTTCAATTTTTTTTTTGCTGATTTGCTGCTGTTATTGTTGTTGTTGTTGCTGTCGTTTCTTGGTTTTTGTTTATTTTTGGCTGCTTGTGCCAATTAATTTCTTTATTATCTGTATTGATAATCTATGGTTTGGTCAGCCTTTTAAATTTAAATTAGCAAGCATTAACTTAACTGATCGCGACAAACTTGACTAGGTGGTGCTTGGGCTGGGCTGTCGCTGGGATGTGTGGGATGAGGCATAATGGCCAACGAAATATGATCTCTTTGAAATATGATACTCTAGCCAAGAGTATCATCGCTTTTATCAAGCTTGTCCCTTCCAACAAATCTGGCTACGCGCTAACTGGTCATATTTGTACACTTGTACGGCTATGGACAGTGCAGTAGAGGGTTTTGTTCCGTTTAATAAGCCACCTTGGCTTACCCCACAGTTGTCTAACTTCAAAAATATTAAATCTAGTCTAGATTTTAGGAAGTTCAAGAACTCTGGAAAGTCCGATATTGCTGCTTGTTCAAGGTGCAGTATGATTACCTCTGAGTGCTTTAAAGCATTGGGGTTACATTTTCTCTGGAGAAAATTTACAACTCGACCAAAAATAGTTAGTACTGGGTAATAATAAAGTATCTGGGTAATAATACCTTTCACTGGTGGATTTATAAGCCATCGCCTGACTTTCGTTTTCCAAATTACAAACAAGCAAACTTGGTTCCTAAATCTATTCGGTTTCTTATCGATGATAAGGGTAATCGAATGCCTTGACTTTCACTCACCGACTCCGACCCGGCTTCGAAAAATGTAATTACAAGGGTATGTAAACTTCGGCTGGCCAGAGACCTATCGGTCTCAATCAATTTTGTTAAAGATGGATTTGAATTTTTTGGTTTGCCTTCTGATTTTCAATGTACAATTTCTTTATATATGATTTTACTTGTATAGTTTTTTTGCTTTTGTTGTTATTTGTATTTGCACATGCACTTTTAATGTGAAACACATGCTCGTACACACCTTCCACCTGGATATAAGCCGTCAAACGAGGTTGGTGGCTTGTGCTAAGTGGCGCATCCGCAGCCTGAGAGCAGCTTCAGGCAACTGAATGTTGGTATTTGTCCTGCTGGCACTAATCTGCTGTACTTTGGCATTCAAAACAAATGACTTTGCCGGCCGGCTTTGTACCTGACGTTGATGTTGTATAATAATTTTGCAAGTTTCCCCGATCTCAAATTTGATCGCCACTTAGAATATTACGTGTGTCAGTTGATGTTGTTTGTTTTATATTAATAAAAAAATCAAAATATAAACAAAAATATAACAGATGGCAGTTATAACGCATTGCAGGAGTATTAGTTAAGGTAAGTTCGCGAGCGATTTCTTTTTTTCTTTTTTTTTTAATTTAATGCACCAAAAACCGCACCAAAACCTATGTAGTTGCCTTAATTTGAATGTTAATTTTGTTATTGTGTTGAAATTGGCTTTGTTTATTATTGCGCAGAGATGTAGTAAATAAAGAATATGAAATGAGTGAAACTGTTTATAATTTTGCTTCAATGTAGCAGCTGCCCAGAGGGGAGGAACATATTAGGCAGAAACCTTTTCTACAATCGCCCACATACGATCAATATACTCAAATCATTTAACACAGCCAGATTGTGTAGCTGCGATTAACCAAAAGTTTTCTCTCACTTGTTTGCAGGTTCAGGCTGCGATGGTGCATCGGGAAGTGCTTCCATATCACCCAGGCTGCAGCTGCTGGCACTAGGACTGGCCAGCTTGCTGTCCATCAGCGCCGCGTTGAGCATTAAGGGGGTTTTCTAAAAGAAAATTCCGTGCAGTGTCCGCACAGCAAACAAATAAGTTCATACACACAAAGAAACAAAGAACACACAAATCAATTTTAAAACACAATATTTAGCAAGCGGAAAATGAAATATTACTTAGAAAGAAATTTGCAAAGAAAGAAATATGCATGGCATTATTTTTGTTTGCCATTACAGCCAATAAGTTGGAGAGGAAGTTGCCGTTGCCTCAAAGAAGTAGCTGCAATAGAAGCTGAATGAACAGTTTAAAGTTGGAGATGCACAGCGACAGGCACAGGCGTTAGGACAACATCGGACGCAGACGCACAGCCAGGACATGGAGCCAGGCGCAAGCAGTTAGGCATTGTAGTTGTTAGTTGAATGTTGACCACCTGCAGGTGCAGCACTTGATGAATATGTTGATGAATCGCGGTTTGCCACACATATCAATGCATGTTTGAGATGACACTGGAGAGTTTGTTGTGACAAACACGAAAACAAACAAACCAAGCGAACAATTAATTTTTAACAAATTGGCCACACAACCTGGCACAATACCACAAAACCAAAATCAAAACCAAACAATTTTGATAATGCAAATGCTTGTCATGCCACACGCCCACGCCCGCGCCCCACCCCGCCAGGGCAACAAAATTTTGAAATCTCGCTCAGACAACAGACAAGCCATTCTTGCCAGTTGAGCAGTTAAGACAGATATACATTCAGTAGCCCAAGAAGAGTTCTTTTTGTTTGAATTAAATTGAAAATGCCCCCAATTGAATGCCTGATGAGAATTGGCCAAATTGTATTGGTTTCATATTTGGGTTGATATTTCATATTGTTTGCAAGTTTGTATTCTCTTGGGCATATTTGAAAACCAACCAAATTGTAAACACACCATTCTTATGACAAACAAAAGGATATTTGAAAGATTGGCAATTTTTTTGAAATGCAAATCAAGCACAACCCAAGCAAGATGACAAATTTTTTGAAAGCTTAAGCGAATTACAACTCGAATCCAAATAAATTGTAATTTATGAAATTGGTCACAAATGGAGCTTAGGCTGAGACGATGAGTTCGATGAAAATGAAACATTTATTTGTATGGCAAAACATATCAATATATTATATAAATATATATATACCTACATATACAGACAAAGAAATATATATATATATATACCTATAAATATTATTGTATTTGTACTAAACATTTTACAAATTGGCTTAGTGGCAGCAAAATAAAACAGAAACATTAAAAAAAAAAATAAAATGAATTGATGTGAAAACAAAAAACTGCAAGATAATTAGAAATTTTATACACTTAGCTAAAATTGGATCAACAAAACGAGCAACACAAACACAGCAAAAAATGACAACAACAAGTGTTTTGGATAATATTATTATTAAACAAACAAAAAGCAAAAAAAAAAAACAAATAAAAATAAATTACAAAAACTATAAAAAGTATGTGTGTATATGTATACTTGGTATGTCTATATCTATTAATGACTATTGTTCAAGATAAACGAAGTGAAATTGTCTAAGTTAGAGCAAATAATTCGAATATCTAAGTACATACATTAATGTTAATGAAAAATACATACAAACATACATACAAAGTACATAGTTCAGTGTGAGTTGTGTCACTGACTTGAAGCGAAGATAAATTAATTATAATAATTGTAATGGTATTAAAAGCATATCAATATATAAATATATATAGATATATATGTATATATATATATATATATAGATATATATATATATATATATATATATAGATATATATAAATATATATATATATATAACTATTGAAAGCGTAAAATTTTCGAAAGTTATTCATGTAAGCAACACTGATATGGATTAAGTTATTTTTATCAACAATTATTATAATACATAGTATCACATATACAAATATACATAAACAGCTGCGTATATAAATACATAAAGTACATAACAAGAACAGAACATAATTAGCTAACGAAAGTATGTATTAGATTTATGATTAACAGATGCAAGAACAAAAAAAAAACTAAAAAAAAAATACAAGTACATGAAGCAGTAAGTGCTTTATACTTGACATTGACATGAACATAATAATATAAATATATAACATAAAGAATATATATACGAATCTTAAATCAGCCCATTTTAATTGATATAAGCATATAGAATGTGTAATTTCAAGCCTATTTGAGCGATGTTCGCTTGCAACTGTAGCATCTAGGGAGAATTTAATGTGAATCTTAGCCAGAACTTTTAACAAGTATTTAGGGTCCTGTTAACAATATTTGGTTGCTTTTACAATGGCCTCCACTCTGCTGTTGCATCATTGTGAAAGCAACCTGCCAAAACTCGACCCACATAGTCTATGTATATGCTAGTGTATTCTGTTAACTATTAATTTGAATTCGAATAGTAACTCGAACAACAATTGCAAACAACGATAGTGAATGTCACCCACAAGCCCCATAGAACCCCTTCAAGCTATCAAGATAATACCAGACGAGCATCTAAGCACATGCAAATGCACCATTGCCAATTAATATCAATATATCTATCTATAGAACCACACTCATGGCACCTTTCATTGGGTGTGTTGCAAAGCAACAATGTTGATGTGTCCATGGGTGCTGCCTAATCCTCACCCAAGTGTGGCCCTTTGTCACTGCAACCAAATCTATGCGCTGGTTGACATACCTCGCAAATAACTTTATATTTGACATTGATTTATTATTAGTATAACGAAAAGCACAGCCCTAAGTTATAAATTACTCCATCTACTTTATAGGAACATTTATTGTGCAATGTACATGCCATACATGCGTCATGTCGAAATTGTATAACTTTAACGAAACAATTTTTTAATTATACATGTGTGTATGTGAACATTTATATTTTTATACCATGCAAGAAGTGAAGACCGCTTTGAAAAGAATTGCATCTAAGCATAGAAGGCTAGCGCAACACTTGTACTCTCTATGGCAGGAGTAAGAGTACACAACAAATAGAATCAGTTCAAAATTATTACTACTATTACTAACTCGAAACCATAACAAAGTAGCTTTAAACTAGTAGAGAAGTCCCTCTCTCTATCAAAACTTCGAAAGTCTATTGCAGGGCGCAGCATTGTATCTGGATTTCTGTGGTGAGAACTGTGCCCATTGTGACTGTGAGTGTCGGCATCCATGTGTTCGCCCAGTAGTCTTTTGTACTGTGCTATGGGACACTTGTGAATGCGCGAGTTTTACACTACCACTGCTCCAGTTTAATTAGGTGAATTGCATTGAGCAGTTTTTCAACTACTGGCAATGCAAACATTCGTTAAGCCAAATGCTGCAAACTGGTTGAAGAAGCCGATACCGATGCCGCTACGGAGACTGATGGGCCCAAGGGTAGGCCTCCAATACCAAGGGTTCGGGTTCCGCTTCCGGTATTCGGCTGGTCACTTTTGCAGCATTTGTCGGGGTTACACATAGAATATGTACGTATAAATGTATGCATTATGAATAAAAGAACGAAATATAATGAATTTAGTGTGTATTATGCCTTTTGCCTTTGAACAAAATTAGTAAAAATCAATACATAAAAATACAAGAATATTACAAATAAATTGTACTATTGCAATGTTGTCATAATAATTTTAATTACTCATTTAAATATATATGTATGTGTAATTATATGGAAATCATTTTGTTGTACAATTTTCACTTGATTTTTTTCCATTTAGAAATATATATTTTGTCATTTTGCATGGTTTTCGGCTCAAGCCAAAGAATTGACAATATAATATTTCGCCTTAGAAGCAAAAACAAAAGGGAAACGAAAATAAAGACAACAAATCCAAGTGGTATGCTTATAGATCTAAATTTTTATACTCGAACGCATTTCTCATACGATATGATTTGGTGAGCTTTGAACCCCTAACTCATATGATTTATACACTTTGTATTCGTTTTGTTGCGGTTCTTCCAGACATCTAAAGCAAATACAATAATAAGAAAAGAAAAAAAAACCGAAAATGGAAAAGAAAAAAGAAAAATAAATAAATACTAGAGAAAAGCACACAGTAAATCCGCAGTGTGATTATGCTTTATGTGGTAGTCTGCTAATTGTAAAAGAATTTAGATAAGTATAAATTATAATTCTAATCTATGATAATAAGAATGGTATTCGTAATATGTTGCTAACACTTCCTTCCAGACACACCTTATAAGGCACAACACATGTATGTATTGTATTAAACAAAATGAACATCCCGAAACTAAGCGAAACTAATTCGAAACTAAAGCGAAACGCTAACTTGCATTCGTTAAGGCGCCCCCCGGCTTATGGAGGGCATACAAAGACAAAGAGAAACAAAAAGAAAATAATAGTACATACACCAAATGACAACATTTAGTTGGTTAACGATTAGCGATTTTTGGTATTGTAATATCAATTACGTAAGGAACATATGTAGAGTTGCAATTTGTTTATATTTGGTTTAGAAAACATTACTGTTTATATCAGCTACGACATCTGATAATAAATTCAAAGCTCTAAAGTGCGGAACGAGCCAAATGTACAATATGAGAACATTGATAAGTTGCTACATAATCAAAGCAGATACAACAAATACTATACCACACAACTCTCAACAAATTGTGCAACATAAAATACCATGCAATATACTCACACACACACGCGCGCGAAGTGTTAACAATAAATTTATATGATATAAACACTATTGAATGGCGAAAAACTCTAAAAGAAAACTCACATAAAACCAATTATTCACATATGATATAATGAATCCAAAGAGTTAAAAATAAGTAAGACAAGAACAAGAACAAGAACCTTAGACTTATGCGTATAACATGTTTAGTAACAGTTACAGTTACCGCAGCTTTTTTATTATTATGTATAGAAATCATATACATATCAACATATGGCCTATTGTTTGTTTAGTTTAATTATACTGTATTATGAATAATTAACAATGGATTAAACATTTATATAATAGCACCAAGTTTAGGGCTCTGATTTATAATGTTTTAAGTAGGCAATTTGTAAAATAAGCCAAAAACAAACACACACACACACACAAACACACTCATTAAATCGAGTTGTTGCCGTTGTATAAGTTCAGAACAAAAACAACAATACCAACAACAACAACAACAACAACAAAGAAAGAAGAGAAGAATATCTAAACAACACACAATGAGAAAAATATAATAATACAAATTGTGGTTAAATATGTGTTCTTACTTGTTAGTGGTAATAAAATGAAAAAAGCATAAGAAACCAAAAACCTAAGATGTTTCAAAACACACGACGAAACTGTATATGTATATACCATATACATATATATATATAGCTGTTAGCTTTTAGTCATGCCAAGCATTTTGCGTTAACTTTAGATTTGACTTCTAATGAACTACACAAACACAACCAATGAGTCTGCATTTTCATTTCATTATAGTATCTGTGACGACATTTAAGAAAACAACAATTACCAATACTTGCATAAATCAGCTTTACTTGCAAAGTAGTTGCTAACATAAATATATGTATAACCATAATAATATTGGCATACATAAATAGGCGTACAAAAAATATACTCCTCTCAACCAAATGAGTGTCCTGAACTTCATGCTGAAATCACATTCATATCTTCGGAACTGTGAACAACTGGCAACCGGAAACTCTGGTGCCTGAAATGCAAATCAAATGCACATGGATTGTGTGGTTTGCCAGGATCTAAGTTTTGCGGACCTTCGATTGAGAGATCCCAAACTTTCATCTGTATTTTCGTTGATTTACCGCACACGTGTTATACATGCATATAGCTTGAATTTTGGGGCACTCTTTAGAAAGACAACTCGAACTGTTATAGTGTTTAGAATGTTGTATGTAAAAACAACACTCAATAATTAAAGAAACCAACAAAGAACACTCTAAACTAGAGAAAATATATTAATATACATGAAATCTAAATAATATGACAACAAATACAAGATTTGCCACATCAAATAAATTAAATGTCAAGGCAACAAATATACAATCTAAGTCTCGAATAAAGTAAATCAAATGCGAAGAATGAAAAATGAACACATCTACAGTTATTATATATGGCAGCTCGACTTTTGCGTTAGGTTTTTAGATTCGTATATCACTTATCGTTTGCTTAGGAGCTTTAGTGTTTGGCAAAAGTGTATTGTATAAAATAATATGAGCGTTCTCAAATGCATTTGTTTGTGTGTCTACGTAATGGTAGAACGATTGAATTCCACTTATAGTTATAATTATTACTGTCGCAGAACTTACTTTAAATATATGAAGAAAATCTAAAACACAAACACGTGCAAAACAAAAACACACACAAATTAACAAGGAAGGAAAGAAGATAAATAAATACACAATTGCTGTTTTAAGATATTATTAACGATACATACATCTAGAAAATTTCTGACATGAGCATACAAATTGTAGGGATCATTTTACTGAATATATACTAAATATAATAAAGAACATATATACATACATATATATATATATAAATATACATAACCGAAACCAACATTCTACTAATAAAACAAACAAATTCAATGAGAAACAACAAATTCAAAGAAAATGTATTGCTGTAATTCAACATAAAACCAAAAACAGGAAACCAAACAAAATCTATAAGTATGAACACTTGAAAACACACATTAAAAATGAACAAAATTTAAGTGAAATTATATTACAAATATATTGTATATCGATACAAGATGAATATAAGTAAAATAAAGCTCGTGTATCATGTACTAAAACAAACAAAAACGGTCCTAAGGGTCGCTGACTTTTATTCATAGCTTAAGTGCATTGATTGGCTGGGCAGGTGAGCGTAAGGGAGGGGGCGAATGATGCATAGCTATGACAAATACATATGTACATATATGACATGAGCATTCTACTAACGAGTCTCAGCCATATAAGCATAAGCCATCAATTAGTGGTCACTTCAGGAAGCGCTTAAGCCTCCTCAGCATCGTTTAAGTGGCTGATAATTAGCAGCGGGCACTATAATTTCACATTTAATCAATAAAAATTGAAATGATAAACGCCAAATAAAATCGCATATTTATGACTGGTTTATGCGCGTTTGCGAAGCGAGCAAAATATAATTTATTATGCATATACATTTTACAATGTGAATGTGTAATTGTATGATATAGTATGGCCTGCTTCCGCGTGTAAGTCCAAGATGAAAATTAATCAAAGCTAATTGCAAACAAAAAGGCCATATATATATATGTATCTGCAGACAGTCGAAGCTTATATACCCTGCCGGTTAAAAAACATACATACAAACATACAACTATGTAGGACATAAGTAGGGCAACAATTAGTAGACAAACGGAGGCAAAGATAAATTAATATTATAGAATAAGCTTATAATTTTGTAGTAATTCATTCATTAACATTCATTCGTATTCTGATAAAAATTGATATACAAAAATAATTGGAGGATAAGAATAACTTGTGCCATGATATTAGCAGCGCTCTTCAAGAAATATCAATAGTTTGTTCGATTCATATCTGTCAATATTGATGTTAAACGCTTGCCAGCATTGATTTAAGGTGGCAGCTGAGCTTTGGAATGTTTAAACTGGGTCGACGAATACGAGGTCTGGTTGCATCTCAAACAGAACAATTAAGAACGCTATATCCGAAAATGTACTCTAAATCTGTTGCATATTGAACAGACAGGCATCTGCAGACATCGCTTACCCTACTACTATGAGTATAATATTAAGTTTCTATGCTCTGTGTATAAAAGAAAGAGAGGAAAGGCTAAGGCTTTCCTTCTATTGGAATCCAAAGCAGCAGCATGCTGTCTATCTCTCTCTCTCTCTTGATATGCATGATATTCATGCTTGTATATGTTTCATGTTTGTATATGTATAAATGAATGAATGTAATATTTTGTGGTAGGGGGCTCTTAAGCTCTTACACGACTCCGCTTTTATGCTGATCAAGAATATATTTACTTTATGGGGTCGAAAACTCTTAAAAATGTTTTTCTGAATGTTCTTTCTGCAGTATTATAATACTCATAAAAATCGCTCGCGTCCAAATTGTATGTAAGTAAGGTAAAGGACCATTGAGGTTTGGGTGACGGTGCCGGCTCTAAATCTCACCCATTACTCATTTGCCTGTCTAGTTTTATTATCGCAATTTCGTTGCTTGTAATAAAACTTGTGTTCGCTTTGCTGAGTGCTTAATTTGAACTGGATTGGATTCCATTGGTGAACCAGCTCAGCAATGTATTCTCAGTTTATACACTTCAGTCCAAGCAGCCAATGCAAAGTGTTGGCAAGTATCAGCACCGTATTAATTATGGAGCAGAGTTTAGTTTCAAGCGATGCATTCTCATCAACAATTTTGCAGCTTAGTGCGGCTTATCATTACAGTACCGACGACTCTCGAATCTCAGTAAATTCAAATTTAAATGCAAATTAGGTCTCCCATTTTATTCAAGCACATACTCGTAAAATTGTTTTGCTTTATTCCCGTCATAACTAATGAAATTTATATTATGTCTCCTTGCAGCATTTGCGCAGCAGATTACGCGAGCGGCCACGTCGGCGTTTGTCTACCTAAAAACCTGGCTAATAGGCATATAAGTGGAGCCAGGTCGCCATTACGCTTAATCAGTTTTAAACTGCATTAATTAGTGATTATATATATGAACACACAACACACACACACACACAGAACTCTTCCACAAATCGTAAAAATCCAAGCAGAGCAACAGAAAGTCTGAGTATGAATACGTGTAGGTAGCGTAAGTTGGAACTGGAAATTGAAATTGAAATGGTGTGGCCACTACTTAAAGTGGCCAGGACAATAAGCAGCAGAGCCATAGGCCCCAAGATCTGGATATTGAAGTATAAAGTATACAGTGTGCCATGTACTAAATTTTAAGAATTTAAGAACGATATTCCTTGGGCTTCGTAAGTGAAAACTATAGATGTAAGAACTTGCAAACGATCGACAACAGAGTGCTGGACACCCTCATAATAATTAATCAATTTATTCGCTCACTGGAACTGTATTAATATATCTTATAGCTATCGATAACCTAAACAAGCCTCACTTGATTAAATCAACTCAAAGCACACAAACTATTCCATTGATTGTGTAAGTGTTAAATAAATGTTACCAACTGTGAATATTTCCGTTTTCTGGCCGGTTGTTGTTGTGTAGCACACCATCACTTACTCATAATTGATTCGCAGACAATTTAAAGTTAATCTGGCGATTAAATAAGAGGCTAGATATGAGGGATGGGCTTAAATGCGAAATCCAAAACAAAGCTAGCCTTCAACTTGACATATGTATGAATAATTTAAATTCTTTATTTGCAGCGGCTACAAGATCCCACCAAATCGTATCGATGAGCCAGACTTCTGGGCATTCATATTCATGTCCATTGACCCAACATGAAAAAGAACAAGAAACGAATACATAAAGAAGACGAAGAAGAAGAACAACAAAATGAGTGTTAGAGAAACCGTCAGTGATACTCGTACACGCATTGAAAGAAAACTTTTGCCAAAAGTCATAGTCCCCCTACCCATCCCCATCCGAGTCACAGTCACAGTCACAGTCATAATAGACTGCGAGCTAGTAAAAAGCAAAAAACGCGAATTTTATTTGATTTGCTTAGATAAATGAGCCAGCGCACGGCGGAGACAACCAGTCACCAGTAAATCGTAAATCTTTGCTTTTAGATTTTCAGTTTGGGGTTTGGTTTTTGATCGCAGGTGAAATAAAAGTAGCCAGCGAGTTTGACAATAGAAATAGAACCTGTTTCCAATTATGGTTTTTTTTTGGCTTTCAACTCTTATTTTTTGGTGGATTTCTAGCTGAAGCTTTCGCCGGCACCCTCCCTGTGCACGGCCAGCACCAGCACCTGTCCTGACAAGTCCCAAAGTCTGCGGTTACCAATGCTGCTGTAGATCTGGCGATGGGATGGGCTTGGATCTGGGCTGGGTTGTTAAAACGCTCGGATTTCAATAATGTCTTTTTTGTTTAGTTTTTCTTCTTTTTTTCTTCTACTGTTGCCATTTGTTTTAAAATGTTTTTAATATCAATTAACATTTGGCATATGTCTAGAATGATGTTTTATGGCAGACATTCGCACAGTGGTGCCGACTTGCCAAGTTTGTGCCACAAAATGGTAACGTAATAATAATAAATGAATAAAACTGATGTACAAATCATGGATACAGTGTATAACGTAAGGCTGTATTTTTGTTTAGCATTTCATTTATGATTCTACTAATTCACAGATGCGTCTTATTTTTATGAATGAGCTGGCCGAATCTTCAGCAGTCAAATGCAAATGTTTTGTGAATAATTTTATAATTTTACAACTTTTATACTGTGAATAAATGCCAATTCCAACTTAATGTGAAGTTAACCAAAACAAATATTTTGCTGGTATTGAAATTCGCATGAAATTGTCAACTGTTCAGCCAATAAACTACGCCATCGATAACAATGATAAATACATAATAATATTTTGTGTAAACATTATTTGCCAGCTTCTATTTTTGACGCATTTGAGTTAAAGCCAAGTTCAATGGAATTGTTTGTGCGCCTCAACTTCGAGAGAAATGACCAACAGCTTGTTTGGCCATATCGCCCACGCAGTTGGCTTGAACGTTTGCCTTTATGCCAAGTCTGCAACTTAAGGTAAAGGCAACTGCATGGGGGCTGCCCAAATTCAGAGCACACGCGCCAGCCTTTGATTTAATGGTTTCATTGTCAAGTTCGTTGGCACTTCCGTAAGGTCAGGCAAGGTGAGACAGCGGAGTCACAAATCATAATACAATAGTGTGACTATTTACAAAATTGGCTCAGGGACGACCTCAGGTGTTGGCGAAAACAGTGTGTCATATATGGTGAGCATAACCCTGCTGATAGCGAGATACGCCTCTCAAGTGTATATCAATGGCAAGGCTACTGAGCCATTGAGTCAGCGAACTGTATTTGCGAATCATGACTGTATCGGCTGAATATCGTCTGGCCAATAGCACAACCAACTGAACTAAATATATAAGAACTTGATAGTGAATAAAATGAAAAATCTTTGTCTATCCTGTCAAATTTTAACAAGTATGAACTTTGACTGACAATAAAACTTCAAACACATTTCGATAACTCTCCGGATGAGACGTTTTTAATTTTAATTTTTTATTTTTTTTTATTTTTATTTTTATAATTATTTCGGTAGCGCTAAATTTCTTGTCATGATTAGAATGATGCAAGTGAGCAAGGGCAGTTCCCTACGCTGTCTCGCCACATACGGTACCGGTGGACGCTTTCGGTTCTTGGGACAGGCCTCACGGCCGCCAAAAAACTTTTACGAAGTGCTAAATTTGTCGTTCGACTCTACCAAAAAGCAAATCAAACGTGCGTACATTGAGCTATCCAAAAAATATCATCCCGATGTCAATAAAGTCAACGGCGGTTCCGAAGAGTTCCTTAATATCTGCGAGGCGTACCAGACGCTATACAAGAGCAAGCTGCGTCTTCAGTACGACAGTCGCCTAAGGAGGCAGCTGTCTGTGCCGGTGGACAATAGTTGCACGAACAAGCTCGTGTATAAGGCCTGGAAACAATACCACGCTGCCATACGTGCCAAGCAAATGGGACGCAACGTTAAGACAAACGCTTCGTCAACTATACTGGACACGAATGCTCTAATTAATAAGGGTCGATTGCTGCCCATGCCCATATGGGTACCCGATCCGGAGAATACTCACTACTGCTGCAGCATGCAGGGATCGCCACGTAACTGGAAATATAAAAGCTACATGACAGCGTTTAGTATAGTTGGTGGACTCCTTGTACTGGAAGCATTAGACATGTGGGAGCGTGGCAGAGATGTTTCGAGTTTAAATATGGATGTGGATTAGCTGTGGATACTGATGTTGCGGAGAGTGTAACTACCTTTCGATCCGTCTCGCCTGCCGATGCGATTGCATGAGTGTTTCTAGGGTCCAGATCGTCATTAAATGCTTGAATGTGCCCCTCGTGTTAAGGATCTGCACCCAAGTGACCATCCATCCATTTTTTATCTGTGTATGATTCGGCTTATAAACATCCAAGTAGATAAAATCAGTCTCATGCATATGCATATGGCATTGTTTGTTTTTTTGGGAGATTTGAAACCAAATACGATATAAATTTGGCGGTAATTGTGTGAAGCTAAGCGACTCTGTGGAACACCAGCACCATGTTCTGCTTATGCATAATTTGTCATTCCAGATGACAGAGCAACAGCATACTTAAGAGATTGGCCAAACAAGTTCTATAGAGAGTTGTGGCTTAGCTCACCTTTACGGCGTTTCACTTTGCTGATACACTTTCCATGATGATGATGATGATGATGATGTGTATATTCTCAAATTGGATTAGTTATTTGGGAAAGTCTGTGAATGGGAATAGACAGATGGTTAGTTGACTTATTCATGCTTGGATATATTAAGAATTAATAATCTATGCTTGTTCTGGAACTTGGTCAATGTAAAGTGTATGCGAGCGCCGGCATTGCGCTCTGTGACCTGTGTTCCTTTCAAGCTTGGTATCAGATTCTAAGTGTTTATCTATTCAGTGCGATCCCATGCGAACAGTTTCAGCTTCAACTTCCGTGCGGCTTAAGCCAAGCATGACCTTTCAGATATAAAGATATACATAATCAAATCATTATACACACTATTCACAACTAGATGGACGCTAGCATAATAGACACATTCTGGCTTAAGTATGTTGTCTAATTATGATACTATTAAATGAAACGCACAGTGGCATTTGCCAGTCCCTGCCCCTTCCACTCATTCATTCATCCACCCATCACCCATCACATATCTCAGTGCTCAGATTATCTCGCACTCAGTCTCAAGGCAAGCGACTGCCAAGCATGTCGGCTTAACATCGAACTGACCATCAATAGAAGTCCAACAGTTGAAATTGAAGACGAAACTTTTCGGACCACCTGCGGATAGGTTGAAACCGTTAGTCAGGCAGTAATAATAGTTTGTTAATTTGAGTATTGTATTGTGTTTGCCAGCCGCCGTTTTTTGTGTTTTCACGGCGGACAGCAGTTGATAAATTATGGGGAGACTCTACTTTGATTAAGTTGTCGTTCGGCTTTTAACCGACAGCAAGGTGTGACAGATACTGGATATGGATACACGCGTACGCAGGAAGTTTTACTTGTATTTATATTTGTTAAGATTTTGTGTTCGTTAGATGCATGCAATATATAATGACAGAACAACATATAATAATGCTACCCGATCAAATGGGCTGATATGTTTAACAAGCCCAACAGAATATTGAATATCCTCCACAAAAAAACGCTACATAAATCAACATTTTGGATCGGATCGTATCGGAATCAGATTGTCTGGGATACACACTTCACGCCAACAGCGCTCCGCTCCGCACCGCAGCACATTGGGTATCGGGCAGCAGCTCGCGGTGCGATAAAGAGCGTTAAAATTATGTTCTGTCGCCTGGCTGCGCAAAATAAATACATACAGCGAACCCAGTCATAATGAAGCCAATAAAAAGACGGGCGAAATCAGCCCAGCAAGACGCAAGAGCTAAATAAAAATAAAAATCATCAGAAAAAACTGCTTAAAATTTATTGTACGCTGACGGCTTTTTAATGAAAATCGCTAGCTACCAAAGGCGAATTAATGAAGGTGTGTGCTCACATGTCGCAGCCCAAAAGTCTGGAAGCCCTCCCTCCATCACCTATGCCGGTTTTTGTGAAGCGGCACAAGTTCAAAAAAAAAAAAAAAAAACAAAAACACAAAAGTGACATCGATACTAACACAAACACAATTCGGACACAGACGCATACTCAGGGCAGCCATTCTCTCCACACATAAGTCATACACAGATGACCGATCAGCATATGAATTGATTTTGCATAAGAATGAAACGTTTCTCAAATGAAAATCGTTGATGTTTTATTGCCGGGCCCATTCATTGATTCAAACACGTGTTCTACATGGCTTATTGACTTATTTTCAATAACTGACAATAACAAGTTGCTCCGATCTGGGCGAAATGTGTGAGGCAGCACCATTAAAATCGAATTTTATTGAACGAGCTTTTTAGTTGTCTTTTTGAAATCGATTTCACAACATTGAGTATCAAAATATGAATCGCAGTGTGTTCGTTTGCATCTTTTCTGCAACAAATACGCATACAGATTCAGAGTCAATATCCACTGTCCGTGTCCATGTCCAGAAATTTCTTAATGGACCTCTCTCACGCGCTCGTCCCGCACAACTTCATCGTAAGCGCAATCTGTATGACATTTTAATTATGTTGCTGTCAAATTGCCGCGAACGGGAACAGTCGAGCCGTAGCCATAGCCGCAGCAGCAGCCAGTTTCATTTGTAATTAATAATACTTAAATAACAAATGTTGTTATTGTTGTTGCTGTGGCCGGCCTGGCAGCGTTGCCGCGAAGTGCAAAAATTGAAATGTTATGAAAATGTTTTGTCATAGAGTGTGAAATGGAGTTGGGCTTAGGGTGATGAGTCACAGTGACTGACAACTGTGACTTGTACTCAAGATAACAATCATTTTTTGAAAATATCACTTAATTAGCATATATTTATACATTTTAATCATTTTAATAAAGCAGATTATTTAAGCTATATTTATACAATTATTTATACCCAAACGTGGGTCATTATTAAACATCTCCGACAATTTCAGCAAGCCTTCATATACGAAGAAAATCTGCCTCATTTTGGAAGCTAACCAATCGAAACTTTAAACTGTAATATATCATCTATATAGGTTAATGGTATGTGAATAGTATCTGGCGGATGCGACTACTATTATAAAAGAATCAACAGTGAATAAGCATATGAACAATGTACAGCACTATTGCCAATGTATCTTGCCAATCATATGTTGCCCGATCGTAATTAGATAATGTTACAAAAACTAGATACCAAAAACTATCTCATTGGGAACTTTACAACATGTTATATTGCGAATATGTATAAGAATGAAGTCATGTTTGCAACACTTCAAGAAGTCGAGTACGGAAGGGTATATAATATTCAGTTGGACAAAAAGTAGCTCTGATTTCTGTTTTTCTTAATATAATTTCGGTGTAATTTCGCTATATTTCACTTACAAAAGGTTATCTGATGATATCGCTTCAAGAGCGCTTGAAGCTGTTATAACAAATATTGCGCAGCTCTAGAATGAAAATTGACATTGACAGTCAAAGTGGGAGGAGGAACACTTGTGCATTTGTGCATTTGCTTGATGATTTATGTGAGCGGAAGTTGAATCAAAACGAGGATGCAACCGGGACAATAATTTGAGTGACGTTGATGTTGATATTGATATGGACACTTCCATATATATAAGTATACCTGTATTCATATCAATATCAATGGCAATGCAATTATGAGCGACTAGACACAAATGTCAATAGTGACGGTTCCGCAAAGCGATGTTCGAGATAAACAAAGGTGAGCAAATATGAGTGTGTACATTGGCGATATGGAGGACCGGTCTGCACCTACATACAATATGACTGATTACAAAAATTATCAGTGGAGTGGCCTTGCTGCATACCTATTTCACTCATAACAAATGGAGAAGTTATGTTTTTAATAACTACGTTTGTAGTATGTGCAAATACTAGGTATTAGACCATGTAATAGCCGTTGACCTTTTTCGTTATGATTGATATTAATGGTTAGAATAATGAATTATGATGAAGCAGGAATATATACAAATAATTCCTGTTTCGAATATTCAGGAGCAAATAAATGACTCACTCAATGCAAGCGTTCAGAGTTTATTATTGCTATTGCAATTCATTTTATATGTGATTCAGTTGAATTCAGTTTAAACAAAATGAAAACTGTTGCCAAAAAACTGGGTCATCTGAATCATTTGATATTACGCAGACAATTTCCAAGTAGCTGTCCATAATGCTTGGGCTTGGACAACAGGATGGCCGTTTAAACACGTTTTGTTGTTGAAGCTGCTTCCGAATGGCATGGTTAAATGAAATATTGAATGAATGTCGTGATGAGTGAATGCATGAATGAATGAATAAATGAATGAATGATGCAAGTTAATGGTGGGTGGCGCTGATGTCCAAACGAACAGCACGCGCAACGCAAAAGCAACAAAGACATTAAATTGAGTCATAAAATCATACAAAACAAACCAACAACAACAACAACAACAATAACAGCAATAACATCAGTAGCAACAACAACGATAACAGGCAGATGATGCCAAGTGCTGTTAAATTGATTAAATGAGGTGTTGGGTTTTTTCTGCTGTCGTTATTGTTGTTGTACTTAACTTAACATGCACATAAATGTACTCAGCTACAGACATATATGCATATACTGTGAATGGAATGGAATGGAATGGAATGGTATAGCATAGGCCGCACAGATTGAACAGCTTGAACAGACAGAGGGACAGACGGACATCAGCATCGAAGGCCAATAATGTTTGTTTAAATTTTAGCTGCATGTACAACGTACATATTTATATACACGCACACACATCTACATCTACATATATGTATATGTGTGCATATACGTACATTGTTTAAGCGTAAATAAAACGTAATGAAGTGGATGGTTAAGTAGGAAATGTAAACTAGCATTAAAAACAACAAGAAACGAAACGAAAGCAAAAAACATCAACATCAACAGCAGCAGAGGCAGCAGCCGCCAACAGAAAACAAAAATAACAAGGAAAGAAAAACAATAACAGCAAAAAATAAAAACAAAACAGAAACAAGAACATGCATCGGGCATATGTTTATTTCATATATTTTTAAAGCATAATTTTTAATATTTATGTAGTTTTCGTGAAATAAAATAAATCAGCAAGCCAGCAGAAGAGACGTCATAGCCTGATCTCACGGACCCTGGGCGCAGTGGCAGCTTTGGGCAGCCGGCAGGCACCGGCTGTGGAACTGTGTCTGTGATCGCAATCCAAACGTCATGTGTGGCATCCGGGCTGGACAGATTCAAGAGCAACGAAATAAAACCAGTTGCCAGATTGCCAGTTTCCCCAATTGCCCCATTGCCCAATATCGCTCTGGGGCCCTCTGGCTCTGGCTCTGGTCAGGAAGCCGGCGCGTTCGTTTGTACTTGTTAATGACTTTGTACGCGTAATTATTTTGCCAAGAAGCCGAAACCAAGTCAGAACCGCCGTACCTGAACCTGATTCCGAATTCGAGTCCGAATTTGAATGTGAAACCGAACCGAACCGTCAGTCATCTGGTGTGAAGATGAGTGAAGCGGAAATGCGTATGCTATGATTTACATGGGTGTGGCCAGGATATGGTACAACAGGCCGATGCCAATACGTAACCCTATCTAGCTGAGATCTTGACTACGTCCATGATATGTACTTTACTTACGCATATAGTTGTACTGTACTATGGCATTAACTGCCTTATCTGGCCTTTCGATTATTGTTCCTTTCTGTTCTGGCGCTGGTGAAAGGATCAAGCGGCATTTGTTCTTATGTTTTTTGTTTTTTATATTTAATTGGGTGTTTTTATTGGTTTTTAATGATACGCGAAGTGATCGAAGCTCCTGCCCTCAGGGCAAGTGTTACCCCCTCCCAGTTGTAGCTTAGTGCTCAGCTGCGGTCCAACATTCTCAATGCCACGCCCCGTGCGAACTGAGCCGAGACAGAGGACAGAGCAAGTGATTGTTGCCGAACAGGCAGCAAACTATAGCAACAACTACATGCAACAATATAGGTCTGATTAATATAAAGTTCAATCATTGTCTTTGCTGGCAATTATTTAAGAATTGCAAAAGCAATCCGCAGCATCAGCAGCCTCAGCCTCTTTCAATTTGTTGGCAGCATGTTGCCAGACAGCATAACATGTTGCTAAGCTCAGCCCAAAACTTGCCGGCTATGGCTATGTGAAGCGCTCGCTCTCCCCCAGCTCAAGCTCGAGCTCTCAGTGTGGCTCAGCTGCGTAGTGTCGCCGTTGCGTCTCTCCCTCTCTTTTTCACCTGGCAGCAGGTGTCGATCAGCCGTTTCTTTGAGCCGCCTCTATCTCTGTCGTCGTCTCTGTCTCTGCCTGTGTCTCCGTTATCGGCTTGTGGTAGAAGTATAAAAACGTGAGCATCCCACAGCGCCCAATCAAACAGACGACGCCTTCAAGTCTAGCTGCACCGTACACGAGAGTGGAGTTGGAGTCGTCGGCAATATTTCGTGACGCTTTTTTCGGTTTTTGGCCAACAAAATTTTGTGAAAGCCTGTTCTATAGGTTGTGTTTAAATTCAAATCAAAATTGAAAATAAAATTACTATTGTCTAAAACTTTAGTGTATGAATTGAAATATAACACTGTCGCCACTGAAAAGGTTATATTCAAAAAATAAAAAATAATAATTGAGTGCCAAGAAAAGTGAAAGGATATTTTGTCCATTAGGAGAAAATATTAGTGTATTTTCACATAAACATATATATTGCTTGAGAGAATGATGCAGCAAAGTGCTTTGTTTCCTTTGGCCATAATGATCATCTCCTTTGGAGTGGCATTTGCCTGCAATGGAAAGTTAATCGGTAAGTTTAATGATACTCCAACTCCCCCAACCCTCACAAGTAGAACCTGCTGCCATAAGAAACAGGCCAAACCCAACTTGATGGAGACAGTCAATTTAATTTGTATGCCGCTCATCTGTTTTTGGTCATTTTGGAATAGATATATATTATATATACATATGTATTTCCTGCATTGCATGCGTAAATAGTTCCCGCCAGCTTAAAGCGCACCTTCTTATGTATTGTATGTTTGTGTGTGTATTAAATTGTTTGTGTTTAAAGCCATTTTTGGTTTAATTTTTGCCACGTTTCTGTCATTTGTTTTGTGAATGAAAAAGTGCGCTGTTTTGTGTGCCATTGCTAGTTGCTGGTAGAATGTGGGTAAATATTTGTATACAAAATGTTTTGTTTAATTAGCGTTCAAGTCTAACGCAATGTTTATACGAGATTTTACAGCTCAACCTCTCAGGCAAATGCAAATTTTCACGCATTGATTGCGAGATGAGGCTAAGAACTTTGCTAAAATAGAGAAAAATATGTAAATTTGAAGTTTCCAGCTGAACAGCTTTTGGCTTAAAAATAGATTTCCTGTCTTTCCTTCGCCAGCTCGTTATATAATTTATATATAAAAATCGCTTAGAAAAGCTACAAATATTGGCGGCATTGGCACATTACTTAAGAGTCATAAAACCGGTTCAAATATCAGGCTTATATAATAATTGAATAAAATACAACAAATATAATAAATGAAATATTTGATATTGGTCGACTGGTAAGCTTCCAGTTAATCAAAGGCCACTCAACTTTAACGAGGCAACCATGTACACAAGCAGTTTTCAAACCATTAAATTATCATTAAAATAAGTAACAAAATATACAAATTATGTGGCAAAATAAATAAAGAGAAGAGCATATTGAACTCTTGGTTGTGTGCATTAATTGCTAATTGCGAAGCTGGCAGGCGCCAGCTAAACAATTAAAAATTTGTAAACGAATCAAAGGCGTTACAAATCTCGCGCCATATGCCTGAAAATGGTATAGATTTGATCTTTTTATGACTTCGCTGGCCGGAGCGTGCGTCCCATGAAATGGGTCAACGGAATGGCCAGCCATTCAGACAATGATATGGCATATAATAATGGACAAAACAAAATTGGTTTTAATTTGAATGTTCTTTGTTCTGCACACGCGAGTGCCAGTTTTTGTTTTGCAAAACAAACTCCGATTCCAGTTGTTTGTTAATCATAAAACAAAGTTTTATAGTGCGCGTGTGCGTTTCTGATTAATGATTGCTTTTATGTTTATCTTTAAATTAAAATGCCAGCCGTATCAAGCGTACACACGTTTTCAGCGCAATTCGCAACAATAGCATACACTTTGATAAAAATCGATTATAATAATAATGGTGGATTTCACAGTTGCCTGTCACCGACTACTCAACGTATGGAAATACATACTTGAAATACGAAGTTCAGCTCAGTGGTTAAACCGACAGGCCAATGTCTTTTGTATATCTGCGGCCAGATCGTTTTGTTGCGGCATCAATCAAAAGCTTACCGTGCTAATAATGTAATTAAATATGTAGATACGCGGACAAGAGCAACAGTAACAACAACAGCAACAGTACAAGCAACAGCGACAAGACGAAGAAGAACAAGGGTAGCTGGTGATAATCAGTAAATGATAAATGATAATGAAACGGAACATGCAGCGGCAGGCAACATAAAGCATACCCGTAACTATAAAAATTAACCCGAGCTAAATGCGGTAGAGGCTTTTCGGAACAAGCAGTCGCAAACGCGAGCACAGAGGATGCTACGTGCTTTGAGCAACGGCTCCTCAATGCATCCGTTCAAGGTAAAGTCAACGCCTGGGCCTCGAAATGCAGTTAAGCACTTGTTAACATATTGTGGGCATTTGCGTTTCAGTCTGTCGTCAATGGCTCCGACTCCTCTCCGTCTCCGTTTCCTCGTTGTCTCAAGCTCTGGCTCTGACACCGACAAGCATCAAGTTCGTTGCTTAAGTCTTTCATTTCGCACGCCGGCAGCACGCTGAAAAGTTATTGCAAGCTGTTGACGTTTTGTTGTCAACATTATCTCCATCTCCAATGCAATATTTTTATTGCTCAGCAGCTAAGAATATGTAAATGCGCTGGTTGCGGAAACTGATCGACAGCTTTATGTGCAATTTGTCAGCGAAGGTAGTCAGTCCCCACTCAGAACAGAGGCTGAGCCGGAGCCTCAATCTGAATCTGAAGCTCTGGCCGAAACGAGACTCTCTCACACTCGCTTGTGATTGATGTGCCTTGTCCTGACTTAAACATACAGCTTACAGGCGTAAGCTATCCGCAAATCGCAAATTTGCCTACCGCTACGATATTGATATAAATGTAGCATAATTTGACAGCTGCTATTAAATGTTGCCCTCCCTCATGGCTATTTTTAGTCTTCGCAACAACCTTGAATGTGAATTAAGATTAGCTTCCAAAGCAAATGCTGTTTAATATTTCCAGTTTGTTTAAGCAACTGTGTTTTGACATCTAGACCCACTTTTGTGCAAGTGCGAAGAACGGCAGCAAAGCGTAGCTTCAAATTTATATATGTATGTACCTTCTGTTTATTGGGCGCGTCAAGTTGTCTGACTGCGGCTCCGACTCCGATTCGAATTCTGACTGTGATATCTGACAGACACGTCGCGGCACTTGACCGGCAGTCGAGATGCCATGGCCATGGTCAAGTCTGGCTCTGGCTCTGGCTCCAGCTCTGAATCTGAATCTGAGTGTGCGTGGAAAGCAGCATCAGGACAAGCGGTGAAACATGGCTTAAATATTATCACGTCTTACTGCGCAATCAGCGCCCATCGGCTCAACTATTATTATAATTATTAAAAATTATTAAGCGTTCGTAATTATTTAAATGAAATGGGCCGGCATAACACAGCCACGCCCAGATTCAGAGCCAGACTCAAAGCGATGCCACAACCTTAACCTTAACTCTGTTAACTAATTAGCACTCTCCGACAGTTCTGAATAAAACTGAATAAAACTTCCTCTGGGAGCTAAAACCAAACCCGATGCTAGTCCAGTCCAAACAAACGCCATGAGTCAGGCGCCACAGAACACCAATATGCGCTCACGAAACAGAAAAGGTCATAAAAATTGGCTAATGGCTAATGTTGGATTTTTAATTGACGCCTTTGGAACAGCACGCGCCGCTTAAGTTTAGCATTTTATTGTTTTTCTCCTTTTTTCAACGTTTCCTAATTCTGTTTCTGTGTTCTACTTTAATGCCAGTGTTCATCGAAACCGGTTGGCATTTGGCTTGAAGAAAGTGACAAAAAGATGCGAATGCGTAGCTGGTTGGAGCGGGTGGAACCGACAAACCAGCTCATTACATAAAAGAGCACACAATTTGGTTCACACATGTAAGGCCCCCAGATGGTGCATTTAAATTAAATAGCTTAAAACAAAAATGCAAATGCTTAGGTTGAGCGGCCGTTAAAATCCATTAAGATTTTGTCAAATTTAAAGCTGTGTGAGTTTGAGTTTCAATAAATATTAGCAGAGAAACCGGCTTCCAATCGGAGAGTGGGTCCCATCTCAGCATACTCGTAAGAGTTGTATCTTTAAGTCCCGAACTAAGTCGCGCTGCTTGACATCAGGTGAAGGGGGACTACGTGAATATAAATAATTTAATATGTTAAGCTCTTTAATATATGTAAACAAAAATAGAAATGATAACATGCCCCGAGGCCCCAAAAGGCCACTCGTATTCTTTAATATAATATTTTATGCAAATTTCGGTCTAATCATTTCAGCATCGGGCATCAGCGCTGAGGAGAAATCAATCATCTTGCAGGAACACAATCGCCTCAGGCAACTTGTGGCCACCGGACGCTATCCGGGCCAGCCGGGAGCAGAGAATATGCGCGAAATCGTTTGGGATGAGGAACTGGCAGCCCGTGCCCAGCAGTGGGCAGACAATTGTCAATTTCGGCACGATCCGCATCGTACAATAAGTAAGTTGATGTTTTCTTTGGCCAATTGTAGCAGCATGAAGACAGAGAGAGAAAGACGAGAGAAAGAGAGAGACAGAGAGAATGTGTCATTCCACCCAGCAATATGATTCCCCCCACCTCCCTAGCATCTGATATGCCCGTAACATAATACGTGGCACTTTTGGTTTGTGCTTTGCATGTTATATCCCATCCCAATATTCTACATTCCCAACCGCATATTTCGCTTTAAAACACTACAACTAATTCTAACCCAGCATGCCTGAGCACCTGCATCCCTTTGCATTTTCATGGTACATATATTTGTTCTCTATTGAGCCTCGAGGAAAATCATGCTAAATTTCCCCTTTTTACTGTTAGATCGCTTTACGATGGGCCAAAATCTGGCCATCATTTGGAGTACGGCGCCGCTGGAACCCGATGACGGTGATTTTCCCTCCCGCATCCAGAGCTGGTTCAATGAGGTGCAAAAGTACTCCTTTGGCGATGCATGGTCACCTAAAACGGGCCACTATTCACAGCTGGTGTGGGGCGAAACTAGCCTGGTCGGCTGCGGATTTGCCGAATATAAAGATGCCAGCAAATACAACAAGCTTTATGTGTGCAATTATGGACCAGGGTAAGTTGACATGACCAGTGATCTATGAAGGGTAAACATATCTAATGGGAATACTCTCCATTCGACCAACAGCGGCAATGTAGTCGGCTACAATCCCTATGAGGTGGGCAAGCCCTCTTGTTCAACATATGGAATGAAGCCATCTTCGCGATATCAGGGTCTATGTGCCGCCCCGGGCGCCTCTCCGACCATCTCCAACAGCGTCTACGGCAGCAATACAATTGAAACGTATGAGTACAGCTACAACTCCAACTCAAACTCAGCTCTAAGCAGCAACAGCAACAACAAGCCGACTAACAACATTAACAAGAGCCTAATACCCAGCTACAACAACAACAACAGAAATATCAATAACCCCACAAATCCCTCTGCCTACTCCTTCCCCACATACTCCCCACAGCCAGCAGCGGCAGCACCAGCACCAGAAGCAGGTTCGACGAAGACAGCGACGTCCGGCAGCGGCTCCTCGTTTGGTAGTGCAACGCGGGGCGGTAGCCACGCATTCACCACGGAGGCCAATCAGCAGCGCCATTCCGGCAAGTACAAGCACAAGCTTGAGGCATATCGTCCCAGTGCGGCGGAATTTGAGAAATCCGTACACAAGCATACAGTACTACGCACCTATATAGAGCAGAATCCGAGTCTGAATCAGAATCAGAATCAGCAGCCAGAGGCGATCGTGGAGCAGCAGCAGGAATCATCTAGCACCCAAAAGCCCAGCCGGGGCTGGAGTCTGCTGACGTGGCGCGGCTAGAGTCGCCCGCCCATCCCCAAATGCCGCTTAATGTATTATCCTAGCGCCCGCGCCCTCAGTAATAACTACTATGTAGTGCCATTAATTCAACCAACCATCATAGATTTCGATTCTGATTCTAACAATTTCCAACTGCACTGCCCAAGGCGACTTTCTCCTATTTTCCCTAACTGTTAGCACATTATAAGCTCTTATTTCAACATTTTCCGTCACATTTAGAACTGCCATAAAATGCTTAGTCGTGCAAAAACAACTTGCAAATACACATACACATATTATGTAAATTATTTATATTGATATTTTAGATTTGTCATTGAGAAACACAACACAACACAATTCATACATGCACACAAATTACATATTCACAAATTTCGGCCAGTTTTAGCTGTTTGTACGACGCGAATATTTGTATCAAATGTTTGTATCCAAATTGTCAATGAATCAAACGGCATATGACTGAATCAATCAGCTAACCAAGTAGATTGTACTTACGATTGTGTTCAAGCAAATAAAATAGTAAGATGAACGAATTTTAAACCAAAATGTGTTTTCATTTTAAGTAATTGACTATAAGTCCATAGGTGGTGGAAGGCATTCACAATCCTATCGAATTAAAAATGTAATAATTTGTTCTGTCTTCTGGCACCCAGAACTGCATGACTTTACCTCAGGAAGTATGCTAGATAAAATTCAAAAATAAACTGTCATTTAAGCACAAAAGAGAACGCAACCTAAGAGCACGTAGATAACTAAAAGGCTCTCTTAGCGTTCACTGCGCCTGTGCCAGTTTTCTCATCACAAGTGAGTGAATCGGCTGAATACTTTCCTGAATTGTTTCCTTCTCTGAGAGCAAAACTAGATTGACTAACTTTGATAACAACAACATTAGCATATTTAGCATGTGGGGGCGGCTTTGTTTTGAGCCCGCACAATAGCCATAGTGCAAGGGCCCACGTACAATTATGCGGCTGATTGTGATTCCGAGAATGGAAATAAATAGAAGCTAATGAGCTTAATATCTCAGATGGGTTGGCTTCCCTCTGCCAAGGTGTTGCTACTACTACTACTTCAATTTGTTTGAGTACGCTGATTCCTGCGCCCAAACAAGTTATTGAGGTGTGCAGTTATCGTATTGCGGGGTATCGGTATCAGATGGGATTCCTTTCACTAAGTCTGGCTAATAGCTCAAGCGATGTGCCTATGTGCAACATAAGCCTTGAGGATGTGTGCTCTCCACTTTAGGCCAAGTTTGCTTGGAAAGCAACCACTAAAAGCCAATCAAAGTTGCGATTTGTACCGCCGCATGGTTATCTGCTTTGAAGCCGCTTTGTGCTCGTTTTAATTGTGGACCTTATCTGCGGCCGTTAGCTGTCCGCAATGTGGCAGGTTTATTACAACTTGTATGGCCATAAATTTCGAAAGCCATCCCAAACACACATGCACGCACGCAGACAGACATACAATGAGTGTCAATTTCGTTTGTGACACGAAATTAAGATAGGCAAACAATGCTGTCAATTGTCGTAGTATAGCACACATATGACAGCTTAAAATATACAAAAAGGTCCTGACTCACACATATACACATGGTTATGCATGTGTAATTGTACATTTATGTGGGTTCTATGCCACAATATGCTGATTTATATAAAGATCTTGCGCACCCACAGTGAGCTGTGACCCAGACCCAGTCATACTTGTGGGCTTGCAGCTGCCTGTGTCCTCCAATCTCAACACACTTCATCATGTCGAGCACTCACAGAGGCTGGCAGCGTGAAATTAACTGACAGAGTCCATAGCAGGAAAACTTTTTTTTATTTATACATGGCCATACGTTAAATTATGAGTCTGTGAGTGTCGTTTACTGTCGCATTCACGTCAAGATGATGCTGATGCTGTAGCTGCGACTCGGACTCGGACTTGGACTGTTGCTGCTGCTGATTTACGCAGCCATAGTGTGTGTGGAAAATATTCCGGTTATGTTTAAATCTTTTCATATAAATGTCAATTTGCTGCAGCTGTCACAGAGGAAATGCAATTTTTCCGCTTCGTGCCTGACGAAAACGGCTTGGCTTCTAGATGAAAAATAAAATTAAATGGCCGCATGTAATTAAGTCGCTTAATGTTTCTCAAATTGCCAAAAATGGGCCAAAACGGAGTCGCGACGCAGTCGCTGTCCTGGCCGAGGGCGAGATTGTATAACTGTTGGCCCGCATTGCTGGGGCTTATGAATTTCAGCGCATTAATTTTATTTCCCTTAATTTTCTTTCCCTTTGTTTTGCTTTCTTTAATTCCTGACGATTTTCGACTACCGCCAATGCCAAGTGTCATTTTAAATTGCAGACCCAAAAAGAAATTAGACACAGAAACGGCGAGAGAGATGGAGAGGGAGGAAGAAAAAAGGGTAAGCCATTTTTAAGCCTTTTATTTTGTTCACATTTCGTGGCTAATTAGCGGAAAAACTGTTCACAAAATTGGGCTTGCAAAAAAATTGTGAAAAACTGTGGATGCCATTATATATGAATAAATTCTGTTTACTCTTTGAGTCTATAAAGGATTTACATTACTTAATGAAAAAATTGAAAATCAAAGCTACTTGAATGCAGTTTCACAATAAAATCCTTCTCTGGGATATGCAGTACAAATGGTTTTTGCTAAACAAACATCTAAATACAGATTGATGAAATCGTAGGCTCCCAAATTTAACATGTGAAACGGAAATATATTTCAAACAATATTTTGCAAAATGTGCAACAAGACTAGATTTCCCAAGGTTTCTTTCAAAGTTATTTTCCTTTGCATTTCTGTTGAACATATAAAAGTGAAATTGGTTTGCTTGGAAGTTTTGGGTTTTCATTTTGAAGCTTGGCAGCTGAAGATAAATTTGCATTTGCCCCTTGCGCAATTGAGTTTTGACATGGTCAATGCGCCTGCAACAGCTGCAGCTCAGCATACTCAGGGAAATCATAAATAGCCCGCTCATTCTAAAGCTCCCCTGACCCCTGACTCAAATGGCAGAGATATAAAAGCCACCAAAACGAAATAATAAAAATATATAAATACATACATATAAAGACGAAAGAAGAAAAAGTACATATTGGAAAAGTTTTTCAATTTCAGCAAAGCTTTTATTTCGCATGCAAAAAATATTACACACACCCACACATACATATATGAACATGCAGAAGCAATACTTCCCACACCTCCTTGGGTAAGTGGAGACCAATATGCAGGCCGCCAGCCACCAGAACTATATGGTTGTGAAAGAGAAATTCACACACACACACATATATACTTAGTCTCCAACAAAATTAGAAATAGGATACCCAGCAGCAAAACGCCAAATGTTAGCAATAAGCGAAAATGAAATGAAAACTCATGAATGGGCTAACAAGCGGCAACGAGCAGCGCGTGCAGGCAAGCGGGTTTGAAAACAAAATCAAACCTTTTTGGTTTGCTTTTTGCAAGAGTACTATTGGTAGCCCGGTTGCCTTTGTCTGCACTGGTATCAAAATCCTTTCCCTACTCGTAGCCATTTCCAAATCGCTTGCAGCCAAATGTGAAGCGAGAGTTTTGCATGCCGCTCAGTTGGCCATGAAATGGAAAACGAAGGGCATCATAAGCTGAAAATTACCAAAACCAAGAGTGGTTATCCACCCATCGACCAACTCTTCCTTTTTGCATTCGCAAGGGAAACGCCAAAAAAAAGAGAAGAGGAAAGACGATACGTATTACAGCTATAAAATGGCTTGTGTTTTGTTATGAATGACTGCAGTCCTTAGTTGGCACGGGCTTTTGAAATTGCTCATCGAAAGAGATCAACCATCCTTTGCTGATAGACCTTTGATAGCATGAGATTTCTAAAGAGTTATATCCATTAACTTACAACTGCCCAGATTAAAACATTATACATATATATATATATTTTTTTTTTTTCAAAGATCCATCAAATGAATTGCAGCCTTTTGCTCTCCTTATTCTTCTTTATTCCAATGTTTCCTTAGACTCTTCACACATACATGAACGTCAATGACGCGTCGTCCAATTCAATTGTTTTTTTTTTTTTGGTCCAACTTGACTGGCATCAAATTCACTTCTTCTGTTCGCCTGCGCATACATTCAAAATTTATGTGCGCACCGCGGCAGTATAAAAATTGTTGGCCCCGCATTTACATATTTTTGAAATCCCACGCAAAAGTAAATACAAATCAAATTCACTGGAAAAGAATTGTGTTTGCTTTTGTTGAACTTTACGCGTCAAATTTTACATAAATCTTTTTGTTGTGGCGCAAAGAAAATGTTTGCTCCCGGAAATATGCAGCATGCTTTTAGGGGCACGGAATGAGCGTGGGCGAATGTATTGTATCATTGTATCTAGCCACAAATCACATGGACATGCAAATGGGAAAGTCAACACAATATGACAAAATCGATCTCTTTTGAAATTCAGGCAACCTTAACGACCTGCAAAGCAACAGCAAGGACAGGGACTGCTATGTTGTAAAAGTGCACTTTATGGACCATCAAAAGGCACACTAGACTGCCCCATTCCAACAGGTTGCTGCTGTGGCCACCTACCAGTTCCACAACATTGCTCATAGTCTGCCCTGAATCAAAAATGTTTTTATCAAATCTACATAATTTTTGCCCTGGGCTTGCCAATCAGACCAGCAATCAACACTTGTATTGTAGCTAATCAAAGGTCAGCCGCAAAATTGTATTTTGTAAATTCGGCTAGTTGTGTGGGCAGCAGCTCTCCTCCTGCCACTCATCAGTGTCAGACGCATGCTCTGTCATTGCGAGTCTAGACACGTACCGACGTATTTGTCGCACTTTAATCATGATGATTTTTGAAGATTTATGAATATCCGCCGGCTGCCTTTTTGTCAATTAGTTGGGAATTCAAGTAAAAGTGAAATTCGCTGTCTGCTGTTATTGCTTGTATTTGCTTCTTATGAGTCGTCATAAGTTTGTAATAAATATCAAAAACTATGAGAGCTTTTCAGCTGCCGTTTAAATATATCAGAAGTCTCACTGTATTTGACATCAAAAATAGAAAAATTGTAGGAATTTTACTTTTGCTTTGATATTAGGAGTCTTGTTGCTCTGAAATTTGCCTTTAATAACCACATTTGAAGAACTTTCGGTCCGTCGCATAGACTTCGAATGTTCTGCATTATTGCGGGATTCTCTGTGAAAAAATAGAAAAACGGGAAAGGAAGGGTACCCTAAGGTACCATAAGCTTACATATCTTTGCATATATGTCTACTTCAATAAGAAAAGATAGCATTGTAGCCCGATCCTGATCAAATTTAATCAATGGAGGAGCGCCTTCGAAAATGCATTTGCATCACGTATAAACATACATTTTGTTATGCATAAAAACATATATTCATATATTCAACATATCTGTTTTGCCTTTGCTTTAAAGGTCAGAAAGAGAACGCTTTTCTACTGTTTTCATTGTGAACGAATACGTTAACCTTATGGCTAATTCCCTCTTCCTCTGGCATCTTATATGAGAAGTATACGATATGGTCGTGCGATCTGGATCAAATTTGGTCAGCAGAAGTGGAGGAAAAAAGAATGTTTGTTTACTAACAGTTTTAATTGTAAATCGCTCAGTTATATAGGAGGAATAAGATATAGTGGTCCGGTTCTGATGATTTTTAAATATGAACAGCTTACCGCAGCAATAAGCATATGGTTGAAATTTCTGATCGACAGGCTGACATGACTATATCGACTATTTCTATGCGGTGCAAATATGTGACTTATTTTTAATACCCTCTGCAAGGGTATACAAATATTCACATGTCGATCTCTACTAAATATAGACTGCAAAAGTAGACTCTACACAGCTTTTGTTCATTCTCCTTCTCTTTTTTCTGGTAACCAACCATTTGCTTTCAATATGACGTTGGTCATGCAGTGAAAAAATATCCGAAGCGACAAAAAAGCAAAGCAAGTATATACCCGTACATAGTAGATTGAGAGGCATTGACTTGTACAAGGAAAACCAATTAAAATATACCGAGTAGAGAGTGAGAATATATGAAGAAGTATTACATGAGCATTGGATAGCATTATTGTACGGTGACTCCATTTGCAGACACTACCGATTGGTTGCTTTTTGCCTTTCTCAGTTAAATTTCAGTTATGTAGGCGGGTGTGTATGGTTATGCAATTGGTATGGCCAAAAGTTTATATACAATGCAATTGTAAATTGCCTTTGAAGCCAAACACAACTTTATTCGGTTGCTTGGATATTTGCTTTATTGCTAATTACCATAGTTACTTGGATTATTGGATTTCATCCATATACACAACTACACGGATGCTTATAGAAAGTGTTATTTAACTAGTTGATTAATTAAGTTACGAGTAATGTGGCGTAACTTGAGAAATGCAACTTGCGGCATGCTTCACGACGCATACTTAAAGTCAATATATTGTTTAAGTTGACTTTTGACGGACACTGTACATGCAACTACCCGTACACCCTTCAACGAGCTTGGTAATCAATAATTTAGTAATAAATGTTGATTTCCCTGTCTGGACCTTTTGCATTTTCTCCGTAGTTAGATTATTGAGTCCTGGCCAAACTTGTTGAGCAGTAAATAATTACATTTCACTTGTAAACCCAGAGCCCTTTACAAGGTCTAAAGTTTTATGGGGCCATCTGCTTATGTTATTGCTGTTATTGTTTGTTGTTCATGTTGTTTTTGTTGTTTTATGTGCTCCAGCCGCAAGTCTGAGGCGGATGTTGCAAATGCTCTAACAACCAGAGAAAGATTCTAAACTAAATGCTTCAAGGGCTCAGCCAGGCAGCAAACAAACTTTTGTGGTTCCATGTGGGTGTGTGAGTGTGTGTTCCTGTGTCTATGTAAAACGCAGCTCAATTGAAAAACTGACACATGTGTTGCAGCTGCTAAAGTTGTTGTTGTTCTTGCTGCTGCTGTTGCTGTGATTGTCGTTATTGTTCATGTGCATTGGCGTAATTAATTTGAAACGCCGCCAGTAACGGATGCGCCTATCTTTTACCCAGACTTTAAACTCATATTCCATATGCTAATTGCGAGCATCCGCATCCACGTCCGCATCCGCTGATTGTTCAATTGTCTAAATGTTGTCACTATCAATTAGAAAATAACCTAATGAAAATTACCAAGAACAACTCATACACACACACACACACACACACACAGAGCACAATTTGCATATTTAGCATTAAAGCCACTTTATTGTTTTTAATATTTGCATTATTTCTTCATTTATCCGTCACACTTTTTATATATGTACTTATTTATATTGCAGCCATTTTGTGCAGCTGGCGCACACAAAACACTAATACACACAACGACATTATACACATACATATCCTGCTGGCGTTGTCACTTGAAACAGCAGCTGTTTAAAATTCAATAACACATAAAAATTCAAAAATAAAAACTGGCGCCAAGGCGCATGTAAATTGTGCCTAATAAATGCTTTATTGAATTCGTAATACGCCAGACAGCCAGACGAGTTTTATTAACAGAACAGAGTGCTTGTTTGCACGCATAAGAACCGTAATATATTTATATATGAAACATTTTAATGCAATGCAAATTTGATTAGCACAGACTCTCCAAAGTGTTTGCAATACTTTTATTCATATTGTTCAACGTTTGTTAAATTGGCGGTGATTGAATTGGCTTATGGAGATGCGGATAAGGATACAGTCGCATGTTGTTGAATATCTTTGTTCAACGTTTTAGTTGAAAGTCCATTGTCACATCATCCTGTTAACGCTAACGGCCAGTTAAAAAAAAAACAGTTAAGTTCAATTTGGTGTTGTAAAGTACATTGAGGCCTTGCCTTAACCTACCTTTTGTTACATTTCATGTGCCACAATAGAAATTTACACATCTGGCAATGCTCTTTTTCATTTCAATTGACAAAATAAATGCACCTGGCATTGAGAGTTTTACTTCCGTTCATCCATCCAACACTGTAGCCGGATTAGTTATTATAAAGTATGCAAATTATGTTAGATAGAAGATTTGAAAACAAAATCATGAGCCATGTTCTAGATAAGCTTTATACTTATGTACAATACATAAAAACCCAACAAATGAGGTGTGAAAACGACCCGGCCATTTGCCAGAAACACTTTTGACAGTAACGTTTCCGCCGATCTCATATTTAGAGAAAAGACAGACCTATGTAGCGTCACATTCCCAATCTGACCAATGATTTTCCATTTAATTTTCATAACCTGTAAGGGTCTTTTATGGGTTTCAGAAGAAGGTTGCCAAATAAACGAAACACATAGAACTGCCAGATCTGAAAAGGGTTTTGAAAAATGGAAACTCTAAAAAACACCCAATTTACATTCGCGCATTTATTTCGCCAGTGTAAAGATGATTTGCCATGCACGTCGCTTTGTTACATTAACCGCGGCAGCAAAACAGTATACTCAGCCCACCCACATCCACATCCACGTATTGTGTTTGCATTGTCAATTGTCACATTTGTTGACTGGCTTTGACGTGTAATGCTTTTTATAAGCCACACACAGGAGTTTGAGTATTCCAGTGGGAGGAACTGCTGGTAGGCACCCAGACCAGAGCAAGCTCTAGTCTTTGTCCCAGCTGTGGCTTGGTAGTGGGACGATCAAAAGTCTTGCCTTTGTATAAGTTTTTTGCCAAGCGCCATCTTCAACTTAATGAAAAAGTTTTTATTGCCTTCCCCCTCACACGCACGCACACACTCACATATATACAATTTTCATGTGTCTTTTCCAAAGGAGATTTCAACTATGCCTCGCATAATAAATGATCTGGTGAGAGGGGCGTGCCGTGGCCTGGCCAAGAGGTTAGCCATATTGGCCCTCAAGAGATTGATGACAAACATCATCTCCCAAAGGCGAGTCGAAGCTACTTCCTAACTCACTTTTGACGAGCCCAAACCTTTTACGTATAATTAAAAGCACAAGAATGTCGAGTCAAGCGCTGTAGTTGTGAGCACCGTCCATTCCGGGTCCCACAGGAACCGCAGAAGACTCGCATAATTCATGCGTTGTAAACACATTAAAGACGCGGAGCACAGTCGAGTACATAAAATCTAAACAATAATTACACATACGACCGGGCCGAGGAATAGAACCAAACCTCGGTGCATCATTGCCATCAGTAAACATATGTTTCGACGATGACTCCCTGGAGACCCTGCTTTGCCCCTCAGAATGTGTTTGGCTGCCCATAAACGTAAGTGAATTAACCATTCAACTAACATTATGGCCACTAAATCATTTTTGTGCGACCTGCGTGCGGACGCCAGCCCTAGGAAAGCGCATTAGGGCGTGTGCTGAGTCCTGGTCTGGGGCTGGAGCTTCAGTCCCATTGAACAAAGCGTTGCATACCTTGGGGCGCCAACCGAACAAAAAAGTTCAAGTAAACTAATTTGATGTGCCTGTGCCTATCCCTACCGCTATACCCACTCCGATGTTCGCATTCCACTTGTGCGTGTGCTTCGCAATTGAAATTAAACAACAAAGTGTGCTGCAAAGGACTTGAAGGGTGTGCGCGCATTGAAAATGTGTTCACAGCGTTGCAATAAATTGCGCCTGGCACGCAATGCACATCCCCCGTAGTTCAGCCAACACCTCGGGTGTGGCAAAACAGCGACGTGCGGCGAATCAGAAGCCCCATCTAAACGCATTGTGTTTCATTTCCCACCAACTGGCAAACATCAGCATTAACAAGGCGTCAAAGGGCGCGATTAAATCAAGCAAAATCAATTTATGACTCACGCAAACCTAATCAAAGATGTGTAAATAGCAATCCAACAAGGTGAGAACTGCAACCGCTAAGTGCCAACAATGTTGCTCATTGAAATTAATATAACGATGCTACATTCATACAGAGGCGAACTGTCTCGCTGTCTATAAATTATAAATATGAAGTTATAGAAGTGCAAGAACATATTTTCCATATTTCCGAGAGCCATCTTAAAGTTTGCTTTCAAATTACAAGCCAGTCTAAAATGAAATGTACGGCACCATTGACACCTATCATGAAAATAAACAGACGGCAACCGGAAACAAGCAAAATCAAAAGCAAGAGCTGGTGCAGACTTATGGTGGAAAAAGGTGACATAAATGTCTTAACGAGCAGCCAGGTATGCCGGCAAAATGAGCCATGAAAGCAATCAATTTGCCATATGTTTTGATCTCTCCACATTCTACATGTAAAATGCAAATGTATGAAAATCAAAATATTGTAGACGAGGCACAGCCATTCGAGCCGCCATGAAGCTGTTGAGATTTATTTGCAATTCTCTAGTGAACATTCGTAGGACGAAAGCAAACAATTATGAGACAACTCAAATTTGAGCTAGAGCCTGAGCCCTGAATAAACGGGGTTGCATAAATACGATATGCAATTGCAAATATTTATTTTTTGCACACGTTTGACAAAATAAATACAAAATCTACACATTGGCATGTTAAATAATAAATAAGGCACACATATTCCCGAACAGAACACATATTACAGAACAGAACACATTTACGACCCGAAACGTGCCGCTGTCAACGTTTGTAATTTTTAATGGCAACTTCTGGAATTGATGGCGCCCCATCCCTAGCCGCACATCAAGCCTTCGCTTTAAGCTTAAAGTGAAAAGGTGAGGAACTGTGATGTGAGCTGCATTTAAATGGCATTTACAATTTAAGCAAAGTTACCATTAAACAAAAAACACTCAGCTGCAAAATATTCCCTTCAAGGATGCCCACAAATTGGAAAAAACGTTCGGGAGGGCGTTCACCGAAAACATTCACCCCTCACAATTGGCTTGAATGTGGCCAAAATTTAGTTTTGAGGGTGCATAAATTTATAATAAATGGAAAAGTGAGGGCGTGCGAGAGTGCTCAAGAGTGAGAAGCAAGGGACTGGTCTGTGTCTAAAGTAGCATATGTTTAGTAAGCTTTTAATTGAATATTTTAAAAGGGAAGAGAATTCAAATTAGCACTCATAATGCAAATCCATATAAGGAGACCACGGGCAATGCACAATTTAGAGACAGAATGACAGAAACAAACATAACTAAATGTGTTTCTGTTTTAAGCAGGTAAATGGTGTACTGCATGCATTAATATATATCTAACAAACAAAGAACATATCTAACGATCAAAAAATCGTAAACATGCTTGATCTGAATCAACAAAGGAATCATTAAGTGCACAAAAATGCGGATTTGAGAAAAACACAGACGGGTAACGCTATTCACATATTCATCTTTTCATGTTTGCCTTCTGATCGCCTAAGAAGCTCTATAATGCACTGCTTTTTGTCCAACCGAATTCCAAATGATGGATAATGCCGGATTTGGAGTCATATTCTACGAAACCTTGGCACAAAATAGCATAGCAAAAGCAAGCAGCTCTGCAATTTATGTACTTTCTTCCATTCAGTAAAATACAAGTCCAAGTCTAACGTGTGCTCTCATAGCCAGGGGAACTTTTTGAACTTGTGTGTGTTTGCCTGTTCAGTGGCTTTGGCAATGATGTTTGTCTTGGTGCTGACTTTCCTACTTTTGTGGGTGTGAGTCAGTGGTCACAATAAACAATGGCAACCACATCTGAGCAGCAGCTACAGCGGTAGTAACAACTGGAAAATGGCACAATAACAGGTAGCCTAACCAACTGGCAAGCAACAGCACCACTCACCCACTCACCTAATACACAGCTCAGTTGCTTAATTGTGGCCAGGTTTCGTTAGTTTGCACACACAAGCGTGTCATGCTCTTTGGACTCTAAGCTTTGTCAAAGGCTTTACAATCTGCCTACCGACGGCCATTTTAGTTGCCCTTCATATGTTAATACGAGTGTGCGGCTGTTCCTAAGGTTAAAAGGTGGGCGCCACTTCGGATGCCTCTAATTAAAAGGCACACACATGGATATATAGTATTCGTGTGCTCGTATCATGCTAAGGCATGGGTAGAGCGGTATAGGGTCATACAATTTAACACTGTCACGCATCGTTTTGTGTCAGAACTTGCCTCTAAAGGCAAGCCTATTGCTACTGTAATCTGGCACCGGGAATACGAAAATAGGCTGCATAAGGCATATGGTACACTCATGCTCATACCCATTCCCAAACTCTTACCCGTTTAACGACTCTGCTGGCAAACAACTACGCACGTCTGCCCAAGAGTTACAATTAGGATAATGAAAGCGGCATCAGACTGCGTAATTTTGTGGCTAATTTTCATTTGGGTTTCGACTTTGTGAGCTATACAAACATATAGACAGCCGACAGCAAGACGATGACAGTCAGGCAGATACGGATATAGAAGTAAAAGTAGACAGAGAGAGAGAGAGATAGAGAGAGATTGAGAAACGGATAGACCAACACTTTTATTATTCGTCTGCTTGTCTGCTTATTTGTTTGTTTTCTCGTTGCATTTGCCTTTTGCCAATTAAAATAAATTATAATCCAATTAAAGCAGTAAAAGCAAAGGAAATCACATGCGCTTGCCAAAAACTTTACACAATTACGCGCAGATTTATAACATTTTAGACAACAACAACTACAAAAGGAACATGTACGCAAAGTGTGATTCACCTTATCCGAAGGATTTATACTCTAAATACTTGATAATTAGCTTGATTGAGTCGGAAAAGGGCTTATTACAAACTTACCCTAGGTTTTCATTCGATTGTTCTGAGCTCAGATATTTAACTTTGCTCAAGCATAAATTTGGATATTTGATCAGCGTTCGGATAAGAGACGTGTATATATTTTCCAACCTTTAAAGATGTGTAGACAAATAGGCACATAGATTCAGCGAGATAATGTTGATCATGAATATGGAACATAAAGCTTTGCCTTTTTGGACATAATACTACACAGAAGAAAATTGTAATATTCTCTTTGTGATAGGGAATATCAAACACAACAAAAATGCCGAGAAGTCGACGCGTCGCCAGTCGCGACGGTTTGTTTTCTCTGGGGAGGCGATTTCATTTGCGCAAAATGCGAAATGTAAAATGTAATGAAATGCTCTCAGACTGCCATCGATGAGGACAATCCGGGCAGATAGACACATACATACACCGACACCGAACGACAGACGAATGGACAGACGTGCTTTTGTCTGTCTGCCTTTTTTGCATTGCATTTGGTTTTACTTTTTTGCGCTTGTTATCGCCGCGTTAAAACAATTTTTTCTTATTGACTTCGACAAAGCGGCTGCGATGTCGAAAGCATTTTGATGGATTAAAAGTTAAATGGCTTTGCTGAATCCCCCAAGGGAGTATTGTGGGATGGACTTAAAGCCAGGCACTGGTTGTGAAACTTAAAGCCCATTCAACATCAAAAAGTTTACCCAAAAAGTTAGCTAATGCATTTTGGTGCGCAATAAGCGCTTTGTAAAATTTAAGGCCCATAGGGGATGAGGCAAAATATGTAGTTTTTGCTCACAAACCGATTTACATAAACGACAACCACAACTTTAACCTGTGAAATTAGTAGAACAACAAGAACTATATAAATAAGCAATCAAAATGATAAATAGTGCCTACCGACAGCTGTTCTATGCACTGCAAAGTTATGCCAAGGTTCTAGTATTATACAAATATTGAAATTATGCTTGTGCCAAAATTGAGCAAATAAACAATAATGATAGTATCACGATATATTTGTATTTGACGAATCTGTCCTTATTTTTCTTCTCATTTATATAACATTAAAGAGGCTTAAGGTGCCTTCCTACATTGTCTACCCAACCAACTCAATAGTTTCTTTTAGTGTATTTGAATGTCGGCAAGTTTGCATCCGCTGGCTGACAACCAAAATACGAGTTTGGCTACCGTCATTCTGTTTGCCATTCTGACATCTGGACGCTCTTATTCTGTTGCTGTCTACCTTGGCAGTGCAATGTCGCATTGTCGTAATGGCAAACGCATGCCGCATATTGTAAAACGCTATTTGGTTGCAAGGGGTGAGTGGGGTCGCTATGTTAGGTCTTGCTGATGGCTCAGGTAAAGGGCAATGATTGCAATTGTGGTTTGTCTGTGCAGCCTTCTTTTACTATCTGACAATTTTAATTAGACAATGTGACGCGTTGAGCGTCTGCTAATTGTTGTGCTTCAAAGTTAGCCGGGGCATTCACATTTACATGTTATACGGCTCGAGGAACAGCTAGCCTTGACTTTTGAATGTTTAATGAGTGGCTGTGACAATTAAAATTGCAAACTTCTGTCTACACTTTCTGCCACCTGGCTGTCCTGTCAATCCAAATTGACACTAATACAGAATCGTCGAATTAGTTTTCCATCTCTTTTATTCTCCAAAGAACTATAATTTAATGGCTCACATTTTAAAAGCTGGGATTTCAGACTGACTGCAGAGTTCGAGATGCTGACAGGTTGAGGCCGAGGTTTCAGTCTCATCAGTATCAGCATCAGCATGAGCGGCAGCTACAGAATCCCAGACAGCCGGCAAACTCTCCGTAGTGGCAAAAACTTTTGCGGTGATAAGCGTCGAGGAAGACTTTGAATTTTTAGCTCCGTCTCTTGATGGTCCTTTCCCTGTTCCTGCCTCTGCTGTCTGGGTCTGGGTCGGTGTTGAGACGCATGAAAAGACGGCGCATGAAAGTATGCAACAGTTTCTTCAGCTTCCGTGTTTGAACAACAAGGACGAGGATGCAACATTGTTTTGTTGTTGTTATTATATATCATTAACGAAGTGGTATATGAACTTTGTTGTTAAGCTTGTTACGTATAAAGAGAAGTATGTAAGTTCTTCAACTACTTTATCGGTCTTTCTCTGCCAACGTGGAAGCCGCAGAAGGCTTAAAGATACATAGCTCTAAACTATTTGTATGATTGATTTGTATATGTATGTCATATAGCTACCAGTGAAGCACCTTTTGCAGTATGAACACTCAGAATAGAAGATTCTTCTATGTAATTTAATCAAAAGTTGATTAACTTTTGACCAAACTTGATCAGTGTTGGACTACACGGTCAAAAAGCTGCCGTAAGATGAATATATATATATTTTATGCGAATGGTATATAAGTTTCGGTGAAACCCAAGCTAGCATTTGTTCCTTGCTGTTGCTCCTAATACCATTGTTGTATGACTTCAGTGTCTGTTTTTGTCGTCGTATCAGTATTCGTCTGAATAGACACGTTATCTTAACACAATATGGCCTAAGTTAGTGAGCCTGGTGGCTCGGTGGCATACGGTGTGTGAGCTGTAACTTGTTAAGAAATGTTAGCATGCTTTGAATGGCAAGTTAAGGAGAATACTCCACTCGTTAGCCTGGCTCTTTTAGACATATAACTATATGTAAGCAGGAGCAGACGAAAGCATATCTTTTGTATTTTTCTACCCTTGCAAAGGGTATTATAGTTTTGTCACGATATTTGTAACGCGACCGACTGTCCATATGTGTCTATGCAAACTAGTCTCTCAGTTTTTAAGCTTGTAATTTTCGGTATATTCTCCTTTCTGTTTTAAGCTTCTGATATGTAAATATCGTCAAGATCGTCAGCCCCATCACAACCTTTTTGTTTTTCATCCGAATTTAACCAAATTTGGTAGATATCAGTTTTAGTTGTTTTTTTTTTTTTCATCCAAATCCAACCAAATTTGGTAAATGGCAGATTTAAAAGCCTCGACGTCAGCTGACCAAAGTTGATCCAAATCGGACCACTATATCATTTAGCTCCCATATAAACGACCGATTCGGAATGAACTTTTAGTGTACCCGATTTTTGTTTGCTTTTTCCGAATTAAACCAAATGTAGTATTAGTCTTATAAGCCTCCACGTGTGCTGACCGAATTTCAACTGAATCTCCGAAGCTTACATACCCTTATAAGCTTCGGCTCCCCGATGTTAGCCTTCCTTTCTTGTTATTATTATTGACTGTTTTTGCTATATTTCAAAGTGTCATGCGGCAGTTAGAACTTCAATCAGCATATATTAACTCCTAAATGGATGGCAAAGACTCTTGAGGCTGCTCGTTAGCCAAATTTGTTTTTCCACACCACACAGCCAAGCACATTTACCCACATACCATATATATTCAAATGAATCAAATCTAAATAAATCTAAATTAAAGCACTTAGCACCTGAGCGCAGCAATTGAATTGAAATTGTATTCCGTTTCCCTTCAACAAGTCCACATAAGTTGGCCCTAGATACTGACTGGCAATTTATTATTGCAATATAGCAGCAGCACCAACAACCATTGGCAGTGGCTCTTCCTATTTTGGGTCATAAATTTGATATGTTCGGTAGACCATACCCCAGATATAGTATGCATGGAATCGTAAACTGTATGCAGCATGCTGTTGTGGATTGCAACTCTGGCAAACTTTTAGTCTTGCAATGCACTTTATTTCATTTGGGCGACACACACAGATCGTCATAAATAATTCATGCTTGATAAATTAAACAATATACTAAACAGCCATTAGTTATGCATAACGTACACGCCATGTGCGCCAGACTGGAACGCCCACTCATACAGGAGGAGAAGGATCAGCTGCTGCTGCTGCAACAAGCGGCAACGCCTGCAAAGCCCAAAAAGCGGAAACGGAAACATGCATAGTGCATGCTATTTGCACAAATGTGCCATCACATCGAGCATCAAGCATGGGATATGGGATGCGAACATAACAATGTGACGGCAGTCTATAAATTGGAGTACAATGGCATTGCCCTCTGCTGTCACTTCAGTCAATAAGTCCAGATCTACCAAAAACTTTAATGTCCAGATGCCCAATTATTTACGGCAATGACTTAGGTAGGAAAAGCTATTAGGCTTGGGAAACGTTTTTATCTATCTATATGATTACGTAACATTGTAACCTTTTGTTCTTATGTAAATCTATTTTATTAATATTGTTATAAATATTTATTTAATTAGCTCTTCAGCATTCTGCACCTCGACAAGTGCTCATAATCACATTGACACATCCGAGTAGGAGTAGGAGTAGATCTCTGTCTCCATTGGGACCGCTGTAACCGCAGTGCAAACACAACAGTAATTATGCAATGAAGGGAGACCACATTTACCATTGCCGTTGCACTGTCTCTGTCTGCACCAATACGAATACGTATGGGTAAGATGCCCCCCCATCCCTCCCTCACCGTCGTTGCTTTCAAATTCAGAGGTGACATATACTATAATTGAAATGAAAATTACTGCAGTTGGCAATGAGGAAAAGCACAATTTGTGTGGTCATGCCCTCAGGGTGGCTGGATGGCAAATGATATTCTTGTTGCAGTCGCTGGTAGCTGCCTAGTTGATTGCTTGTGTGTGCACATTTTGGTGTCTGTGTAGTCGAACACATTTGTATGCAGAACGGTAGACGTGTAATTATGTATACATCATGTGTTACAAGCCGTCATAATTCGAGCAAATGTCTGGCAAAGCTCTGCATTTTGACATTGCAAATAAGTCAAATGAATGCCTTAATATGTACGTTAAGATCATCCCTTCTCTGTCTGCCCATTAACATTGCTTACTTTTCAAAATATCGCTTTTCATGTGTTTGGATAAGATATGAAAATAACCCCATTCATTCACATGGAGTGAATGGTTTCGTTTCAAAGTCATTATTACTTTAATGTTCTTTCCACATTTGTGTAAAATATTAAACGAAACCCAGAGCAGGGCTCACACATCTTCGCATATTTACCTAAAAGAAACGGAAAAGAGCGAGAGGAAACATTGAAGGCACACTCAGTGCCAAGTAAATTACTTGCGCTTTGTTGTGCAGCCGGCGGAAGATTTTAATGACGCTATCGGGGCGTTGCAGTTGCTCATGATGAACAGACACCGCAACTCCTCCATCTTAGCCCACGCCCGCTGATACATTTATATATGTAATTACTTACATATACTATTACTTGGCTAAATATTTGCCATGCCATACCAAGCCCTTAAGCTCTCCACTGGATGGATGTGTTCTCAAATAGCCCGCGGTGAAAACTTAAAGTCGAATATAAGAAAATTCAATTGTCGAAGGTCTCGCACAATAGACTCAGAAACTCACATTGCCAATGAGTAATCAATAGCTGTCGACTGACATCATACTTATCGAGCTACAAAATTCATTTACTGCATGGAATTCCGATTTCTTCATACTCTTGTGCGTGTCCCTGTGCGAGTGTCAGGGATTATGTTGCATAATATTTAATGCAATTTAAAACGCATCAATTTCAGACAACTGCGACGCGGCATTGGCCAAAAGCCATATCAAAGGCAACGTCGTCATGCTTCGGCAAAGCTGCGATTTTCTGCACGCACACATGATGCCAGCACAAATGCCGCTTAAGCTGCCATAATAAACCAGAATCAGAGGATGCATCCTGTCACGATCCTGTCGCATCTTCACGTAGCTTCATTGCTTTCCTGTTGCCCTGCCTGTCTGGCTGACGCTGCCTGCCTGCCTGCCAGAATTAACGTCTGACACTTGGCTTTGCGATGCCTCCACGAAGTCCATAATAAGGATTTCATGGCACACTTTTAATTAATAATAAATATTATCTAGCGGGATGGATAAGGGGACAATGACTGCAAAGTCACGGCACATTGATTGATTTGTCATTGAAGAATAATTTTGAACTGCATAACCATGAAAACGTAAATGTCGAAAAGTTAAACTATTGGCAATTCAACTCGTTAGAAAATTCGCTCAACTAAGTGATAACTTTGCTTAATCATTCGACTCACATTTGGCTCTACTCCTCACCGCATTTTTTCACATTGCCGCTAATTTCAAGCAAAGAAGTTTAACCCACGCTTTCCACTTACATTTGAATTGCGAAAAGGATGATGTATTTTGATGGCTTTGTATATTAGCTAATTTGGTCTCACCTCTGCTGAAAGTCTTCTTGAGATAACTTTTATATGTGAAGTTCCTTGACTTTAAAGATGCTTTTTAATTTGTAGTTTCAACTTGCTTAAATACCACTCCCTGATATACGTTATTTCAGCTGGCCCCTGCTGTCATTTTTCCCAACTCCTAAAGCTTTTCCGTGACCATGGCACCGGTTTACGTCCACACTGCTGCAGCATGCAACAACATTGAATTTGCCGACGCCAGCAACTTCATAAAATATTTTCTTGTTTATGCCAAGTTTGGTTCTGGGAAAACGGAGAGCCCTTGTTGGTCTTATGTTCTTTGGCCAAACACAAGAGAGAAATAATAATAAGAATAATAATTTAGGTATAAACTGTAAAAGTTGCTAGTTGAGGAAATTTTGTTTTAAACAATTTATTGCGGTCTTGGACAAATTATTCACAACTATAGAGTGAATAGGTTGATGTTATTTAAGATGTAAAGTCATCTGATGAAATATTTGGAAAGATTCCTTTGTCCAGCGAATACTGCAAATTTTAGGATGTTTTGATTTTGAAAACAGAACTGAACTAAAATTTTAGTTTTGAACGAAATGCAGTTGCAGAGTCAAATTCAAGCCAACGAAACGAAACACCAGAGAAGGAACATCATAGTTGCACAGACTATTTGAATCCTGTTAAGTATTGAAATGCACTTCACAGTTCTTCGAAGAAAGTGCTGAATTTGGAGGACAGCGTCCAACAAATTCCGCTCGCCTTCGACATTCATCAGGAGCTGCATGAACAAGTCGTCATAGTCATTGACAGCAAACCAGTCTGGGTAGTGGGCGTTGCTGATATACAAGCCAGATGGTCGAGCCACATTTCCTGGCTGGGCCAGCATGTCGTTATCATCGGGCCTGGCATTTGGTCCCTCGCCATGGAATGGTATAATGTCCTCGTGTAGGATCAATCGACGCAGACAGTGCGGGCATTTGGGATGGGTGCGCTCGTACAGATTCGGCCAGAGGCAGGTCCAACAAAACAAGTGACCACATATGGTAATGACGCCCCCGCGCACATAGTTAGAGCAAATATTACACAGATACGGAGCCATAATTTGGCTGAACTGGTGACGCCGCCTTCGCTCGCGCGAATTGAGATCGTCAATGTTGTTACTCACGTTGGGGTTCAAGTTTTCGTTGTTGGACTCTATATCACTTATCTCGTCCTCCTCCAGCACATCGTACAACAGATGTTCCAGCTCCTCATCATCTACAGAGTCAGCGTTTGGGACATCACTGGGATCCTCGCCTTCCATGTTCCGATTATCTTCACATTCATCTTCATTGACAGTCTCCAACTCTTTACTATCTTTAAAGGACAGCTCAACTCTTAGAGAGAGGACTGTAGAAAAGAGCAGTCAGCTTCTAGCGTATCAAATATTGACACTATGTACTTACTATCAGTGCTTGAGCCTGTAGATACTACCTCAATATCAATCTCGGAAAAACTTTTAGCTTCATCCGCCCTCGTCGATTCACTGTGGTCATGCGATACATCGGGATTAATATTTTCCATTCTTATTTATTTTTATAAAATTTAAAAAGTCTGAAATATTTTAAATCTTACATCAAACCAATAGCTGAACCAATGAAAGTAAAGGCAAAGCCATATCAAAAAAGATATTTTGCAGGGCTCCCTATATAACGACAGTATGAGGCAATTAAAAGGGTTTGACTGGCGACTTGATGGATTGACAAACGGAATGGCTTCAACATTATTGCATTCTGTGCAGCAGCGATTCTAAATTGCGCCCATTTCGGGTTGTTGCAAATTAAAGCTGGAACAGTTTAAGCTTATGCCAGGCATATTTGGCATAATGCCAAGGGCAATTAGACGAAAGCTGTTACTGCCACTCAAACATACACACATACGTAACCAACACTTGTTCAGGATCGTAAATTTCAACCCACACACACCAGGCGCATGACAGCCTCAAAGCTCGCCAAAAATTGAAGAGAACAAAAAATCGCAGTCGCGTGTATATTCGCCAGCTCTCTGACATATGGCGGCATAATTTATGCGTACATTCAACCAGAGGACCCATCTCTGTTCCAGCATTCAGATTCATATGCGCTTGCTGTAGCGATGACCCTGCTGTTGCTGCATTTCAATTTGCACGCAGAGGTCGCGATTGCTGGCGCTGACAATTTTGTTTGCATTGTCCTGGTCCAGAATTGTGTGCCCAGTGCACACATTCGTGGAGTTGTCAAAGCTGAATCGCTAACGATCGATAGCATGGCTGTTAATTGACCCACATTTGTGCTCGTTTTACATAATTAAAAGGACACAACAACAGAACAAAGGAATTCCGTGCGCCCATCTGGTAAATACACTTCAATGTAAATATTGGAATGATTGTGTGAAGCTGAGTTTGCTAATGAGGACACTTTTCTTACTAGATATACCAGTGTGTCATATCCTCCATAATTTCATTCAACCACAATATACTCATGGAAATTAAATTATAAAAATGTGTGTATAGTGGTTTCTGTCAGTATTAGGGGAGTAGCATTATACAAGCCTTGGCTCTATCAAATGTGGGAACGTAGGCCGATTGGGTAACTGTCCATGATATTAAATACATTTATATTCCCTATAAAAATAAAAATATCATATATAAAAAAGTTTCACCTGAAATTAGTGTCAAAGAATTGCTTAATATTCCAGTTTAAAATTAAGTCAAATTGCAGAGTCCATTCCGTGCCATAACAGGGAATGAGTAAATCAATATACGCACGCGACTCGTTGATTTTATTTGCAGTTTGTATATTGCATTTTATATCGACCGTCTGTCATGTTTAACAAACTGCAGGCATTTATCAAACATTAATAATTACGTGTTAATACGTGAAATATAATTATATTTTTATCTCCTTTCATGAATGACTTTTACACGCAATTTTTTTTGTGTCCAACAGCTTTAAATGGTTGGCTGGCGTTATAATTTTCATTTTCTTTATTATTTTTTCCTGCGATGTAGCAGCTGTGGTCAGCTTTCAGGTTGCGTGTAAGCGGATTCATTTATGGGCTTCATTTCGTTTGATGGACACACGCACACACACACACACACTTAGAGAGGCACAACCGGAATCGGAATGCCTTCGGCACTCAGCGGCTCACACACACATACACATATACAGAAATACTAGTTATTTGCATACTGCAAACAGTTTACTCTTAATACACTGCGTATACGCAATAAAACACGCTGAAAAACAGCAATAACAAGGACAACCGCATGCTCTGGCCGTTAAATGCAACAATAAATTTGAATAAAAGTCTATGATTCTCTATCTCTATCTCTCTTTGGCTCTCTTGAAAGGGATTTGACTGTCATGGCCTGGCCCAAATTTAATTAGTTCGCATTTAACATTAAACATTTGTTATTGTGTATTTGAGCCAGTTGTATTGCTGTTTTCGTTGCCATTGCTTTGTTTGCTTTTTTTTTATTTTTCAGTTAATTAAACGCACGCAAGCATTTCGCCATTCTAAATTATACGCAATTAAGTTTGAAATTGCTTTCGGCCGGAGTCGGAGCTTTCAGTTTTGGCAGCGGCGCGGCAATAACTTAACCGGAAATTTTATTGTAAGCTCTTGCTCTGCCAAATGTCACTTTTGATGGGCAACCATTCGAGCGTAATTGGCATACCCTCTGAACCCCTTCCAGTTGCCACCCAGGGCTTCTAAGTAACTTGACTTAAAGTATTCGCATGGAAAGTTCTTGGCACTTCTTTAAGATGGTTTAACTTTGTTTGCCAGGCGCTGTCTGGCTGTTTCATTATGCAAAATGCAATACATACTCAGAATCATATGACAGTGCTATGGGTATTGTGTGGGAGTCAGTCGAAGGAGCATGCATTATGTCTCTCTTGTAAGGTGTAGTCCACAGACTTGGTTTTTTAGCACAGGGCACTCTTTGCTGCACCTGCTGCAATGTGGCGGCAGTTTTTCTATCACTTTCCAAAGGAAATGCTCAGACAGACTCGGTTTGTTGTTGTGTGGAATGGAAGGGGTTTGGTAGCAGCTATCTGTCTGTGCCATGTGATGTATAATATTTATATTATTACACTGACAGTCCCATGGCAGCACACTGCAGCGACATGAAATGCTTGTTATTGCATTTGCATGGAACCAAATTTTGTATGCACTCCCAGGATAGCAGCAGCAGTAAGAAATTTATCAATGACTATGATGAAGTCGACGAGTCCCTACGCCGAGGCTGTTTATTCTTCTTTTGCGCTTCTCGCAGCTCTCTGGTTTTCCTTCGCTTAATGGCGCGTCTCTGCTTCCTTTCGGTCTCCTTATTGATCAACGTCACACAGATAATCAATACGACAATGAACAGCATGATAATTGTCATAATCGAAAGAGCCAGCGTTATGGATCTGCAAACTACGTCAAAGAAAGAGAACAGTTCAGTGGTATCCGTCGAATCCTTTAGCTGGGTAAGACGCAACGCATTCATATACAAGACACAGGCCACAAAGTTGGCCAACATCATAATCAAGAGCATGGCAACAAGCTGGAAAAGGTCGTTGGCACGTTTTCAGAAGGTCTCTTGGCTTCGATCAGAGTACCCACTCACCACGATGCGCATATGCCGCCTGGTGCGCGAGTAGTTTGAATGATACATCCAGGTACTCAGGGCATAAAGTAAGCAAATATAGGCTGTGCTTATGCTGACAACTTGCTGGGCCAGCTGTTCATAGCTAATATTGGTGGGGAGAATGTTCCCAAATACGGCAGCATTCAGCACACAGATGAGCTACATCGTATTCAGGCGTCAGCAAGCAAAGTGAAACAACAGGCAGGATCAACATACCGCCGTTAGCATCAGAATAATGGCCACCACTTCCTTTCTAGACAACATAATTTAGAGAACTGAAATCAAATTTAGTTAAATTTATTTAACGAAATACTGACTATGTTTTTCGAATGACATGATAAAACTTAAAGTTTTCTTTTGATCTTCAATAAGATGCCAATGTAAGGGGCAGACTGCAGATTAGGACATTGGCTGAAGATGAAAGATGACGGAAAAAAATACATAAGTCGTTTGACACTCGGTGCAAAATAGTTATAGTTTGTAGCTATTCCGTTATTAATTCGAAATATACGTCTGCTTTGTTTTTTGCCCATGATACTGGCAACCAATCGGGATGAGCTATACTCAGTAGCAGACGAGGCAAGGTCATGAAGGCCGCCATGATTGCTTGCCTGTTCGGTGTGCACAAAATCATTCAAAACAAATTGAAATTTCTTTCATAAGACTGACGGCGTTGTGTGGCAAGGCAGCATTCGGGGCGCTTATCTAGCTGCCGCAGCCACGCACTCTTGCCACGGCTCAACCTCATCCTCAGTCATATTCACATCGACAGCTACAGCCAGGCCGGCAGGCGGCAGGCGGCAACCGGCGCTAATTCATCAACAGTAAAGGCAATTTAGATACTCATCTAACCGGATATCGACAGGCAGCCAAGCAGCTAGCTAGCTGGCTAGAAGGCAGGCGGGGCAGAGGCAGGGGCAGGCTGGCGGCAATCGACGCCATGTAACCAGATACCGCTGTCCTCGCCACCGTGCTCGTTTGCGGCGGCTGTGAGCTTCTTTTAACGTCCTGCAGACAGAGTTTCATAAAATATTGACAGACGTGAAGTTGGCAGCGCATACTTGCTTCCTGTTCGTGTCTGCCGCAGCCATAAATAATTTGCTGTAAATGCAATCGTAGGGGTTATATTGGGCGTACACGGGCACCGGAGCATGTGACGGGGGGCGGGGGCTAAGGTGGGCATGATGCTAATGGCGAGGCGTACGGTGCGAAAGTGTTTCGTATGAATTATTTGCTGGGAGCCAATTTGGAGCCACGTTTACGAGCACAATTGAAACTCAACACCGTCCCCATCACCATCACCAACACCAAAGCCATCACCAATACCAAAGCCATCACCAACACCATTGGCACGGGCGGAGACCATTGAATGGCGCCATTGCCAACAACAAGACCTGGTCGGATGGGATGGGAACCTTTAGGGGAATGGGAAGGAATGTAAAGGGAAGACTGTTCTCTGCTATCGAAATGCTGTTGCTGTAATTTGTTATGGCTGTTCCCCTCTCATCGAGTTGGTGTCTTCTTTGCTGCTTTTTAATAGCCACTCGTCCGCTTGACTCACCCACTGTTGTTGATATCGTTGCTGTTCGTTGTTGTCCGTTGCTGTTGTTGTTGGCGTGCTGCATGGTAATGTGTATTTAATGACGCCATATCATGTACACGCTCGTACATAATGCTCACAAGCCTGTGTCTGCGTCTGTTTCTCGGCCTCTTCCTGGTCGTGACCATGGCCATGGGCGTCCGCTGTCATCAATGCCCTGGTACTGGCACAAGAGTCGGGCACGAAGGCCGCCTAATGTCCAGTGACCGCAGTAACCGTAACCCAGGCATGCCTGCTTAGTCCTGGCTGGTGCTGATGCCAATAAAGCAGGCGAGTGCGCCTGTTGGCACGCATTACATTTTTTAATATATTTTAAAGTGGGCCCATTAAACGTGGCCATTGCTTTCAATGCCCAGCTCGTCCGTTCTTCACAAGGCAAGCTTCAAAATGAAGATGTGATGTGACGTTCAATTGAACAAGAAATAATGCAAGCCGACTTTAATATGGAGCAGACTTAAAAGTATGTAACTGATATCTTGCGTAATGCGTCTGAAATATAGCAGCTTTCTAATAAGAGGACTTTGACAGACAAGAGTGCAACCCACTGTTCAGAAATTTACCAATCCAGCTCAGCTAATATTTTACTACTCCTACAACTGCTTGCAATGTGAATAGAATATGACATCAGCATCAGCAGATTTGATAGATATGTGAAGGCGATATTACACACTATTCAATAAGCCCTACAATTATGCTAAAAGTGCAATCCAGCTTTCCATTTCACAGCCAAGCCTGCAGTTAACTGTTGCTTCCTGCTCTGTTCGATACAATTTTTATTGAGTTTCAGTCAGCGCAGCAAAACGTAATACTAAAAGAGAATGTGATAAAAAGAAAATTTGCATAAAGCTTTTAAGCTAACGATGCGACGGTTGGCTTTTGATGTGATTCATTCAAAACACCCTTACGCCTTGCCATTGTTACCCCCCTGGTAGACTGTCAGAGAGGTTGCAGCCACGTCATTATCTCGCCCTTCGCAACCACCATACCAACATCCGCACAATTATATTACAATTTTTAACACAACAATCGCTTTCAATGACCAGCAACAGCAGTGTGAAATGGCTAACGCCATTGTTCTGTTCCGGCGGGTTGGGAAGCAGCCAGTCTCCAGTTTTGGTTACATGGTTGATTGCCTCAGGACTGAATATTGGCCCTTGCCTTAGACTTTGCCCTTGCTCCATTGGCATCTGACACTTAAGCAGATTGAAACAATCTCCGGTGCGGGTTGGGTGGATCTGAAAGTTTCGGCGGCATACAACAGTCAAGGAAGCGTTTTGACTTAAAATCTGCAGCGTCTGCCTTCCATTATTCTTGCTCTGCTCTGGCGTCTGTACGGCTTATTGCCTGCAACTGTCAGTTGGGTAATTTATAATGAAGTTTCTGCATTGACAGGTCCGGGAAGAAGTTGGCGGTAAGACGAATATCCGCTGCATTGGTTTTGCTTATCATGCATGCAACAAAACATTGATCCAACGGAAAGCAATAAATAGATTGTCAAATCGTTCCAGAATTCGCGGAGTAAGTTGAAATGTTCATTTCTAGCAACGCTCATGGAGTCGGCCTAAACAAATAACAATCAAAATCGCTTTCTGACCTCACTTCGATTTATATACGGAATCGAAATCACAACAATGAGGCCTATGCGAAGCCTTAATCGCTGGGACCACAGACAGACTCAGAGCAAAGTCCACAGCTAGCCGCATCGTGAGATCGTCAATCGTTTTGATTTATTACTATTTTATTTGCGCATATCCTTATTTGCCTGGTGCCACAGACAAGGACAGGGAGCTGACAGCTCGCCAGCCTAAGGCTATTTTATTGTTCGATAACTTATCAGCCGGCGTGCAAACAGAGGGCCTCTGGCTAAAGTTGTTACTGGATGGGGACATGGATCTGGATCTGGGGCAAGCATATCATAACTTCGCTCGCCTTACTCCCTGGCAGGACACGCTGTGTTTATGTTCTGCTGGTTGGTGCTGGCCCTGGCGTCCTGTCACAATGCCGAGCGGCGCATAAATCTAAATTAAATGCCTTTTGAGCGGCAGCGGGAAAAATAAGAAGCAAAACGTTCAGCATGTTGTCACTTGTTGTTGTGGGCACAAGAGCTTGGCTCGGACTACGACTGCTGCGAAGGCGACTCCTGCTCGGCCGGCTCAGTGGCCTGTGCAAATAAATATTAATCATTCTGTAATAATTTTCTGCTGTCAGCTAAATTTAAGCAAAGTATTCATAATCCACAAGTAAAAACCACTTTTGACAAATCGTTGTGGGTGCCAGGCACATTTGGATGTCTACACAAGTATAACATATACTGTGTATTTACTGTATCTGCCAGCTTAGCCAGTGGCAGTGTCAGCCTCAGACGCTGTCAGCTTTAGGGGGAGGTTGGGCTACACACAGCTTTTGATTTGAGTTGTTTAATGTGTTTTTGTTTTCACTGTTAAATCAGCTTTATCGTGGCCCAGTCTTGGTCTTGTGATAAAGATAAAACGGAATTCCAATAATCAAAATGTAATAAAGGGCCAGGCATTCACACGTACACACCCATACATGCTCGTAGCTAAAAGCAAGAGCAGCTCATTCAATTCTCAACTCCTTGGGTCGAAGTAAAATGTTGTTTATGCATGGGATCGGGGAGTATGCGCTACATGTGTGTGTTTAGAGTGTGTGGTCCCTTGTATTGTCCTTTCCTTGGCTGGTTCTTGGTATTCGATGCACGTAACGCATTGTTTGAATTTCATGGCGACTTTATGAGTTTTGTAATCAGGTTTGTGAGCAAACATACCCACACACCAGCACATCAACACACCGCCATACGCGTACGTAATGATGCTGTGCTAACCTGCCCATAAATATTGTTCTAGACGGTGGCCACACAATGTGGGCGTGTTGACAAGCAGCCCGCTTGTTCATGTTAATGCTAATGTTAATGAAACCTGGATGGCATCGCAAATTTCTGTGTAGTAGCTCTATTCGCGCCTTTAAGTTAGCCACCACATTAAGCCACTTTGCGGTCAGTGTTTGGTGTTGCCGGCAGAATCCACTTAAAATAAAATGGCTGGCAAAATGTTTTATATTATGTATGTATGTATTATATTCTTGTATATTTTGTTTTATTGCATACTTTTCTGGGCAGACGTTACCTGCATCGTCCCGCCCGTCCACAATGCTCAACAATCTGATTTATATGTTAGCAGCACTTAAAACTAGACACACAATGGATGCCACGCCCACAGCTTCGCAACGCCCGAGTGCTGTCTGGCTGTTGTTGGCGGCCATTTTTGGAACATATCCAAGACTTAGTCAGCAATGGCCAGGCTCGCTTTCACAACATACTCGGCTGCGTCTGCTCTGACAAAGAATGGCCGCCTTGCAGTTGACGGCTGGAAATTAACTAAGCAACAGTCTTGGCCACAAAGTTTACAAGCTAACAACAATGCAGATCAGCAAGTCGCATCAGCATTCTCCCTATTCCCATGCGAAGTACGTTTAACCACACGCCTCACTCTCCCCACTTCCCACAGAGCAAACAACTACAGCTTTATTATGGCCCTTTGCATGTCAGCCCCATATCTACGTCCATGTTCATGGCCATGTCGTCTAGCTATCAGCTGCCCACTCGAAAGCATTAAATAAATATTTGCCATGCTCTGCAGGAATTTTTCAACACGTAGGCCAACACAACATCCCCAACAAATATTCTAAATATCATATCATCAGCATTTTTCGATAGAGTCGCCGGAGCATTGGGCTTGGGTGTGCGGTTTTTGGGGTTGGCCTTCGGTTGGGCTCTGGTGGACAGTCCAGTGTTTACCGTTTATTTTTTGATTTGGGTATTTAAGGTGCGGATGGATGTTTTCAGGAGCGTGCGTGCGTAAAGGCTGGCTCAGCGGCTAACCGTGGGTGTCTGTCTGTCGTTCTCTCTGTGTGTCTGTGTGGGTTGTGAGTGTGAGGCGTTAGAGTGTACACAAGAGTGTTGACAGCTTAAGTGTCATTTTGTTCTTGGAGAGTATAGATGGCCATGCAAAAGTAATATCTTAGGCGATCAAATTACCACTGTTAACGAAAAACAAATTAAATATATAAAATTTAATAGCTGGCAATAACTTTAACTAATACTTTAAACTATTTACCTTAAACTATTTAATTGCTCAATGAAAACAACTTTTCAAACTTTTTTTAAATGCTTTTAATTTTGTATATAAATGCTATGCTAGGCAAATTCCAAAGTGTCCGGCTCCTTGCATGCTGCCTTCGTTCAGCTACACAACTATATCTAATATCTATTACCATCCTCATACAATGTTCTAAATTGTCGTCGCTGGTGCCGATAACCAAATATGCGCTTTGACACGTACCAAACTTTACCACAAACAAATATTAATAATTTCAATTTACTCATTTTCACACATAACTTAGTTAAATATGCATTTCAATTGTACATTTCTGTCTGCAGAATAAACCAGGCTATGAGTTTTATGTTGCTTTGCATTTACCATGCTGTGTTACCTGAATTCAAATTGACAACATAGTTTCTAAACAAAAATTCATGTAAAATATTTCACTGAGTACCAAGTATCAATGCGTCCGTCGCTTGTGGCAATAGCATTCATACAGGCATGTGAAATGGAATCTGCAACTGTTGTTTAATTTTGTACAATATCAAAAATACCACAGTATATTCATGCAACGCAAGTATGCTGCATTTCAAACCAAACCAATGGTTTGAATTACCTCAGGGTACGAAAAGTCTACTCTGGGTGTTATTCCGTCAATTTTAATTCAATAGTAAAACTTAGACAATCATATCAAATTGGTAGCTATTATGAAATTAATGTTTGAATAAACAATCGTATGGCTCACTTGGCAGGTCTCATGCACTTGAAGCGCACACAAAGTTGCCATAACAACAACAAAACGGCTGCTGCGTGCTCAACATTCAAAATCCAAGATAATTAACTCGCATGCTAATTAGTTGAATTATCAAAACATCGCACGATGTGGCCACAACGAGTATTTATTGATATAGTGCAAGGACGGTGTTGGTGCCCTTTGTTTGCTTTCCCCAATGGGCTTAGAATTAAAACTGGGCCTGAAATGTATTTTGATTGCACTATACACTATATACCCTACAGCGACAAGAGAGCCTCATATTTTCCTGTTCATCTAATGCCATTTGCTATTATTTCAAAGCTTCTATTTGCAAAAATCAGGATGGCTTACACACCTTGGTAAGTCAAATGTCATATTTAAATCTCCCAGTAAATTGCTATATGATATAGTAGCAAAATCGAGGTTAAATTCTTCGTAACCTACAAAATATGATCAAATTTCGACAAATAACAAGCATCAAAGAGTTCATTCCGCAAAATCGGTTCTATGACAGAAAAATGACATAGTAGTAGAAGATCAGAATTTGGCTGAGAGATGTGGAGGTATCTAAAATGCATAAATACCAAATTTGATTCAATTTCGTTGAAAAATAAAAAAAATTTTCCATACTAAAACTTAATTTTTGAGATGTCCGCTCTAAGGCATAGTCGTTCGATCTGGTTCAAATTTGGTCAACAGACGTGGGGGCAATTAAAACATATACAAACCTAATTTGGTTTGATTTGGATTAGCAATATAAAAGTTTTTCTTGGTTTCATAAAATGTTGAAAATTATTTTATATATTTACTTTTTATATTGTCAATTTTCTCCATTTTTGGCCAAATCAAATCGTTATGAATTTTCAAACAGGTGTTTCTCACTATGTACTCATAGATATAGCTTACATTTTATCCGAATTATTTAAGTAGCTTTTTAGAAATTTGCAATTCTTTACGATAAACTTTTGCTTGATCATATGATCATGCTAGGAGATTTCAAGTTAAAATAATATGCATATTATCGGAACGATCAGGCTGTAAGTGTGAAATTAAGCTGCCAAGCTGATGGTTATTTACTTGAAGGCACAGATAAATGTTCCTTTTGCACATTGCCATCAACAATGGCAATATCAGCAATTTCTTGGTGTGTGTTATTAAAGGCGACCAGTATAAATCATCACCCAAGAGGAGGCAATGCCCACACAAGCATTTACCCTCTCAGAGACACTTTTCTAAGGCACTTCAGGCTGCCATTTCTTGGCCGCTGCCTTGGCAGGCATGCGTTGAATAAATTTATTGTTGTGCATTATGTTGCCCAGCTAGTCGCAGCACTTGCAGCTTCTATGCAGCGCAATCGCATATATGTACATACCCGTGTGGGTGCAAAAAAATTACCATTATGAATATGAAATGCATTGCATTTATGTAAGCTTCCTAGCCTTGGTGTCTCAAAATGAATGGCCTCATGTGTGTAAATGATGACAGCATTTGAATGCATGAGAAATTGTCGCGACTCATGGTGTAATTATGAATATTAATTGCTGTGTAAACCGCTTTAGTTACTGCCGATGCCCGCCCACGCACAAGCAGTAGTCATTCCAGCGACTGGCAATCCTTTCCGGGCTTGGGCTATGCTAATAAACGCAAAACTAATGGCCTAAAAGCAGAGTCTATGAATAAATCACAGTAGATTAAATCCCAAATGATGTGAAAAGGGATAAAAGTGCCAATGTGGCAGATTCTCTTGCCATCACTGACAGATCCTAAACAAATACAAATGCAAACACAAAAGAATGTAACCATCGCCACATCAGTTTGGTGGAAACAAACAGCTCATATATGCATGAACTCTATTAAATTTGCATATGTCATGACAGATGCTGAATAGACAATTTATGCTGGCAAGTTCACAGTGGAAGTTCAATTGAACATTGACTATAAGTATTGACTATAAGTATGAAGGATGGCAATTAGCAATAATGGACAATAATAAGTATTTACTTCGATTCCAAAGATAGTGACTTGAGCAGCTTAATCAGCTTGCCGCTTAAATGGTAAAAGTGACTGGATTCAAGTTCAACGTGCATCTATTCGAAGAGCAAAAGATTGAAAAACAAATTTGTTAAATAAATAATAACAAAAAATATATTTCACTCTGATCCAACACAACAAAATCAAAATTTAATTTCTTTTATATATTATATATAAATCTGGGAATTAAATAGGTATGTGTATATATTTGTGTCACTGAGCTTGTTAGACTTGGCGCAGTACCATATACCATATGCGTCGTATAAAACTTTTGGAATTGTTGAGCGAACGAGTACACTTGAAACTTTGCGCCACAAGTGCCAACATGGCGTATGCGTAATTTTTCATTTCATAGCAGTCCAATGTCTGCGACTGCCTCATCTGCCTGTCATGTTGTATTTGTTGTTTTCATGCATAAACATATTTGGCTTTGAGTGCTCTTTTGGCACACAGTGGATATTTAGTTTTTAGACAACGCGGCAAATATATTTGAATTTTATGTAAATTTTAATTACTCTGTGTTGTTATGAAAATTTATGAGCATTTGTCTGCATTATATACACATATATATATATATATATTATGAACGAGTACATATGCTATATGGAATCATGTTCATCATTTATCTTGGTGTTAGAATAAGTAATGGCCAATCTAACACGTTCATTTCTACATCCTTGGCTTGGCATTAACGAACTATTATATTCGTTTTGCTAAGTTAAATCGTTTGTCAAGTTCTCAACACCTAATGTCTGGGAATCTGGGGCTATCTGCACCCTCACTCACACTCACACTCACTACCATTTCAATTTCCAGCTTGACAGCTAAATTGCCAGACAATTGACTCCCCGGGTAGAGGCGATTGACCCAGACGATGCCGTCAATTTGACATCCACTGGTTGACAAGAACATTGGACAGGGACTTCCCCTCCCCCATCATCGGTCTACTAATGGTTGCCCATCAAAGCATCGGCCGGGCAAATTTTACTGTTATCAATGCTGAATATTTTGTTAATTTATGCGCCCCGACGATAAAGCAGCCCATAAAAGACAGAAAGTAAAAAAAAGCAAGCAATGTCGGTCTACGACAGCTTTTTTAATGACTCTGTAAATGTTTTCATTTTGCTGGATTTGATTTATTAAATTTTTATGCTCCTCTGCTTAGCCCAAACATAAAAAGTACATGATATTGGTATCTCTCAGAGATATTTGAAATTTGAGGATGTTGCCATTTTATTGTCTTAAGGATCACGCCCAGGGTCGTTCACTTTAAGCAGTTATATTTTATGCACGTCAATTTTTGCTATCCTGGCAGAAATATGCATAATAACAAAATGTTTTTTACATTTCTGTGGGGCCAAATAGCAAAGGAAGTCATAAATAAGCCAAGACTGGTCAGCCCGCGTCTTCATTGTCCCGTTTCCGTTTCCGTTCTGTTGTTGCTCTTGTTGTAGTTGCTCTGTTTTACGGACATCCATGTGGGGCGTTTCCATTTTATGCTGCATCTGCGCCAATTTCAACCAGATATACTACATCTCCCCTCCGAGTTACAAACCCAAACCCAACCCACCCGCATTGTGAGCAAATCAAGTTATTATGCCCATTCCCAGGGTCTGACTGATTGTTATATCGGGATGGCTGCACTCGTGTGTGTGGGTGTGTGCGTCGCACAGTGGCTTACGCAAATCCAATGGGCTATAAAAGCCTCTATAAATGTTGATATATGTAACGTATATTATTTAGAAAAATGTTCTGAATCCAAGGGAAAACTTTGTTAGTCCTTCTCAGAGCCAAAAACCCCCCAAAATATGATGGTATGCGCCCCTGTTTTCACATATGGCGCGCATAAATAGTTTCCGCATTTTCCATTGAATTTGTCGCCTTGCCTCGTCCTTCTTGCTTCGTTGCTGGCGGCCTGGCAACAAAGTTTCTTTATGCGCTTTCCATGAACATTTCGTACATTTCGTGGCAGGTTTATGTATTTAATGGACTTTGCACAACTTTTTCTTTTGGTATTCTTTACTTTTCTTTCTTTTTTTTGTCAATTTTTTCTGTGCAAGGCAGCAGCAGAAACAACAACAACAACTACAATAACAAAACCAAATGACATCCAAGACGAGGACGCATTATGTCCATTGGCAAAGTTCTGTGACGCCAGCATTTATAAGCATTTCAGCGTCCATTTTGATTATTAGCAGACACACATACAGCCACACTCTCATGCATGCTTTGAAGAAGAGAGTTACGCATACGCCCCCATGCAGTTGGCGTACCAAAAGCGACGCATTTTATTGCCAATTATTTTGCTTCAAAGCTATATGGAACATCAACTGTAATCATGTTGGCGCCGCCTCATACACAAATGCATAGTTTAGCTCAAGAGAGAGAGCACTTCAGAACCAGTCTAAAATAAACAGCAACGCTCAAAATGTAGTCTCCATTTAACCTTTGTAGCGTTGCTCTCACCTTGAACTTGAATGAGCAGACTGAGTGCTGCTCGAGGTTGGCAAACAAACTTACAAAAGTAGTCGCCTTTCATAGGCTCCACATTCAAATCATTTGAAAGGCCTTCCTGAATGGCATTCTTTGTCTGAGACCGAATTTCATAAGTTAAACAAACCTGCACATGTACTTATGACGATAGTGATTCGAAGCACTCATTTATTCATTCCCACCGAGCCTGAACGATGTTGTTTACAAAGCGCACGGCAAACAAGTGCATAAATTTATTTTATGGTTTATGCAGCTCAGCATTTGCGAAACCTGAGATAATCAAAATTGCATTTCGGCATTGCACCCAAGCCTTTCAATTATGCATTGAAAAAATTTGCTGTTTTTGCTAAAATGAACAAACAGTTTCAGCATCCTGGTTGCCTTCGGGTCAATCGATGGCGTACTATATATAAATTATTAATAACAAAAACTATGCAACTTTTATGCAGACATTGGCAATTTCGACATGGGCGCTGAGCGTGGCAAAGCATAAATCTAATGCAATTTGTAAGACAGCGAAATGGCAGCCCTGCCTAGTCTGCAATGTTTCCATGTTTTTCTACAAGTGGATTAGTATCCTGCCCAGCTGCCACTAAAGATGATGGCATGAAATTGAGAGAATGAGACCTAAGACAGAAATCATGCAATTCTTAAAGTGAGCTTAAAACTTTAGTTGAAGAGAAAGCAGTCGATAAATAGTTGGATAGACTATTTTATTTTATTTATTGCTAAGTTAATTCCGAAGTTTACATGATTTGCAATACTCATTGCTCAAAAAAATGGCCCATGTTTTGGTATTATTCAAAATCGCAACGATCATAATTCTATATATATGAATGTTCTGGACTTACAAACTTTGTGTTCAGCGAGTTCCAGCAGCATAGCCAAAACAATTTACCTGTAAGGTAAATTTATTATATTTTCCATGCGGATATATTTAGCATTCAAATAGTCGGCGAAAGTGATCAAAAGGATTATAAAATACTAATCATATTTTAAAATTTCATTTATTCGCTTACCCTGAATTCCGTTGGATTCTATTGGTACTCATAGTTATCCAATTACTTGAACTACATATGAAATCGAAAAGGTAATAACGAGGTTGTAATGTATCAACGGAAAAATTAAAATAGAGTTGCTTACTACCTTCGAGGTGTATGTCAGCTTTGTTGGAAACACCATAAAGTAATGCATTACGTTCCCGCAGATGTGGCTTATAAAAAAGGTGATTCGTTTGATCCAGCCCTTAGATGATAGCTGGGTTACACCATACGAACGGCAAAAGCTGCATGAGGTGGTGGCTTGGGAAAATTGGATTGCGATCCTAATGGGAAAATGGTATCTGAACTTTACTACTGTCCCACTGATCGCGTCAGTTGTCTGCCGGAATCATACCATGGCGCCTCTATAATCCTTTTAGAGGCACTTTTAGTCGGCTGCTTCGAGTGTGTGTCATGAAGCGTTCTTGTCGTACAGCACCAGTAGTCCGACGCCCGGTGATCTTTTCTTTAACTCTTCATGCACTTTTAGCGATACTGAAAGATCGAATTGATAACTTGCGTAATAATCCAAAGCTGAGCAATGAAAAGAATTGTGCACAGTTCGTTCAGTGCTTATCGAGTGGATCATCATTTTTGTTCAGCTTACGATGGTTGGAATCAGCCTGGGATTATCTCTGGTAAACATATTCTATTTTTCCACCATCTGGACGGGTCTTGTCAATACCTCCTATGCATCGGGCCTGTTTCTGCAAACCTTATCGGTTCTCATGATCTGTGAATTAATTACTGACGATTGTAAGGCAGTTCAAACGCCATCTTTCACTCCAAATGGGTGAATGCTGATCTGCATTAGAAATTGGCAATAATCTACTTAATGTAAAACTCTCAGCCCATACGATTTGTGACCGGAGGCATTTTTATGATACCGGCGGACAAAAATGTTTCGGTGAACAAATTATTTAAAAAGACCACAGTGAAAATAAGTTTAGAGAAATGTAAGCCTTATTACATAATCACATACCCAAACACATTAAAAGAAATAGTGATTCAGCGAAGAGCGCTAACTACCACCTTGAAATATTGCAAATTATTTAGCTAATTATTGAATATTTATTTATATTTGGAATATATATTTATATTTACTAGCCAGTTTAGCCGGTCCTTATTTTGTTTCCTTTTCAAATGTAATTGGCAATTGTAAAATAAAAGTTACACTGAATTTCTGTAGATGTATCCTAAATATTTCCGTTTGACCTGTGCGTTGATGATCAATCAGTCAGTCAGTCAGTAAGGACAGAGTTTTATATATACAGATTTACCCTCTTTTACCATTAAAAACAACTGTAACCTGCTGATGACACATGTTTATTACTGTAAGCCATATTAAATGATGAAGTTAGTATATGACGATTTACGATTTTAAGGGCAGATGCAATGAAGAGATGCGCAACGACATCTGCTTCACTCTATTCCTAAGAGAACTGACCTTAGCTCGCTTTTCCATAACCGTATTCAGGGTCTTGTCAAAGTCATACATTAGAGCTGGCATAGACAAAATGCCACCGCGATAGATGAGCTCATTGTGCTGCTTTCGTATATTTATTCGTTCCAGTTTGACATCGTATAAGCGACGCCGCAGTTCCCCTTGAATATTTTGTTGTTTGATCAATTTGTCTTTATTCGCGTTCAGTTGGTCTTGAAAAATTAAGGTCTTTTCACGATTATGTTGCCTTAGATGTACTTCCGCATAATACCCCATAAACATCTTCTTCAATTCATTGTTGCGTTCTAGAGAAAAAATTAAAAAAAAATAATAATCAAATCACATCTTATGTTTGATTTTGTGGGGATTAAATCTCTTGCAGGCTTACCTTCAATTTTCTTATCTAAGGTGACCACCTGATTCTGTATGACTATAAAGTCATTTATGCATATATCCTCATTGATTTGTTCTACTTGAAGGATTTTCTGCAAAACAACATTCAGTAGCAAGCCTTTTAACTATTAGGACAGAATGAAATCTCACCTCAGAGATCCGACCTAGAGTATGCTTTCGGGTGATTAGTTGCAGGCGCGTGTCACTGATTTCATTTCTCTTCTGTTGCATTAGCCTTAACTCCCGATCCACCAGTCGCTTCACATATTCGGAATCCTTGACCCGAAGAACTTTCTGGATGGTAGCAGACAGATGCTCTTCAGTGACCATGACTATATTTTGCACGTGCTGCAGATCCATTAAAACACTAGACATTAGGTAAGCATTTTGCTTTTTTGCCACGGCCGCCACACGTTTAATATGATCCAAGCGGATTAAGGCTTCCTTGTATCTTTTTCGTTCCTCCAGCTCTTTGGCGGGTGCAAGATCTGCGAAGACTCGAAGTTTCTTTGCGCGCTTATAATATTCGCTCACTTTTGTGTTGAGATAGGCATTGGCGTCTTTTTCATGTAAATAATTGGTAGCTTCATCGCATAGTTTATCGATGAGCTTAGACGTGTCTAGTCTGGTCCTCATTAGAGCATCAAAGTACATACCTTCCGATTTGGTTACCACTTCGTCAAAGAGTTTATGTAAGAAATCGAATGTTATTTCCAGCAGCTCTCTCTTTTGACGGTTGAACTCTTCCAAGGTATCATCTATATCTGACTCTCTCGCTGTCATCGCGCTTTTTCGAAAGTCTACGAGTGCTTGAATCGCATCATCTTCACCATCGCGATCCGCACCGACTGGTTGAACAAATTCATCTTCAATGGAAGATAGATCTGATAAATAAATGTCTAGGTCTTCGTCTTCGTCCGATACACTTTCAGATTCTGCTGCTGCTTCAGCAGGCGTCTTATCTATACTCCCTGAGATACTTAATACTTCTCCAGTCAAGGGATGGACAAATTGTCCAAGATCTAACTCGGCTTCTTCAATTACAGGCTCCTCCTGAAAAGCAACGAACGATTTCTGTATCATCTCCGATTCATCTTCGGAAATATCCGATAAATTGGGAAGTTCAAAATCATTTAAGAACCTGTTCTTCAACTTAAGCGGATCGTGTGATGATGGAACTGGGGACAGAGACCGAGGTGAATAATCGTCTTCGTCATAATCGTCTAACATTGCATCACGCTTAACGGCTTCTTCATAATCATCATCCAAAAGTCGGCTATAACGCAATGGGGGGCTTGAAAGCTTTCTTTTCCCAGGCCTTTCTTCAGAGTCAACCATTTCCTCGCCTACATTTTCAGTACTCTCCCCAAGATCAGCCGTCTGCAAAGCCATTTCCGAATCCCCCGTTCTGAATCGAATGTTGCGTGACTTTTTCAAACGAGCCTTTCGCTCTTCCTTTGATTCATCGATTATTACTGTTTTTGTATGGAATGTGGTGCTTCGCTGTTTCCCATCACCATCACCTTTATCTCCCGCATTCACTGCTTCTTTCTCCGCCTCTGTTCCATCTTTCTCAAGCTGCAAATCAGCATCAGCATCGGTTGCGCCTTCAGTGCTTGCATTATCAACTTTGTCATCAGAGACAGACTCTAGGAGTTGGCCAGGTTTTTCTTCTCCATTTTCAATTAATATTGTGTCATCGTCACTAATTTTCTGTTGGATTTCTAAGTTCTCCGTGGTGTTTGCTTCTTCCGTTGGCTCTGCATCAGCCTTAACTTCATCAACCACAGGCGGCTCAGTGACATCTTCGGTGTGCACTGTTGTGGTATCATTTGCTTCTATGTTAGAGTCCATTTCAAAAGAATGCGTGGTTTTGTAATTTTTATGTATATTTTAATAGTGTTTGTATTTTATTTTTATGTTTTTCGTCTGTGTGTGTGATGTTTACGTGGTGATTACGTTTTGTATTGTAGCTTAGTATTCATATTATATAGAACAGAAAGTGGCATTAAAATCATACGCTAACTGCGACGCATTTATTACAAAGCCAGCTGCTTATCCGTTGTTGTCCGGGTTCGTTATATCAACATTTTCGGTACCATTAATCAACGCACCCCACCTGCTTTCCCCTAGAAACTATACCATTCACAAAATATGTTAATGTGTATTAATTTTGTCATGATGCTTATAATCCATAGAAGGAAGCGATCAACTTGCAAGAGGGATATTGCTAAAGGGTTTCTTAGTGGGCGTGTCTTCCATTTATTGAAATACGTTTGAAGGTTTAAATCTTTCAACTATTTAGTGCTTATGGTTTGGGCTGTGCGTTAATCCCAAACAAGTCAGTGCGTCACTCAGCAGAAAGAGTTTTATATATACGTTGGAAGTAAATACGATTGGAAGTAAAAACGTTGCCACCATGTCCCTTTCCGTATAGAGTACAAAAATGTAACGGAAAAATGATAAACTTATATTACGTCAACAGATGAATGAACAGCCAAGGCCGGCGCCGACGCTTATCGAATGGGAAATTGATGAGCAGGGCGAATGACAGTCCATGTCCAGCTCCAGGTCCCCCCGTGCGCCTCATCAGCATCATCATCTTTGCGTAATGAACGCCCTTCGAGCTGAGCTCGATAAATTCTCAAAATTCGTTTTGACTAAAAGTCAATAAAAGTCCACTTAAGGCTTCATTGTTACCCCCTGAGGGGACTTGAAAGGAGCAGGCAGGATTGCTCTGCTACTGCGAATAAAAATTGTTTTTTAATGCCTGCACATCAATAGTCAATCCAAATCGTCCAACGTAAATTTAACTACAAGTATTTTGGAAGTCTTTTTTTTTATTGCTTTTTCATTTTCGGCTTGAAACAATAACAAATTGAGTAGGAGGTACTCGAAGGCAGCATGGTAGGCATTAAGGGACGCTGTCAAGCGAAAGTGACAGTCTTTCTACCTGTCGAGCGGACACGTAGCCCGCAGCTGTTGATGAAGATGGCCAACAAGCGACATCAACGCTTGATGTAACTCTCATTTTAGCATAGTTCGTAATTATGGCGGCTGCTCTGAATTTTTATTTAGATTCGACCTTTTTGAAGTCCAAGCCCGCCCTGGCTGTAAAAATAGCTACAGCTGGAGCCAGAAGCTTCAAAGTCAGTGGCCCGCAGATAAAGCCAAGTCAGGGCATACATACAACCTACACTGGTCCTGCTTTATTTCCAGCATCCTAACAATAAATTTAACTTTATTTGGCTTTTAAGCGCTCACTGGAGCACATTAGCCTTACCTTTAACGGGCTAATGCGACTTTAACAACAAGTTTCAGCAGCATCAAAGTTTGCCTCCATCACAAATGGGGGCGGAAATATGTAGTGGTGGCTGGGGGAGGGGGGCATGCTACGGGCATAAGACAAGCGCGTGTGTGGCTAATTAGAACACATTTCTTCAATTTAACCTCGACAGCAGCAAGGGCAATCTGAGCTGGCTCAAAGGAGCAGAAGCAGTAGCAGGAGCACGAAGAGCAACAGCAACAGAACCGGGAGTAAGTATGTATTCGCTTTAATCAAACAAATTGCGGCAACCAGAGAATGAGTAATATATGTATGAGTGCTTATGTTAAGTCATTTTCAATGCAAAGGCTTAAAACTTTTCATATAAATGTCGTTTATGTTGGCAAATGTTTATGCTAATAAAGCGCCCACCCACCTGGCTTTGGGAAATGTATTGGCGGTTTTCATGTTATGCGGGCTTTGCGACCTAAAACTTTTAAAGCAAGGTTCAGCAAAATGGTTGGAGGCTACACGAGTTGCTACAACTAATATGCAACAATCGTTTGCACAGTACAAAATTTACATAGTTTGAAACCACACACAATTTGGCCTAGTTTCAATAATCAAGTAAACATTTTGATGCTTTGATTCAGCAAGATCGTGCCGATGAGATTTGAATATTTTGCATATGTCTAGCAGTATGATATTTCAATGAAAATTTTATTTTCTGAAATTTTTATGCTCGTTAATATCAAGTTTCGTCCGAATCGGGCAACTAAATCATATAGCAACCATAATCGATTGCTTCACAATGAAAAGTAAGTAAGTAGGAAAAGTGTATTGTTTCTTTGATGACTTTGCAAGCCGAAAGTTTTAGTAAGATTTATACCTTAACACATTATGTGCATTACAAGCTGCCCGCATAATTTACAGTACCCGCCTTGTGAAGGGCATAACAAAGTCAGAATTCGCTAACAATTAAAAATGTCGCAACCCTCAAGCCAGTTTTGACTTTATTAAATCAACGTTTCATGTACATTTAATGAACAAAGAAAAGACGAAAGTAATGATGGTGATCAGGGATGGAGGCAGTATGGGCATGAGCTGCGGTAGTAAGGAAGAAGTAAGCGTGTCTTTCACTCATACACACACACACACACACACAGGAGAAAACATCAGAAAACGTTGCAAGATGTCGCCGTCGTGACTGCCGTTGCTGCTTTTTGTGTAACAAGCCACTCTAATGACAATATTGGCACTTACAACAATAACAACAGGAGCCGCAATGACGACAATGAGCCATGATGGTAGCGTTGTTAGTGGTGTTGGTTGGGTTCAACAACAACAGCAACAACAACGACGATAATAATTTTTGTGGTTATTACCAAGATTACAACACGGCAGAGGCAAATGGCAATTTTTGCCAGAAACATGTCGCACACAAGGAACTTGACTCCAACGCACACATGCAGACCCCACACTTATACGCACATGCAAACATACATGTAAACGTGGGTGCCTACACATGTACAAACATTTATGGTCTACTTAGAATTGTCGTCGCTTTGGCAGCGACTCGAAGAACGGAAAGAAAACAACAGCGACAAAAACGTCTGGTCTTCAGCCCGCAGCGGGAAATGTTTTCATTTTTAATGAAAGCACGTAAAATGCGAAAAAAGGACGTCTTACACAAACACACATGCATGAGCAGGCATTCATAGATTTGCTTTAATTATAATTCTAGACGCGTTTATCACATCAACAACAATACAAGTACATACACTCACAGGCACACACACGCACGCACACGTGCATATAGTATATGGGTGGCAACTCAATGGCTTTCTTGTTCTTGAAATAATATACGATCTTGCTCAAATGCACACATACATAGACATTTTCTTGTCTGTGTGCCCACCAAAATGCTTTTTTCATCAACTAAGGACACAAACATTACACACACTCGTACATGCCGACAAAAACTTGTTGAAAATTTTGAATATGCTTTACATAGCAATAGCAGCCCCTCCTCTCGCCAACAGTTTGCCATTCTGCTTCTGCTTTTCCCGCTGACAAAAGCAGTTATCGTATACTGTACATATACGGCGCATAGAAGGCGTGTTAGGCTAATTGACTACTTGGTGAATGTCATCTACAGTCATCGACTATATAAAGGCGTAAAGATAATATGAAATCATTCACATTTGTTATTGCTCTCAAGAATCGCTTCCATTTGCTGCTTAACTAATTCTGTTAACGAAAAGTTTTTCTAATCTAAGCTGCAGGGTATCAAAGACTCTTTGATCATAGCATTCCACTCTCCTAATTTTGTCGAACGTTAATCTGCCTGCTTATTTAGTCTTTTGCTCGGCTCAATTATTTATGATTTCATATAAAAGCTTTTGATACCCTTCACAATAAAAACTTTGTCATATAGTTGCAATGGCATCGACTTTTGCTACATTATCATCAAACCATGTAGATATCGCAATCAAAATTGGATAAAAATCCAAAAATAAGCAAAATTTGTTTGTGTATCTGATAATTTTCTTTGAACTTATTTTCATTTTTCTGGAAATACCCTCAACCCATTTGCCTGTTTGACTAAAAGTGTATATATGGTGGCGTTACGAAAATCTTTAGAGATTTGGAGGATGAGCAGCTTACAGTACAAAGAAGTCTAAGAAAAGAATTTCAATTCGATAGCTTTAAAACTGAGAGAGTACAAATATCGCCTAAATATTATAGTTTCTCCTGCTAGGTAAAAAATATATTAATTTAGATATTTGTATAGATTTTATGTTCCAAAAAGAATAAGAAGGGCTTTGCTTTTCCAATAATACAATTCAGCACAATGGCTGAATATATGTTTATACAATATTTAGCACAAACTACTTGAGTGTACTATATCACTTATTGTTATTAAGTTGTGTCTGCCTTTGCATAATGCTCGTATTTTAAAATGAAGCAGACTTAAGCCTCTATATATGCACATTGTGGCATATGCAACGTGAAGCACTAATCCTAATATAAGCTCAATGTGTTGAAGCAAACAGCTGGGTTTCATAGCTCAATCTGCATAGTCTAGACCAGGACAGTGGCTAGGCCCGGCCTGGCAATTGCTTAGCTTAACTTCCTCCTTAACCCCACACTTAAGTCCATTTTTAACCCCAGATACAAATCTGTTCAACAAACTACTTCTGATATGTCATCCACAAGCACTTGTGAGTTCAGTCACATGTTAAACAACACCTCAACAATTGGTACGTTGCTTTCAAAGTCAACAGGTTAAGCCAATACCAAGAATCAAATCAACAGGGTGTGACTATATATGTATATATATATATATCATTATGATGGCAAAAGTAAGCTGCAAGAAATATTTTACAAGTGAAAATAATATTTATTCGATGTTTCCGATGTTATACATGGCGATTGAGTGGCAACCACAACTACAACGGCAAGAACAATTTGCAAACATTTTTGCAAGTTTCGAGTGACAAACTTAAGGCAAAGTGCACACAAATAAGAATCTCCAGTTCAGATTCAGCGTTCGACTTAGGTGTGTGCTCAGGATATGCTTAGGCATGCAATAAACTAATGCCCAAATATGAAGGAAAATTCAAAGTGTGACAGACACAAGTGGAGAGTGGGAGTGGGAGTGGTTGTGGACAGGCAGCAGCTCAAACAACATGCTACATGGCAATAAAAATTGAAATTCTTTGAGTGAAAGGACAGATGAAAGTGGAGGGCTCTCATAAAGGGTAATACAGTGCAATATGTTGGTTCAATAGCTTCATCGTACGAGTAAGGCCCTGTTGTTGCCAGCAAGTGAGCCTTAGGCTGTCTTCTAACTTGGCATGCCAACAAGTCGGCCCCAGACTCAAACGTGTGTGCACTTGAGCACGCCAAAAGCAAAACCAGAGCCGGCGACAGGCTGCCAAGAGATGCCGAACATCGACGCCAACGTCAAAAAGTCAATAATAATAAGTTGGGAATGTACGACTACGAGTACGAGCACAACATATCCAAAGTGGAGAAAAAATATGCAGACAAATTCGCTTGAAGAGGGTAAAGGAATGTAATAATACTTAAAAACTTGAAATTCGACTCTGCAAAGGCACAAACAAGAGCAGCAAAAACACAATGCGTTCGTCCTGGCATAGGCAGACGCAGACGGGGCGTATGAGCAACATATAAGCAAACTTGCTGTAAGCCTTTCAGCGCAGCTTTGCCTCGCTGCCTGTCTGCTGGCTGAGCTGGTGGCCAGGTCGACCGCCTTTGGTTGACTGCTGCTGCTGCACACTGTTTGACTTCCAAGTGGCATTTACTCAGTCCTCGCACTTGTGCCGCCTACTCAGCATATGGGCGGTGTTTTGGTGAATTGGTTGTTGCTTCTGTTGTTGTTGTTTGCCTGCCTCGATTTGTCATTTTGTCTGCCCAGATGGAGAAAAAAAAACTCGTATCTGCATACTTTTGAGTGTCGAATTTGAATTCAATTTCCGACGTTGAAAGGTTTTTAATCTTGTTATTGAGCGGTTGCCTTGCCTGGCATTCCAAGTTCGTCCCCAGAACGCTCAATTTGAGCCTTTTTCCAAAATCCAACCCTCGTTAAATGTCGAACAGTTGATTAGCTTAACCTTTTTTTTGTCTTTCGGTATTTTGCGAGATATTGAACTTGCCGAGTGTTATTGAAATAAGCCGAATATTAATAACCGCATATGCATTTATTTGTGGGAGTCGCAGGCAAAATTCCTTTTTGTTTTTTTTATGGAAATATTTATAAATTGTATTTTTATATCAGTTATTGAATTTCACAGCTAAGCCAAAATTTGTTAATACCCTACAAAAAGGAAGTTTCGGCTGTTAAATAATAAATGTCTCTCCTTAAAAAAGTCTGCCGATTGTTTATACCCACTTCGTTACTTCTATTAGCCTGATATTAATATATCTTCTATTAGCCTGATATTAATGTATCTAACCTACGGCGTACAGATATAAGAAATATTTTTTATTTAAATTTCAACGCTGTAGTTCTTAAGTTTTCTGAAATGCCAATCAACAACACATATGTATATAAATTATGCAGTCGAAAAGTTCTTCTTCTGAGCTTATAAAAATACTTAAACCAATAAAAGGAAATTTCTAAACCTGTGATTTTTCTCAGAGGTACACAGCGACAGCAATGCAATAACAAAGTACACTATACCTCTTTCAATAAAGGGATTCATAGCATCCATGGAAAAAAATAGTTTGCATGATTTCTAATAATCCCCGTACCTAACAAGGACTGAAAATAGTTCGTGACAATTTCTAAAAACCAGGGCTATGGGCATGTTCGTGTCTCCTGCTCGTTTTCAGAGGATTTGTATGGTCAATAGCCCTCCTGGAACAAAAAACAAATGAAACTAGGACAGGTAACGAGAAATATTTTCTGGCGAATATTTGTATACCCTTGCAGAGAGTACTATAATTTTGGCACAATATTTGTAACGCATAGAAGGAAGCATCTCAGACCAAAAAAGTAGAAATATTCTTGATCAGCATGACAAGACAAGTCGATATAGCCATATCCGTCTGTCTGTCTGTTTCTATGCGAACTAATCTCTCAGCCAAGCAGCGTTGTTTGTGCTCCGTCTCCCTGTCTCTCACAAATAGAATTCTTAAAATGCGAATGTGTTGTATGTATGTACATGTATATAGAAGTTCGTGTGTTTGAATACCACAATGCAAGCACAAAATATTTGTAGGCAATTAGAAAAAAGATTGCTTCGCTGTCTATTGCTACAGGTGAAGCGAATACGTTTCAGACTACTAGGTTTTCTTTCCTTTTATAGTTCGGCAAGGGTATATAAGGTTCGGGTAGCCGAAGTTAGCTTTCCTCCCTTGTTTAAAACTGATTTTTGAACATGGTAAGGCACTAGTGAGCATTCACATGCGTTCATATACTCGAATTGCAAAAAAATAAACAAATATGTATGTGAAATGGAAGGGGCTGACGCAAGAGTGATGCGAATATTTGCGCTGAAATTCCGAGTTGAAAAAACACTCGAACTGAATGTTAGTCTGCTCACGCATTTTGTAAATTTACCACAGAGAGACCGGGCCCGGCCCGGCAGATTATAAAAGTAAACCCACGGCCACGTAGCGCCTAGGGATATAAAACGTAAAACTCACGCACACATTGGCAACAATAAAAAACATAGCGGCCACGTATTGCCTGAAATCACACGCACCCACCACAGAATGAACAAGCGAGAGAGAATGAGTCAGAGAGTGTTAGGCAGAAAGCGAAAAAAATGCACATTAAAAATGGCAAACAAAATGGCAAACATATTTTTCACCGCCACAGCCGACGCGCCGCCTGCCGCAAAGGTGAATACAAATAAACGTTGCATACTTGGGGGCGCTGCCAAATTCCACATTTGTTTAGTGCTTAATGTCTAACCGCCGCCCGATTTGCATGCCAAGCAGGTGCTACATTATTTATCAGACAAACAACAACAACAACTGCAAGAAGTCAACTGATTTATATACTAAAAGTCGTGTTACAAAATGTTCAGCTCTGAATTGTTCTCAACAATTGCGCAGTACCAGTAGAAGGAGGGATTTCGATTTCTGAGAGCTGAGTGGCCACCTGGACGCCATTTAAAAAGTGCAAACAGGCGAGATTCGAGCTGTGATTGCAATTGCCATCAATTTAATCAACAAGCCTGAATTGCAAATAAAAAGCGTCTGATTCGGAAGCCGACGTCGATGCCATAATTTTGCTTTATGGTCGGGAACCTGTTAATGCGATAACTGGCAGAGCTATAATAGCAGCAGTGAGGCTCAGGGAGAGCTCTGCCCTTCAGTTCCTCTCACCATGATATGTATACACTGCGTTGGCATTTATAAATAAAAATCACTCAGCCTTGAATTTTACGTAAATTCCTCTTTTGTTTTTTTTTACTGAGAAAAACGCGCGAAAATTTGCCTGTGTATAAATAACGGATGTTGGAGGAGAGCACACGCCCACTCCCAGGACTGTAATTCATTATGTTGTTGTAGTTGCAATTTACGGGTTGCATTTATTGTACATAAAATACATTTGTTCATGTGACATTTCATGTGTAAGACCTCCCGAACACGTTCAGATTTCATCAACCTAAAACATTTGTACTACAATTAGCTGTGCGATAATTAATATGCTGTTTTTCAGGCTTTGAAACAATGGATTCCAGTATTAAAAATAAATCAAACACAAGAGTTTCAAATTAAACCATTTAATAATAATGTTGTTAAGCTTGTTCAGTTGCTCTCAGTGATTTAATAGAACTTTCAATATATAAAAAAAACAATTCCATGTTTAAATCCGAAAACTTCCAAGTTTATGATAAACGTCAATGATAATCTTGGACTTTTACATTTACTTATTTCTACCATGTATTTTCTTCCTAGACATTCACTTAAAGTTCCTATCAAATTCACGTATTATGAAATTTCTCTTCAAAGCCGCAGGCATTGTCCTTGCCAAAGCCACACATAGATGAAACTTTCCATGCGCCGCATGACGCAAATCATTGAATTGCCTTGCCAAGCCTCACATCCCTGAGCATACACGCCCCAACGCCTTTTTCGAAATTGGCATAGCCACATTCATTCTCAGCATCGAAACGCATTTTGCCCACAATAAATCCACACAAAAGAAACTTTTTGGCAAGCGAAAATTTATGCCTCGATTTGGGCCTCTACGTCTTAGCGATTTGTTTGGGCTTATAATTCATGTTTTAATTGGCAAAAGCCACCGCTTCGCGGCTTTCGAGTCAAATGGCACATTTATTTATGACGCGTTAAATGTAAAATATTTGGCGCGAAATCAAAAGATGCTGAGGCGCAGACAATACTAAATCATGAGGCAATTTATGTTCTCAGTGCAACGCCCACTATGTCCAGGCGAAACAAAATAGCTGCAATGCTGGCAGCCATTAGGCTAATTATAGCCTTTCCAGCATTCAGAGTCTCACAATCAGTTTGGGCCTTCACAATCTGGTATTAAGTGTGGAATCAGAATTTGAGAAGATAAGCTACACACACACAGATTTCTATAGCTAGCACTCGCACTGAAACTCGTATGCTGTTGTCAGCTGGAATCATGGGTACACTAAAAGCAGGACTGTACCGAGACAGCACATAAACTACAATAACAATTAGTCGGCTTATGAAGAGCCCCCACACAACCAACCCTAACCAACCCGAATAGTACCCTCATCAGGCGTAAACGAAAAGTGTCCACAAACTTTAAGCGTAAGCCTCTGAAAACAAGGGGAGAGTGGAATGGGTCTTATTGAAGTTGGGATATAAAAGGCGAGCGAGATTGTCATTGGGTAAAAGGGTCACCATACACACTTTTTACACTTATTTACTAGCACTTGGGGTCACGCCTCGTCATGAGAGTAATGACAAGGGAAAAACCTATTTAAAGTGGATATACCCTACCTCAGCTGCAGATCGAGGGTAAAATCCCTGAAGTAACAAAAAATCATGCATCCGCACAACTGTACAAGTTTTGTTCAGAATTTCTTTAATTTTAGGGACTCCGACCAATATTATCCATAGTAATAGCATAGGAATTCTTTAAAAATAACATCTTTGAAACATGGTTTCCACTAGAGGTCTTCTGTAAACTATCCAGCTTTGCTTATATCTCCGTCTTACTTTATAATTGATTGGTATTTTGTTTCTTGATCAGCATTTTAGGCATTCACGCATTTTGGTTGACCTTCTTAAGTTGATTTTTAAATAACTCACGAAATCTAGTGCTGGATATACTGCATTAGTGAAAGTTAAAGAAAATCATCTCTATAAGTCTACAAGTGTATTCTAGATTCATCACTCCAAGGCAAAGATAACTTTGCTTTCTTGTTTTTGTTATGATTTCCCAAAAGCCAAGGCAAATGCTAGGCAGAATGCTGGTTTTGTCACGCTCACACACATCATTCTCCACAGGCGGCAGTGTTTTCTTTTCTTTTGTGTAGAGCGTGTCTATGTGGGTTTCTTCTATCTGCTTCATAAGAGTGTTTGTCACACGTTAAAGGGGCTTTTTGTCTTTGGCCAAATCTGTTTCAATTTGAACTGCGACAGAGGGAGTGCAGTACATATTCGTATGTAAAAAGTTTTGTTGTATAAACATTGTGTGATTGTTAGAAAAACATGTGCCAGCGGCACACCCACACGCACACAAAGCGAAAGGAACTCATCAAACAACGCCATAATCTGCATATGCCACGTTCTCGTCTTTGTCGGCATTGTTTCATTTTATCCTCATGCTCATTCCCAATGTTCTTGTTATGATGAAAAGTCGCTTTTACACATACAACTGTGTATCTTTATGGATCTATGTATGTCTCTGCGTATATGTCACAATGAAGCTGTTTTAATAGTCTGAAGATTAGGTTAATCCCTTGGCTCTGCTGCCATTTCCATTGCTATTAACTAAGCAGCCTTTGTTCTAATGATGGAAAATACTCTCTGCACGCGCTGAAGAGCGTGTGAAAAGCCCGGTCATAACTCTTTGACTGTCAGTAGCTGTGTTCGTGTAAATGTGTTTCTTCTAATGAAAGCAGTTACAATTTAGTGTACCCAGGATATTCACGCATACATTCAAAAACTCTTATGTATCTTAATGAACTCTCTCTGGCACAAAAAAAAACAACATCAAGACTTGATAATCACAAGCGCAAGCACACATGAGAAGAGCAGCTGGAAATCTGAGGAGACAGAGCCGTGTTGCTTGCCAAGTCAAATCCCGCGAATTTAGAGTAATACCCCAGTCCCTGCTCCACCTTTCATACCTTCCCACACACCAACTTTTGTCATAATTTACGATGTATTAAGTGATTTTAAACATTAAGTTGCTGTTGTTGTGTAGCTTTTTTGCTGCTGCTCGGTGGCACACGTTACAAGGTGTAGCATACTTACGAGGGCGCATGCAGTTGACATGTGAGCCTTGGAGGTTGATTAAATTAATGAAATAAATTATGAGCTGCTCATCTCCTGTCGCCCCTGTGCCCTTTCAAATTGAGTGTGCGCCATCTTGAAATTAATAAAGTGTCATGAGCTGGAAGCATCAACCAGCCCATGTGCGTGAGGAGTCCTTTTTATTTCGCTGCAAAGTAAATGAAGAGCTTGGGCCAAGAGACGATAAGCCGCCTGGGCGCTGATTTATGCACAAGCATAGATTTTTATCAGCAGCGACAGACAAGTATGCGAGCACAAATTTATGTATTTAATTTTTATTAATATCGTCTGAACTACAGCCACGTTTACGACGATATTGATTGCAAGCATAAGCGGAAGCATAACACTCCCACACCCAAAACGGAAGCCAAATAAACTGACGACTTTGATTGAAGAATTATAAAGGTATTGTGTTGGCGTACACTTTACCATCAATCTAATCTCTACTCTCTGTCAACTTGCGACCACAAATAAGAAGAGAAATAAAAAGTTTCCCCTGGCTTTTTAGCATAAAATCCTTATGAGTTTAAGGTCCCAGCTAAAAACTTTGACAGTTATGTACTTTAACAGCTTCCGGATGCTGCAGTGAAATCCAATGCCAACACCAATCCAACAGAGTCTTCTCAGCATCTGCATTCCCATACCTAAGCCAGCCGGAGAAATTTTGCATCTAGTGTTGTATTTCCCTTTACCCAACAGGCTTTGCCTTATCTCACACACACATACACACACACATTCGAAAATGTGGCAGCGTCTGCCCAGAAATTAACAAAACGCAATCGTACTGCAACTGCCCCTGTGAAATACATTCCCCTCCCCCATACAGCCACAACGACTATGAAAGCCACCAAATTAGTAGACGCACAAAAGGCAAACTTGAATGTAGTTGTGAGCAGTGGAATGATTGGCTTCTTAACAATGGGCCAGCACAAATTGCCAGAAAGTCGACCGACTCAGGTGTTCACACACACCTACACACAATACATACACAGAGTGGAGGGGATGGTTAGGCAATGTTTGCTGTCAGACAGCTTCTACGAAGGGTATAGCAGCTGTTACTTGCATGACGGTTCATGAAGGAAGTGCAACTGATGCATATGAAAATGAAGTGTTGGGGTATTTTGTATGCCAACCTCATTGGAAAGGGAAGGATATCTACACTGAGAAAAGTCCCAAAGCAAATGTCATCAAATTGCATTATCTAGTCACAGAGTTTCGGAAATTCTTATGCATTATATTGATATTATGAAATTATAGTGATATAACCCTTAGATATAGATATCAATAGCCATCTAACCGGCCATCTAACGCTCATATATTTATAAAATACTTTTATAATGAGTTGATTGCGATACTAAAAATCGAGGAAAACAATAGGATACCGTGGCGACGATAGTCGTAGCTATGACAGCAGGATTATAAGTATGGCAATCGCCTTAATTATGTCGAATATTTATTTTCAATAGCACTTATCGATTGTTTAAGTGGAAATCACAATTGGCTTGCCGCATCCAATTAGTGACCACTCATCACCCTCTGCTCCCGGCTCCTCGCAATCCTCTGACATAATTATTATGCACTGGTAAGTGGCATTTATTCAGAAGCTGCAAGTACAGCGAATAAGAGTAAAAGGTAAACAATAAAATTAAAATTGAAAAGCGAAATGCATTAAAAATCATCGTCGTCATCATCATCGATGATGGCCACACGACGTCGCTTGGCCGGCTCAGCGGCTTTGGATGGCTTTTTGCGAGCCAGAAAGTTGGCTTCCTCATCGCTATTTTCCTGCTCCTCATCATCCTCCTCCGCCGTCTGCTTGGCATCGTGTTCACTGTCACTGCGTGGGCGTTTGTTTGCCTTGTCAGCAGGCATGGCGCCAACATCATCGTTGTCGCTATCCGAGTCAATTACATTAAAGCGTCGTGAGCGCGGCAAGAATGAGGATGAAGGCTTGGACTTGATTGTGTTGTTTGCCTGCAGCGTGGCATTCTCTTTGTCATGTTCCGCTGAGGCTGTCCGCTCCCTCTCCTCCGCTTCCTCTTCCTCTCTCTCAAGTTCTAGCAGCCGCGCCCGATAATCCTCCGAGTTAAAGTTTATTGCATCGTCTTCGTCTGCGTTTTGATGCTCATGTTCCGTCCCGGCCACTGTCTGTGTTGACTCATTTAAAATCATATTGTTCGGCTTGATTCTAGTAGCACGCTTGGCTTTCAATTCATCAAATAAATCATCAGTGTTGGGCCTGTTCGATTGCTGCTTCTGCTCTGCCTCTTGGCCTATCTCATCCTCGCTGGACACATCAGGCTGGCGTTTTTTGCGTGCCAATTTGCGTGCAATTGCATTGACTTGCTCCATATCATCATGCTCCTCCGACTCATTCAATTGCTTTTGGTTCTGGGCTTTCGTTTTCCGCTGACGTTTTGCCTGCACTTTGGATTTGGCATTGGGCGGTACTCGATGTTCCGCTTCCTCGTCGCTTTTGCTGTACATCAGGCTGTCGAGTTTGCGCTGTTGTTGCACCGCTATATTGTTGGCCTCACCCTGCTGTCGCTCCCGGCTTCGTTTATCCAGATAGTCCTCTTCATTGTCTGATGAGCCAGCAGCATCAGTCTCATTCTCCCGATTATCCTCATCGTCATCCTCTAGCCCCACCTCTTCGCCAGCCACAATTCGTGCCCGCAGCTTCAAATCGGCGGCATTCAGATAGGTTGGAATGCGCCAGTAGCTCTCCATGCCCACAATGGGAGGCTGCATGCCCAATGCCACTAGTACCTTTTGGAAATCACTATCTTCCATGGCATCTTTTTGAGCCTCCAGCAGTGGCAGCAATGGCACACCATCATCGTCCTCAACTGGTTCGTCTGTGTCATCGCTGGCCTCTTCTAGCGATTCCTTTAGCCAGTCAATGGCTGTTTGGTACTTCTCTTCATCCACCTGAGCAATTAGGGCACGCACTGTTCCTACATCCAGAGGCGTGCGCACCACCTGGCGGGGCTTGGGCTTGGCCAGTGCCTTTGTGGCTGCTCCAGCTCTAAAATTAGGCTCCTCCATATAGCCATCAACTTCGCTGTCACTATCGCCGCTTTGATGCTGCTCCTGGTCCCGCTTCTTCTTTCCCTTGCCTTTGTGCTTAGCGGGCAGTATCTCTGCTTTGTCGGCTATCAAGTGCAGCTGCAGCATCCGCTTGATGATCTGCTGTTTGTTGCGAAGTTGCTCGAACTCCAGAACAATGCGTTGCAGGCAATCTATGGGCACACAATCGAACCATCTTCAGTGCTAGCCAATGCATTCAATCGTAGACTCACCTGGCTCTGTGCGATGCTGATCATATAAGCTTCTTAGCTGCTCATCCTCTTCCGGCTGCCAAAGGTTTTTGCCGCCCAGTGCTGCTTTTGTAGAGCGTTTTGTGGGGGCCTTGAACAGTAGGCCCATTTCCTTTAGCTTCTTAAGTATACCGCGTCGGGTGCGTGTCTTGTCGACTAAATTGTCCAAAATCCAATCAATCACATCTGAAATAACACATATACAGATACAATCATATTCAGTGAGTGATGTTGTTGATACAGTCCAAGTCCTACTTCCATTCCTGCTTTGTCTTTCTGAGTCAAATTGCTGGTTGTTTTCATTTAGTGCGAATTGAAATTTTATATAGGACGAATAGGACTTTGAATTATCATAGTTACCCTTATCGGTTTCGGGATTGCGCTGATTCTCCTCGAACAGAAAACGCAGCTCTGTCTCCTGCTCCTCACTCCAGGCGCCCTTAGTTCCACTGCAAAGGGATAATAACAATGAGCATCATGAGTCCTCCAGACTGCTGCTGGATATCATTTATCATCTGGAAACTAAACGACAGGCGCAGACAGGCAAAGCCAACATAGACTCAGTCAATCAAGCGCCCATTGTACTGATGGACCTTTAACCCCAAATGGACGCTGCAGCCACAACCCATACTCACGCTTCGTAGGCATCACAATAGCCTGTCTCCAGCTCATTTGCCTCCTTGATGCCTTTGTAAAATAATAACTCTGCATAGATTTTGGGATTAGTTGGTGCCACCTCGACAAATTTGCGCAGCACATAGATGCCCAGGCGCCGCAGTTCCTCTTGATGGGCGTCACGTTCCACACTGAAGACTTGTTGAAAGATGCGAAACAGCTTGGCCTGTGGACGAATTAGAGAGAGGCGGGAGTGAGCAACGAATGCTTAAAATTCAAATGAAAAGTTTCTACAAAGACCCAGCCCAGGCGGGCGGCAAGTGGTTTCGGTTTTGGGCATCGAAGCCCGTCCTATTCCTGCTACTGTGGTTGTCGCTTGTGGTTAGACGCCGCCTGAGTCTGAGCAAGATATCATTTGCAGTAGGCAAAACTTTATAAACTTCCCCATTGTCCTCGCTCCTTCATACCCCTGCTCCCCCAGGGCATTGTGTATCGTATCGTTTTCGTTCTTGTCGTCGTTGTCGTTCTCATCGTTGCCATCGTTGTCTGTCGCTCGTATTTGGAATTTAATTTATCCTATGATTGCACAGACCCATTAGTGGTTTTGACTTTTGCATATGATGCTACTTTTGTTTTGCTTGCGGTGAGGTGGTCTGGCTGACAGTCTGTATCCCTGCTGGTTGGTTTTCCAACCAGCCTTGTGAGCTTCTTTTGATGGAAACTGGACATTGTTAGCTGCTTGCTATCATCATGTATGACGAGGAAATATCGAGTTGTGTCTGGTTGCTTTAGTGTTTAATAGCTGAACAGTGACTGCATTTGAAATCAAAGCATTTAAAGCCCGTTTAAAGCAAAAAATATTTTAACAATAAAAAAAGGCTGTGTATGGCGAGATGAAATCCACAGACTGCCGTTGAATGTGATTTATGAACTCTGCCCAAAGAAAAGTTTAATTGCCAGCCGTGAAAAACAGCATAAGCAGCAACGGCAACCGAAGCCGCACACAAACGAGGCAGGACAAAAAAAATGTATTCCAACAAGATGTGAAAGGTGTCCAAAGCGAATTGAAATCTGGATACTCTTTAACAAGGCAGACATAAGCTTCATATGTACAAAAGAGAATACAAGATCTTCTTTGATGGCTTTTAATAGATATATAAATATGTAGATACTAGCGTGCGTCGTTGTTGATATCGTGTTTTTGTCGCTGTATTGCTTTACAAGCTACCAGAAGTTTCTGTGGTATTCTAAAAGTTTTTTGGACTGGCATTGGAAAGTCGATAAAATGTATCCATATATTCCGATATATCGCAGATCGACAGATATCGATATGCATATATCGAAATTCAATATATCGAAATATAAGCAAACATATAGTTCGACATTTCATGGCAATCGGCTTGATTGGTGCAAAGATATGATAAATTTCCAATATCAAAACGATATATATTCATATTTATAGTAAGTTTTCAACAACATATTTAATTTAAATATTCGTATGAGTCGAATCACTTCAATCTGGCTAAAATAATACTACATATACAATATAATCTTAATGCTGAACTCAGATGGACATTTCTCATTTCAGTTAGGAACATGCTAGATCACTCAGTCATTTTACCCAGTGAGGAAGTGTGTCGCAGCACAAACACACAAATTTGAATATAAACCTCACCGTTCCACTCAGCGGCAGTCGAAAAGCAAATGCCCCACCAACTCTCTGACTCAAGGCAGCGGGTAAAAGGCTTAAAAAGTTCAAATTTTAGCTGACATCGCGGTAAGGGGGGAGTAGATGTGGTACGACTGTAAGACGGACTGGGCTGCGCGGAGGCGGGAACAAGTGCAGCTTGTTGAAAAAAATATAAAGAACGCCAAGTAAATATCGTTTGTGGCTTTGTACAAATAGAAAAAAGGTTCGCTTAATTTGTACAAATTACCATAAAAATGAAAGCCGCGACAGCACAGAGAAAAAGTAGAAAAGTAAAAAAAAAAATACAAAACAGTCGGCTCGCAGGATACGTAGCCCTCATCGACGCCATCGCGGAAGCTAGCTAAGCCGCTGAGCACATTTTGCGTTTGACTTTGATTTATGGGAGCTTGGAGCAGGTTTGACGCTGGATTGCCGGCAAACAGAATTAAAAACAGCAGGCGGCGGACCAAGCAGGCTGGCAAGCCGGGCCAAAAGGGCCAAAATCATTTGACTGCCGCATTAAGAGACCACAAAAGCGAACAGTTGAAGTGGCATACACAATTACAACACTCACCTGGTAGAGCATGGCCGGACAGGAGCAGCCGAAAGCAATGCGATGCAGTATGGTCACAGCCGACTTCAGAGCCTTGGTGGGAATCTGCGTCCAGTCAGTCAGCACCAGAGTGCAGGCGCGCACAATTTTCGGATGCAGCAATCTGTATTGAAGGAAGGAGGGAGAGAGGAGAGTTTAAATAAACTGAGTGCCGCAAAAGTGGTGGAGGAAGCGGCACAGCAGCAGATTGAGGAAGTCTGCAAATTATGCCAAAACTCCAATTAAATTATGCAAAATTTAACTAATTATGATTTAAGCATTTATTCATCTGGTCTAGCAACAGCCCTGCCCCCGTGCCATCCACACACATCACAACACCCACACAGTTAAAAAGTTTCAGAAGCATTTAAAACAACAACAATGACAATGACAGCAACAACAATGACAGCAGAACAATTAGAATAAAACGAGCGCACAAAGCGACAACCGAAACTTGACGCCATTTTGTTCTAATTGTTGTTACAACAATTGTTGTTGCTGCCATTATTATTGTGATTGCTGTTGCTGCCATCTAAGCCATAAGTCTGCTCCCGGCATCTGTGCCCGTCAAATGATTCGGCTTGAGTTCGCGGCCATAAAACTTCTGGCACAAGTAATTTCTGACGCTAATCCTTAATTAGTAGCCCAACACAGCTCTGCGGCTTGGTTCGGTTTGGTTTGGCTCGTTTTGGGTTTCCTTTCAATTAAAAAGACAATTACAATTTTCAACACGAACATCAATGCAAACCACAGGCTAACCGACTGGCCATAAGAACTTTCCACTGCGACCCCCTAAGCACTCTAAAATACCAATGTGGTTGGCCTCGATTCGAAAACTTAAGAGTTCAACGAGTTACAGCAAAGGGAATCCGTGCCAGGCCAATTTACCTGCGAGCGAAATCATCAAATTTGAAGGTTTTCTCCGTGAGTCCATTATCTGTGAAAGCGTCGTCGGCAGAACAGGCAAATTCCATTAGTTAACAAAAAGGTTATAAAATAATAATCATATTTTCAAATTTCATTTCATCCCTCACCCTCCTCTCCTTCGAGTTCCTCATTTTCCAAATCATCATCATCCTCATCTTCAATGTCATCTTTCGGTGGCTGTGTATCAACTGCAAAGGGAATTCGTAAGAAATGCGTATAGAAGTTGTAAATATATATAGATAATGATTTTTTTACTAAGAGAAAGCAACGTATGTGGAAACCAAGGACTCTTTCCTTGACATGAAATAAACATAGGTTTTTTCGTTTTTCCCTTTCGCTTAGCTCGACTAGGTTCTTGAAAAGAACAGCTCAAGCGGCTAACTCATCAATTAAAATATTTTGCTTACACATCCACTCGAAGGTTTTTCGTATCCACCTATCTATGAGAAGTGTAAATCGAATACCTTATAATTATAAGGATATAGTGTTACATATTATTTATTTATAAACGGACTTGCGTTAGACGTTATGCAAGTGACAATTAGAAGAAGAAGAAGGCGTTCTCAATGACTAAGTTGACCTTCACATCGGGAACCGACATCTGGCAATAATCAAATTTATTCAGAATGACTTACGAGTTCGGATATTACAAATGTGTGGCTTTATAATTGATATTTATTTACCGCAATTGAGGTACGACAAAGCCGAAGAGTGAAGTTCCTTTCTTGTTATACCCGTGCAGAGTTTATTGTAAGGCATAGAATAAAGCATCTAAGATCCCATAAAGTATAGATATTCTTGAGCGACATGACAAGCCGAGTCGTCATACTCATGCCCGTTTCTCTGTTTGTATAATTCTATGCGAACTAGTCTCTCAATTTTAAGTCTTTCGAGTTGAAACTTTTGCCAAAACTTCTTTCTGCTGTAAGCTGCAGATTGTACAACTATATCATATAGCTGTTATATAATCGACCAATTCGGAATGAAGCCTATGTACACCAAAATAGGTTGTCTTTTATCAGAATTAATCCAAATTAGGTACATATCAGTTTTAAAAGCATATACGCATGCCGACCGAATTTCAAAAGAAACCTGTTTAGGTTTATTATAAATCTTATCTGCAAGCTTCGGTTACCCGAATTTAGCCTTTCTTTCTTGTTTGAATCGGTAGCTATATTCAATGCAAATATAATTCATAATAGTATTCAGATCTCGAGGGTTTTATCTTACATTGTTTATAAGACATCATATAGGAATCGAACTTTACTTGTTGCATGAGCTATTTGTTTTGGGGCTCAGCTGGTGTTTAGGCCAGTATGGCGAAACACCATTGGTCTGAAGTGAACCGATTATATTTATATATTTTAAATTTCATCGACATTAATAAAATCAGAAAAGAAAACTAGCTTCGCCATGGCAACGTTTACATACCATTCACATAGTAATTATATATACGAATTATTCTAAAACGATCGGTATGACATTTATATGCTATAAGTAGCCACAGTACACATACCAAATCTGGTTCAATTCGGAAAAGAAACAAAAAAGTGCTTCAGGGCATGACTTGTATATTGGAATCGATTCGTGAAATGATTGAGTATGACTTGTTAATTTGGGTCAACAGCAGGTGTTGGCATCCGCAAAAGTATGCTTCAAATATTAATCAGTACCAGAAATTTCGCGCTATATAAAGGCAAGGTACACTCACATATGCTACAACAGTTTTTCGAAAGTTCGCAAAAGATGAAGAAAGCGTTTTTCAAAGGATTAAATATGGTCTCGCTTACGAAGGAGTTGACCTCCTGGCACGCTTGTAGGTACTTATATCAATCCATGGCGGGTATAGGTTGGCTGCCACCCAGGGACGGACCACGTCGATATCTCTATCTTTTGTGGACAATCACAGCCTGTGTCCTTGGAATGATCTGTGTGCCTCTTGGACTCTCCATTACTTTATTTCTGGAATTTCATAAATTTTCTCCGAGCGAGTTTCTCACTGCTTTTCAGGTGTATCTTAATTCATTTGGGAACACCATCAAGGCCTGCATCACATTCTCACAAGCGTGGCGTTTGAAGAAGGTAAATCGTTTGATCGAGCCTCTAGATGATCGCTGTGTGACATTAAGCCAAAGGCAGAAGCTACACGATATGGTGGTTATGTCAAACCGAACAGTATTTCTGTTCGTCACATTATATCTCAGCTTTACTCTGGCGACTTTCCTGGCCGGCTTATCCAACCATACAGTGCCATGGGGCATCTACAATCCCTTTATAAACTGGCGCAAAAGCACTAGTCATTTCTGGCTGGCATCGTTGTTCGAATTTATTGAGTTTAGTGTGTTGGTCATACAGGAGCAGCAGTCTGACGCCTACCCGGTAGTCTTCGCTTTCATATTTCGTGGACATTTGGCCATCCTGAAGGATCGAATTCAAAATTTGCGTAAAAATCCAGATCTGAGCAATGAAGAGAACTATGAACAGCTCGTTCAATGCATTAAAGATCACAAGACTATCCTGAAGTAAGCTAAACTATTATATGCACAGCAATTTACAAGTGTGTACATATTTCTCGTTTCCAGTTGCTGCGACATCTTGAGACCCATGATATCTGGCACCATCTTTACCCAGTTCATGCTAATTGGATTTAGCCTAGGCTTGTCTTTGGTGAACATATTCTTTTTTTCTACCTCCTGGACGAGAATTTCGACTGTTTTATATGCCACGTGCCTTTTAACGCAAACCATGCCGTTTTGCTTGAACTGTGAACTACTAATTGAGGATTGTGAGGCAGTAGCAGATGCCGTCTTTCACTCAAACTGGGTTGATGCTAACCTGCGTTACAAATCGGCCATAATCTTCTTTTTGCAGAACATTAGGCCAATACAATTCGTAGCAGGCGGTATCTTTCCGATATCGGCGGCCAGTAATATTTCGGTGACAAAGTTTGCATTCAGCATTATAACGATTGTCAGACAAATGAATTTGGCTGATAAGTTCAGAAAGGATTAACAAATTTAACTGAAAGTTAAGGTAGTTCCAAAAATGTGTTTAAGAAATTTAAGATTCAATCATGATTATTTGATTTTTGATGTAGAATACCTTACTTATTAGCTTAGCACATTCAAACACACAATTAAAGTAGAGCTAGCATCCTGATACCAACTTTATATAAAAGATCGCTTATAAACAATGAACATAGAACATAAGAAAAGGCTTGCCCCACTTGGCATTGTGCAAAAACAACAAGAAACTATACAATTGCTTATTAGAAACAGCAAAGAAAAACGAACACAAGGCAATTCCAAGAGAACTCTTCTTAGCTTTAATGGACTTGGAATTCACAATGGAAAACCTAACACAGAATTTGTCAGAATTACATAAAAACCAAAAAGGAGAGCTGATTACGGGCACCGAAGCTTACTTACACTTGGAGATTCGGTTGATATTCGTTTCTAGTTACTAGCACCGACACCGGTTAATATGAGAACTATTTGATATAGTGGTCCAGTCTGGAATATTTTAACACATAAGCAGCTTACAGCAGAAAGAAGTCTGCGCTAAAAATGAGAGACTAGTTCGCATAGAAATAGACGGACAGATAGACCGACATGGCTATATACACTCGGCTTATTATGTTGATCAAGAATATATATACCTTATGTGGTCGGAGAGCGTTACAAATATCGCGACCAAATTGCAAGGGTATAATAACAACAGAATCTGGATACGGTTCGGAATACCTCAAGTTTGTAGACACATTTTACTTGCTTTGGCATAAATACTTATTTCCCCTTCAGTGTCATGTCCTTTACATATAAAAAAAATTTACTTTCGCTAACTAAGGAAATTACTTTAAAATTGCAAATTTTAAGAGACTTTGTAAGGGGATGTACCTTCAAATTAGTTTGCGCAGTCCTCTAAACGATAACTCCATAAGAACCATAAACAACTTTTGCAATAGTTCTATTTGAAGTTCTTTAATTTGTAAGTTACAAAAATTATCCAAAATATGATGCAATACATACACTTTTTTTAGTTTTGATTCTTTTTAGCAAGTGTTTGATTCTGAGATACATTTTAAAGCCCTATTGGATGATTTAAAGATATATTTGTATCTGCGTAACACCTAACCTCTGTATACTCGTATTTACAGCATCAATTTGTACTGATGTTTGCCATTGTAGATAGTTACTAGGGAAGTGTTCGTTTGTAGTAGCAATCACAAATGGTCATTAGCAATAACTATGGCTACTGCAATGCATAAACAAGTGCACTTAAACTGCAAAATGCACAGGCATATGCACACACACACACGCACACACATACACTCACGCACGTAATAAAATGCAAAGCTAGTCAAGAGCGCACTTCACAGAAGTGAGACAGGAATAGGATAAGGACTGATAAGTACAGGAGTGAGTCAGGGGGCTGAACAATGCAGTTTGCATATGAGGTCACATCGCCACCACCATTGACCAAAGCATTCAGGCAGGGTCCCAACTTTGCATTTGTGCAGCACCTGCTCTACTTCAGCCATGGAATGCCAAAAGAAATAAACACAGAGAACAAATGGCAGCCAGTCGGTAAGCTAAAGACCGAGGCAGTAACAACTTCATTACGCAAGTGCAGCAAATCCCATGCCATCCCACCTCTGTAAAGGTCCTGCATGTGATGCTTTATTATCGTCTTGAATGGGGGTCCGTCCGTTGTTGTCATTGTTGGCCATCCTTGTCTCGTTGTCGTTGGCAGTGACGCTATGCTCCATCATTAAAATACAATTTTCTGTGTCAGGTTCAAGCTGCAGCCCAAAATCCTGGCATAGGACAGAGGATGCAGAACATGGAACACGAGCGAACAGGACTACAGTTACACCAGTTACAGCCATATTAGTGCATGTCTTTTGCCTTTGCCTTTGTAGCTGCATTTGTTAGCCCAACACCAACGCGCCAGCTTCGGACCAGGCCAGAACCCAAACTTGTCCGTGCTTCATGGCCATTAAACATGAACCTCGTTACGGGGCTCCTGCCTGCCTGCTCTTGTTGTTCAGCTTTGTCTGCATCCTGCACTTGCCGGCCACACTTAATGACTTTTGCGCGTCATATGAAGACATACACACATACACGCACTTACAAACACCTGCAGCTGCCTGACCTTCGGAGACACATTTTTAGTGTGTTTGAGGCCAAGGGGATAGATGTGCGTGTTTATGCACTGATAAAAAATAATCATGCTGCAAATGCAATATATAAATCCTGTTGATCACATCACCGAAATATTTAGGACCTGACTATCTTTTGCATTTCATTTTGAGTAGCCAAATGGGAATCCCGAAGCGCCAACTATTCAAAATGCCTCTATCAGCTTGAGCATGGTGATTACAGAATTGACACAATTCTCGTGAACGTCGTAACAAAGCCAGATCTTGCCTGACATTTGCCAGACAGACACTGTTTTCTTTGACTGTTGGCGTTTCTCTCGGTGTGGATGTTGTTTGGAATACTGTAGCATACGTGCTTGACAATGCAACCAAATAACACCAAAACCAAAGCCGACCCCAGGCCCAGTTCGCCAGATAATGCCTCTGACATCAATTAATTTGAAGTTTAATACGCAACACTTGGCATAGAAAGTACCACCATCATCATCGACAGCAAACAACAAGGACATGTGATTATTTCATAATGGCTTCTATGTGGCCGGCCGAGATAATGTCAATGACAGTTAGCTGCAGTTGAACTGCAAAGTACAAGGCTGCGATTATCTAAGCAAGACACATACAAACCCTGCCCAGCGGCAGCAAACTTGAGCAACTGTCCTGCCGAGCCACATGCGTACACAGACAAACAAGCCACCACACGCACACAATTTCAAGGACTCGCAAATTCTAACAGGTGATGACAAGGGGCACAAACAAACGAACTACTTGCTGGCTTCCAGCAACATAAACAAAATAATAACAAAGCGGCGCAGCCAGCAGGGAAGTGTTCAACACAAAGAGCCAAAGCCTTGGGCAGCACCATGACTATGCCAGCAAAGAGAGCGGCAGAGAGTGAGAGTGAAATGGCAGAGGCATGCGCAGGCGTGCATAAACTCGAAATTCGAACTCGAACAGCGAGCAGAGCCGAGTCCAGCAGCCAAAAATGCAGCAACCTTGTTTAAAAAGCAAGTCCTGGCCGCATAGGACATTCAGTTCAGTGCTAAAACTCCAAGCGCCAGGACTCGCGTATTAGCCTTGGCAAGTGATCGGAAGTGACGTTGTGTAGCAACAAAGCAATTAGACAAGTCAACAACTTGTGTGTGAGCAATAATTCACACGTAAATTAAACTAATGTCCAGTAAATGATATTGAAACTTTAACTCTGGGTACGTTGTGATCTGTGAGATGTGTGCTATGCGAGTGTGTATTGGAATGCTGCCTGTGGCCGTTGTTCTTGTGAATGCGAAAACATAACATATTTTAGCAGACATCTAGGCGTCACCGTTGCTGGCCTTTTCAGAGTGTATTGTGGCTTTTATTACTGCTTCGGCACAGTCAGCCCCCGCAAAGTCGAAGAATGATTACCTTCTTTGTTGACTCCTCAGCAGCCACTATTTTCGTTTAGTCATGTTTTCATAGCATACTTTTGTGCGCTGCCAGCGGCTAAATTCATATTTCTGGAAAACTGTGTGCCTTATTTCCGACCAGAATGCTAACCGAAGAATGTCTGTCTGTGTATGTGTGCCTGAGTGTGTGTTGGCTACAAGCCAACCCACAACCCAAGGGCTCTTTTCTTTTGCAATCTGCCCATTTCCGCTGCACGTCAGGTGAAACCCAAAACAATATAATTTCTACAAACAAATTTCCTCAGGCAGTTCTTAAAGTTGAGAACTAGTCTCAAAACTCAATGTCACATGTTTTGCAGTGCATTTCCGAACTTAGTATTGCTTTGAAGTTTTCAAGTGTTTGAAAACTTAAAGAACAACAAAGCCAAGATATACCAAAACAAACAACAACAAAAGACATAAAACGAAAAACGAAAACCAAAAACAGAGAAAACACAAAAAAACGAAATTTAAACGTCTGCATATTAATCAGAGCAGCAACCGCGACGACTGTAAGAGAAGAAGCGGAAACGGGCACAGGAGCCAGGACAACTTATCACAGAGGATTTACAGAGACAGGCAAGGCAGAGTCACTCACAAAAAAGCAAAGTAAAAGAGAAACACCCAAAGCAGCGCTAATCAAGGGGCACAGTCGAGACCAGAACAGGAACGACAAGGGCACTGTCTGCTGTTCTTACTACTGGACACGCCCCCAACCAGCAGCCGCCTCATTTGGCCACTGCGGATTATGTTAATTAGGTAATTTTTGCTTTGATTACTCTCCTACCTTGTGTACGCCCTGCATTTGTGTTTGCTGTTTGCCCGCTTTCCACACCCACCTCAACTTACACACAAATTTCGAAAGCTGCCACAGTGCTGCCAAAGTGCCACAAGGCCCTGTCTCCCTCACACCGGCTAGGCTAGCGTTCGTGTCCATGTCGCTTACATATTTATGAAATTTTCATGTAAATCGCGCTAATTCATACACATTTTGTTAGCACATTTTGCTGCTGGCTCCGCTGTTGCTGCTCCTCGTTTTTAATTTTCTGCTTTAATTGTAGGACAATTTTTATGTTTCTCTTACGCAGCTGAATTGAAGTCAAAACAAATCATAATTAACAAAAGCTAACGTTGGTTTGTTTGTGTGTTTTTGTGTGCCTGTTTATGCATGTTTTTTTTTGCGCACGCAAATTGAAAAAGTTTTTCGAGTATTTTCAAATTTATGCATTTCATTTGTGGCTTATTAAATACAAGATTGCTTTAAATTAAAAACGCAGAATGGAGATATTTTTCGCCAGCCGAATCTAATATACCCTTGGTGGTACACATGTGGGTGTAATTATCATGATTGCTTAATTATAATCAATATTAATTAAAACGGCGATTGTTAGGTCGCTTTCGCCACATATACCTGACCTGTATGTATGTATTTGTGCGCTTAAGATATGTAAGACTTATAACAAAAGAGAAAGAACAACTTCGGGTATAAAAAAATAATAAAAATAAAATAATGAAATATAGTTTTCATAGGAATTATTTCTATGTTATAGTGGTCCGATTTGGATTGGTTCAATACCATACGAAATACTACTCTCTATTTTATATAAAAACCAAATATCCTATAAGGACATAATCAACCGAGTGCTACAAGGCTCTTGACAAATGCATAAGACTTTTAAAAAGAGAATTGCATGAGGAAATGTTTCCAAAAAAAGGTATTAAAAGTTATTCCATTTAGCCTAAGAAAAACAATCAAAGTTGGATAAATAAAATATTAAATATGAATATTACGAGTTAAATATGGAGATCTCAATCTGGCACACTATAGGTGCGTGAGTCAGCAAACTAATTATCCAGTGAACACCCGAACTTTGTTTCAAAATGTTGCCGCACTCTCAATATCTGCAACACTTTTTAGATCTAGATCAAATCTGAATGGAGTGAATACAAAGAATGTTTAATTTGGATGAAAATCAGAAAAATGATGCTACTAAGTGTTCATTCCAGAACAATCGGTAATATGATAGCAATATGACATAGTTCTCCGATCTTGATCAGGATCTGGATAAAACTTGAACTTGACCAGCCTGCAGACAAAGCATCTGGCAAAAATTTCAGCTCTGTAGCTATTAAGACTTCTGAGATCTTTGTGTTGAAACAGACGGACGGAGTCTCATTCCGGAACAATCGGTTATATGGTAGCTATATGATATAGTTGACCGATATTGACCAGGACAGGCCAGGGGACGTTGGGCCTCCTTAGATGGATAGAACTGAAAAATTGTGCTCCTAATTGTTAATTGAGGAACAGTTAGTTATATGGGAGGTATATGATATAGTTGTCTGATCTACAAGCAACTCGATCTTAACCAGCGTGCAGACAAATTAAGCATCTGGTAGCTCTTATGACTTCTGAGATTTTGGGGTTGAATGGTCTAACTTTGCGAATGGTCTACATCTTTACCAAGCCTATGGACTGATTGATAATTGTATAAAATAAATGCATAGTATCATACAATTGTTCATTATTTTTCTTTAGATAACGAGTTCATTTCAACGAAGGAAGTTCCACTCGTTCAAGGTTGACTGGTTAACTAAGTCAATCATTCATTTTTCCCTCATTGAGAGATTCAGCTTGTTCATTTGTTTTCATCTAGGTATCTCGCTCATTTACTACTCGTTTAATTGATTTCACTCACTTGTTCTCGTTCAGTTGCTAACGCTTTTAATTAATTCAGTTACTTATTTGGCTGACTGACATATAAAAGTCAATATTCTGTTTTCACATTTAAATAAAACTCGTTTTAAATGAACATTTGGGATCTAATCAAACACCCAAGAACATATTCTGCTCGTCTTGCAACAGAGTATAAGCATGCTATTTACAATTAATTTAATAATTTATCAGAACTGTTTCTTTGTTTTATATAAAATATAATTTAATTAATTTCTACACACCTTTTTAATGAACTAATAAATGATTTTACAAATATTTACAATAATATTTCTAATCAAGCCAATAGTTTTAAACTATTTCAATTTATGAAATTAATTGCAACCATAACCAGCATATCAAATGCGTCTTCAAAAAAGTTCATGGAACACACAAACAAATTGAAGCTGCTGGCGGCATTTGAATATTGTATGCAATCTACGAGCAATGTTCGATAATAATTGAATTCCCAAACTATGACCTATTGAATTTTTGGCAAACATAGAAAAGTTTGTGCAGCAATATTTTGGGCCAGCTCTTTTGGTTACGGCCTGCCTTCACTTTATGATTTTCAATTTAATCTTATTGATTTTTGCTTTGTTTGTTGTTTGCGCAAGATGGCATTTAAAATTCATACGTCCGAATTATGCATGCAAAGCTGCTTTTGTGAGTTCTCGCAAAAATATAATGCAATTCCTGTGGGCATTTTATTTATTTATACAGCGCACAAGCAAACAAATACCAAGCTCCATTTATATAATATAATCCATGTACGTTTATTCGTGTCGGTTGTACAGCAGCAGCAAAATGTCAAGCGTATAGCATTTGGAGAGCAAATTAAGCAACGCTAATTGGACTTTTATCTGCCTCAAAGTCATAAAAACTGGCAGGTAGCACTCGAAAAGTTATAAAGTCCAAGCGTCTAGCAATTAATGCAGCCACAAAGTCTAATTAGACGTCACGGTGGCAAAACTGGCGCTAGATGGGCAGATAAAGCACACAGCTCAGCACACATAATCTCCAAGTTTCGGGGTGGCAATCGACACTGCGGAGCAGGTGTATTGGGGTCGGGCTCAATTAAGCATGCCAGGGTGTTGCGTAAGACCCTCTTAACCAGTAGCAGATGAAGTAGCTGCAGCAGCAGCCAAAGAGTCAACAGCCTCGTATGCGTGATGCCAGACCACAGCACTCAAGGCAGGTAGACGGCGGTTGGCTTGAGGGACGCAAACAAAGCCAAAGCAGAATCCAGGGGTGGCCCGCCGCATAAACTTCATTGTTGGGGCACTCACAATCACGCTCCTTGTATTATTGTAATCAAAATCGTTAGCTGCAACCCACAAAGGGCCACACACACACGCATGTTGCCTGTTTCAAAGCGCAACGGAACGTGGGGCAAGTTAAAGCTAGTCAAAGCAAATCCGTTTTGTATTTTTTGCAACTCGTCGAAGGCAGGGGGGGCCGCAATTTGCATATTTATGAAGAACAACGGTCTTTGATAAAGTAAAGGCACTCGGCTTTAAGCTGATCCAAATTGAAAAACGCAGACAGCCGGAGCACAAGATACAAATGTAAGTAAACGCTGGTTAGCTGTTTCTTGAGTTACAGGGCCGGAGGAGATATTCCCAGTTAGAGCAACAATAATCTGCGCTGATTTACGATTTGCAGGCGCGAAATAGACGAGGCGGCATAAGGGTAGGATGCGGAATTGAGGGCGCGAGTGGGGGCTATTCAGACAATTTGCTTGAACAATTTGCAGTTGATGGGCGACACACGCCTAACACCCACCCTCTCTCACTACCAAATAGACATTGTAAAACATTTAGAGAAGTGCAAAAGAAGCACACACAGATTTTGATCGACCCTTTTTGTAGTCTTTGCTGTTTTATTTTCCACATTTTAAAAGCCCTTTCAATTCAAATTGCTTACGAGAATCAAGCAATTTTGAGCACCAGTTCTTGAATATGCAAAGCAAGAGAACAACAACAAATATGCAAAATACAAACAAAAATATATAGCAAATTTTTAAGCAATAAACGAAAAATATTTATTTAAATATCATCTTCAAAATATGTTTATTAATATCAAAATGCTTCGATCTCATATTTACAAAATAAAATGAATTTATGCATCTCAAAGAAATTGGTTCAGAGTAATAAAAAGGTATGCATATATGTAAAGTAAAGATGTTGCCGTAAATTGTTAATATTTATATGGCAAATAAATATAATGTCTTTGCTTTGTAGAGCAGTAAGCAATATTTTTGACAGAAAATAAACATTGCAATTAAAATTAAACCAAATAAAGGCCGTAAGGTCGAGAGACCACAAAAAAGAGCGGAAATTGTTTTTCATATGAAAAATATGTAGAAATAAATGCAAAAACAAGAAAAGAAGGTTAGCTTCTTATATACCATTCACATTGTTAATAATTTAATTGTTAGCAATTTAAAGTAGCAAATGAGAGAAGCAACAGTTAAGGCTCATTCAGCAAGAAGAATGGGCAGCAGAACTATTTTTTTGGAATTTAATTCTTTACTTTTTGAACAAGCCGGTTCTCTAGAGCTGGTGGGTATTTACCATTATTTTTGCCATTACTTTACCGCGCGCACAAGCGACTTATTTCTTGCATTAAGATCGCGTTGTTCGTGTTCTGCAAAAGAATGTTGAATGGTCCACTTTGGCGATCAAATTCATAATGTTTTTCGCCTTTTTTACAAAATGTATTAATATGTTTGAAATAAATTGCTTTGTTTTCATGGAGTAGTTTTCTCTGTTCCGAAAAAATTCGTTCAATTCAGTGAGAGCACTCAGAGAAAAACGTTGATCAAGCTCGAAAAAATCGTTATTCAAGTACGAAATTACTTTATTCAAGAGTTTTTTAAGTCCGATAATACTTATATTAAGAATTGTTGTACTAACTCGAGTACGTTTCGGACATAAATCAAGTTTGATCAATTCTAAAAACACGAATTCGAATACTTAAGAATTAAATTATTCATTTCTAAAGTGTTTGCTACTTATTTTCAGTATAAGAAATCTTATTTGAAGTATTTCATACTTCATTCAAGGTTTATATTCTTATTTTAAGACAATTAACGGACATCTTTGAATTTAGGAATTCTGCGTAAATTCTGATTTAAATTCGAAACGTTCTCGAGTTAGCAAAACAAAACGTTCTTAATATAATTATTCTTGGACTTAAGGAACTTCGTACTTAAATCAAGATTTTTCGAACTTGATCAATTTTTTTCTGAGTGCAGACATAAGAAGCATCTAGTTTTAGCTCTGTAGCTCTTAAAATTTCTGAGATCTTGGGATTGACACAAACAGACAAACAGACGGCCAAACTAACGAACATAGTTATATGGAATCCCCAAGTCATGCTGATCAAGAATGTTTCTACTTTAAATGGTCGGAAACGACTGCTTCTGTGCGTTGCAAACTTCATGACAAAATTAGTATACATTTACATTTTTTATGAATGATGTAAGAAGAGACGAAGTAACGGGTAGCTGAATTATATGTAAATAAGTAAAACTAATTCAAAAATGAAGTTTCTATAAACATAAATACGCATACCGAATTCAATTCAATCTTAAAAATTTATATTGTGTATACTAGAAGTAAAATTCGAGAAAGTCGGTTCTATGAAAGCTAAGAGATATAGTTAACCATTCTGGATTATATCCGGTCGACCGAAGTAGAGGCTTCTATAACTCTTATATACAGAATATAGTTAAAATACGCTAAAAGACAGAAAGTTCCCAATACTGCAAGCTCCACGATGTAGTTGCTCGACTAACACGGATACATAAATAATGTTTTCCGTGACTTGTACTCAACAACAATAGAAGCAGCATGAGCAACAATATGGTTTTGTCATGGTAACAGAAAGCAAATCTGTATTGCAACCTGGGGATGAGGCTCTCACCTTAATATCTAATCCCTGACATTAAAGTGGTGCGCCAACAGAGTGATTTGTTGTAGACAAAACAGCCAGATATTGAGACATCCCCCACGAGGAGGAAGTCCTGCAAATAATCTTTTGCAGCAACAAAAATAAAAAACAAACAAGAACGTTATAGTCGAAATTCCGACTATGAGGTACTCGTCATCCAAAACGTAGACAATGCTACCTTTTGCCCTTACATTTATCTACATGAACACAATATACTCTTTACTCTCCGAGTACGAGTATAATAATAACGAGCAGCAAAAAAGCAACGCATATACTTAGTGTAGTGTGCTGTGCATTATCATCATTATTTGAACTGGGCGAGCCAGGAACAAGAACAAAACGTAGGCAAAAAAAGAAGGAAAGAATCCCCAAACCAAATGTCGCACATGACTGCGACGAATGTGCGTGTATGTCGATGTGTGTGTGTGTTTGAATGTTTGAGTGTAATTTAAGCATTAGAGACGCGGCGCAAAGCCTTAACTCAGTTGAAATAGGAATGCTAGGATAAGGAGCAGGGAGCAGGCAGACATGAAAATTAAATAAATTATGCGTGTCATCACATGCCGGCAACGGAGAATAGCAGCCTCCTCTCCCCCTTCCCATGCAGACATGGGACTGGCAAGCCAGACCAACCAACCAGAGGCTGAATCCACGGAATCCCCCCCTTTTTGGGGTTGCTATCGCAATTTGTGCCGCAACGACAACATTCAACGGCATTTAATTAAGCATTTTGTATTCATCGGAAACGTCATAAAAATGACGCCGGCTGGCACAATTGAGATGCGACTTCGTACGACCACATATGTTGCAGAATACCTCTATGCATATGTATGAATGTGTGCATATATATATTTCAAAGAAAATACAATGCATCTGTGTTTGCACTTTGCATTGTTCTAAAACAATTACAAAACAGCAATTCTATATTAATAATTTATTTATAACTAACTTTTTCGTTGCCAGAGTGGTTTCGAATCGACAAGTCACGTAGGGCGGGCGGTGACTGACAACCCAACTAGGAGATATAGTAAAAATATGCTAAGTAGTTGAAAGCTGCGGGGCTTCCTTTTAGCGTATTCCATTTCAAGGTTTTGGTATTGCCAAAAAAAAAGGCAAACGAAACATATGTAAAAACCTTCAGCGTGAGACAGCGGGGAAAACAAAAACCACCAGCAAGTAGGAGACAAATGTTTTTTGGGTCGCACAAACTTTTACAGCTAGTTCAATGTGCGTTTGTTGTGTTAGCCTTGAAAAATTTAACAGCCACTCAGGCTGCGTTACGTATACGCACAGTTCACCGGCTATCATCAGCATCGTGGTAGAAACCCCCGCCGGCGGCACCTATGTGGTGGTGGTGATATGCGTGTGTGAAACTTTTCAGCCAGGCCAACACTTTGGCATCGATTTTTTCCTTTTTATTTTCACTCTTTGGCTTTTAGTGCTTGCCTTAAAAAACACCATACATACATGCACACGTATCTATGGCGAACTACCAGCAGGGACAGGAGCAGCAGCAGCAGCAGCAGCATAGCAGCATCATCATCATTTGGTATTCAACGTGGCATTAAGGTCAGGATATCTGGGATTTATAAGTTTTGTCAGCAGTTTGTGCTGCTTTTAGTGCGCCACCGGTTTTGCTTCAGCCGTCGCTTTCGCTTTCACATCCTTGCCTAGTTATTTATGCAGGCCAAAGCAGTTGTAAGGGAATGCCAAGAGAATTTTGCTCGATATCTGCCAGATATAAATACAAGCGCATGATGGCTGTACTTTGGCACATCATAACACACATCTGCTCTTGGTGGCAGGCATTTGTAATTCAACCCAAATTAAACTCCACGCTAAGTTGAGTTAAACGTCAAAGCAGCAGACTTTCATTGCTTCCATAATTTGCTTAACATTTTCATGCCACACATTTTTTAACGTACGGTCCGCCGCCGCCGAACCACCCGTTATTGTTTAAACTGTTTCCTCTCGTTGCTATTGTTGGGCCAACAAAAGTTTCTTGTTTTCGACGAGCTGCCTCTCCTCAGCCGCTCGCCTGCACTTTCGACACTTTTGCGCCTCACGGTCAAATTGTTATGGCTTATAATGAATGCCGAGCCAAAGAATGGCGAACAATAATAAACGTTGAAAATAAAAAATGCGAAATGCAACACAGTGGGTGGCCAGCTGGAGCTGAAGCTTGAGGGCTTCGACAGTGCGCAAGCGGCATAACAAATTAAAAACTTCGTCGAGTTTTCTTTACCCAGCCTGCCTGCTGCCAACAAAATGTTTTGCCATTAAAATATGAAAAATTGCTTAATAATTCAGCTTGGCTCAGGGCGCTTAAAAAATAATGCAGAATGGAATGGAAACTCTGAACACAGTTTGAGAAAATAGCGTTAACTTTAAAAACATACATTGGCTATTTAAACAGGTTGCACTTAAATTGCGATCATTATTGCGAATATGTATGTAATGAGGAGGCTCATTTTGTATGTTTAATAAAGCTAGTATCTCCATGCCACATCGTCTGAGTCTTAATAGTTCGCTTTAACCGTCGTTGATATCGATGACACGTCTGTGGTTTTTCTTCCCTTTCCTACTCTTCCCTTGTATTCTCTTCTCTTCTAGACAGTCCTTCTTTCACCTGTTTCCCATCCGCACCTTCTAACCATCCCACCTTCTGCTACTTTTGCCTCTGTGATTTCCTTTCTCTGTCAGTTATCTCTGTTCCTCTATCTATCTCTCAGTCTTATTTCTAACCTCTCTATCTCCCCACTTGCAGTTTCTTTTTCGATCGCGATAAATCGATTATAGTATATTGGTATTCCCTATTTCTCAAAAAGTGATTTTCTTGTCACTTCGAACCATTCCACAATAACAAAGTTTTCATCGCTCCTGCGGCTGACGCTTAGCTCCAAGCTTCCTTCATGTACAAATACAAAGTTATTACCAAAATGCGTAAATCTGATATGCTAATTCACTAATTGCCGGGCTAATCATTTGCACACAGTGGCAATTGCCAGCATATATCACACGGCAAACGCTCATAACGAGCTCGAACCCTTGCCAGTCGAACTGTGGGCTGAACTTGTGATTTCCGCCACATTAATTTCAATTTCACAAAAGGCGAACCACTCCAAAGAGAACCAAGCCCGCTATTGTTGAGAGACAGGAGACAGACAGACATAGGGCCGAGTTGAGGACACGGCACATTTGGTAAATGCCTTAATGGCCTAATTTTTGTTTTTCAACATGAAGAGAAGGCCAAAGCAAAGGCGCCACAACGAAAGCAAAGAAGAAGAAAAAACAGAAAACAAAATAACGACAGTTATGCGTGCAATATTTTTTGTGAACAAATGGGAAATGCCTGCGTCGAAGGGGGGCAGGCAAATTATCAATGATGCTGCGTCAAGCGGGCAAACAATTTCAAGGGTTCATTCTTGTTGGCGGCTCCTTGCGCCTTTCTGCTACTGTTGCTGCTGCTGCTGTAGCTGCCTTGTGGGCCATGAAATGATGTCGTAAAAATTTAAAGTTTGCTATCTGGCTTTCGCTGCTGCTGCTGATGCTGTTTCTGGCATTTGGTTGAAAGACGTCGCCGTGCCCCGTCGCTTTGCAATAATTTGATACTCCAAAAATTGAGCGTAATGTGCGTTAATGTAAATGGCGCGTATTACTGACAAGTGCCTGCCTGATAAATGGTTCGTGCTGCTCAAGCTGGGACAGGAGCAGTAGCAGTAGCAGAAGCAGATTTATGCGAGGACATATGCGCTAATTGCCACACTGAGATATGAACGACAGGCAGGGGTATTCCCCCTTGGCGCCAAACGTGAGCTGTCATATCAATGACACAACTTGTTAGCAAAAGCGCAGGCAGCGAGGAGGAGCATTGCCAACAAATCTGTCAGGGGATCAACACAAGGCCCGCAAGCTATGAAAATTAAAAGACACAAAATGCCAAAAGTTGAGGACAGCAGCAAAAACAAGAAGCAGAAACGCGCAAACAAAGCTCATGCTCGGGGGGCCGTTGACAACCACAATCCAAATAACAAACGAACTGTGCAATGGGTGAAGAGGGACTAGTACTGGGGAGGGGAACACAGTTTTATTTTTGTTAAACGATTTTTCTTCAGTTTTTGGCTTTTCTGGAATGCACACTCACAAAACCCACTGAACATTGCCCCAAAGCATCTGAGCAGCGACAACGACAGCGGGCAAACTAAGTCATTGACATGGCGACCAATCTGAGAGTGCTCTTGGGGTTTTTCGTGGAACACTTGCAACATGAAGCCACTTCACAGCACGATACCCAGCAGCCAGATATTGATTTTGCACTAGTTACGGATTGCTGTTCAAAGTCTTATGAAGCGGTCGGAGTGTAAAATGTTTGGGCCAACCAGCTGACAACTTTAACTGTTACCAGGAGAAGACGCGCAGTGACAGGCGACGGCACTCAAAATCTTCGCTTTCACAGACAGCGAATTTGCCAGGGTTTCAAGTTATGTCTGAGGCAGACAAATTCGAGCACATAATTCTAGCTTTCGAGCCGTTTGTCATAGATACCCGTAGCCAAGTGTGTTGTATATCTGTGCTGTGTAGAGTATAGACTGGGGGCATAATCTGGCTATCAGTTTGCGCAGGACACCACATGAACACACATACTCGCAGGCATCTAGTGGACACGTAACTCGTATCTTAGTGGTCAACCAAAGGCAATTTAGCAAATTATTAGAAAATCATTGTGTCACTTCATGTACTGCAGACAAGAAAATATGAGAGGTCGCACACAGGCGATAGTTGAGACACGCCCACCAGCTGGGCAGTCAAGCTGTCGAAATCCAATTTGCTGTTGCCTGCCTTGGAACACACACAAGCATATCATATAACAGCCTTGAAGCTGCAAGACTATAATGTCTGGCTTTGACCCAACTAAAAAGTAGCCTAAATTGCAGAGTAAAAAAATTAATATAGCTTAATGTATGAACAGCACAAATATGAGAGAACTGTGTGGGTGAAGCAGGGGAGCCTTTCTTTGTGTGTGCCTAGGCTAAAAATGTATGCAAATTTATTGAAAAACTTTTTCAATTTCATAAAAGGCTCAGCCGACATAAAGCCTACACAATGTCGTCGACACAAAGGGGTTAAAAAGTAAGACAGATACAAGAAAGGAAAGCTAGCTTTGGCTTGCCATATAAATGTTCAGCCGATTCGAATGAAATTCTGCCTACGAGCACGGGTGTTAAGACAATGTGTTATAGCTTCTGGGTCTGTAGCTTCTAGGAGGTAACATAAAGCGCTGATAAAATAACCCAATGCGATCGCTTTGGACACAAATTGACTTAATATATGAAGAGCTTGTGATATGAAATGCTATTAACTATGAAGTCTCATTGCCTTTAATCTTATTATATGACAGCTAAAAACTAATGCAACTCATTCAGTGTAAAGAAAACGCAGGCAACTAGAAGCAAATCCGACAAGGCAAATATACAAATAGATAAACGAACTGAACCAACGAAATGGAACAAGCCGGGCCGGACCTTCTAATGTTTTTATTAAAAAATGTTTTCTTGTGCCGTCGTCGTCGAAACCCAAGGCCCAACCAAGATAAACGGCTCCGAGCAACCAAAATTGGGCTACCAAAACAAAACCAAACGAAAGCCAAGCACAAAAACTCAAAAACGGGCAAACATACATACACAAGAGGGCCTCACACCGCTTTGTATCCTTGAGCCTTGAGCGATATTTCACAACACACTTTAACAAATAAAAACGAAAAAAACAAAACTTACACACAAATACGCATACCAATAAAACAATGGCAGTAGCACAAACAAAAGCAAGCCGCAAAAGAAAAAACAGAAAATAAGAAAAACAACAAGTTTATTAGAGATTTTCCTTACATATGTGTGTTTTTAGTTGGCTGGGCGGACAAGTAAACAGGCAGCCGTACAGAGGCCTTTAGCCAACGGGCATTAATAAGGGCAACAAAATGACGGCATCAAGGATGTGGGTGGAAGTCATAAGCATACACAAGTTCATCAAATTGCATTCTCTTTAAATTTCACAAAAGGAAGGGAAAATTTTGTGGCATATTTTTATAGGGACACAATTAAATGAACACTCCCAGTGGAAGTTACAAATATATCTACCAAAATACAGAACATATCCAAGCCAGAAGGACTGTCCCTTAAACAGTTGAAATGAACGAGATATCAGTTTTAGGAATACACACATACTTCTGCAATATATATATATATGTATATTCGCTTTGCTATTGAAAAGCCCTCAGCAACTGAAATTTCTTCGATTTCGATATGGTTTTTTTTATGTATTTCATTCTCCCTCTCTGAATGTTCAAACAGCCGCCAAATTGCCAGCTCGTTCACTTGACAGTCGAAAGCCGGAATGAAACTTTAATTTGAAAACTTTTATGCGCAGCAAATAAAAGCAAATCGATGGGCGAAAATCGCAAAAGTGTCTTGGCAAATTGTTTGCAAAGTGTTGGACATTTTTTCCTTAAAGATATCAACGCTCACTGTTAAAGCCCGAATACGGTTATGCAGGACACACACAGGCCGCAGCCCGCACGTGCGAGCATTGCTGACATTGGCACAGATGCTGGCGGAGGCCACCTGCAGCATTCAATGCATGTCACTGGCAGAAGCTGCCACCAACGAAAGGCGGAAGTTTATTAAAAAAGCAGCCAACAAAGGACACAACTAAAGCTCTGCGAAAAAGGCAAATGCATAAAAATGCAGGAAGCATTCTTAAACAAAACAATCCGGGCGAACTGAGCAAAGAAAGAACAGAAAGGAGCAATCCCAAGCAAACTGCGGCAGCAGGAATATTTCAATGCAAATGGAGAGAGGCAAACAAACAAAGATACGTAGAAGAAATGCATACATAGAGGCAATCGTCGACATTGCAGCATTTATGCTGCAAAACTGTTGAGCAACTGCATTCAGTCGGAGAAGGACATAGATACAAATGTTGTATTTTGTTGCGCCATTGAGCATGCAACTGAAGCAAGAGACTGTGTGAAAAGGAACTCATGAAACTGCAAGGCGCGTTTGCCACTCAATGAAATGCAAAGGGCAACGGGTGAAAACTGCACAGTGGGATAAACAGCGCAAATTTGAACCAAAAGAAAGCAGATGAAAACGAGCAAGAACGCTATAGTCGAAATTCCGACTCAGTTACTTCATACATAATAGTGCATAAATCAGCGGGTGTTTATAAACCCCCGTACCCTGCTTTAAAAATACAACAACATTCCAATTGGATTTGCACAAGCACAATCAAATTTCAATCATGCAAGCATCCGTGTAAGTGGAAAAGAGACAGAAACACTACGGTTGCAAAAAATGCTTTGACGACTATTCCATTTTTGCTTGGGGTACGAGTAGGGGGTTCAGTCAGCAGCAGCACATGTGTAAGGATTTTAAGAATATTTGGTATGCCCCTAGAAAAAAGTTAAAATTATAAGTGATTTCAATTGATATCTGTGATTCAGTGATTTCACTGATGACTTGAAAATTGTAGAATATATTAAGATTCTTACGACTTTTGGGGGCGGTGAGGGACGTGGCGAAATTATAAAACAAACTTGATCTGATGCCACTCCAGAACTATGCGTTCATCCGCACAGGCAAACGGACAGACAAACGGACAGGGCTAAATCAACTCCACTGTTGATGCTGATCAAGAATATATACACTCTATGTGTTCAGAAATGCTGCCGTTTACCTGTTACATACATTTGCATGAATACACAGAATTATGGGTCAATATAACATTTGAAAATCTTATCACATGTACAGCACTTTCCAGGTGAAAATGAAGAATCGGCTTGTTAGAGTTTTTCTAGCCAGGCATGATTTCTAGGGAGTTGAAATAAAATGTTATATATTACGTTGTGGCATATTACGAATATATTTCAGCATTATCAAATTGTGTGACTCGTATTCAATGTGTTCCACTGTGCAAAGCGGCAAGGACAACAAGCGGCATATTGCCAGTCGGAGTCAGTCAACGTCGTCCTTGCTGTCAAATGCATTTGCATTTTTTGATACAGCCTCGAAGGGTACGGGCCGGGGGCCCGTGAGTCCGCATCGGTGCGTTACGGTTCGGGTCGGTTGGGTTCAGCTTAAGTCTGGGCACCTAAATTCCTATATAAAATAAATCAGTGGCGTACGCCAACTGGGGATTGCTTATAGAATGCAATTTCAGAGTGAGCAGTTCATCTTGGATTTTATTTAAGAAGCACTTTTACTGCCGTCTGCTAGTTCAGATGTGGCTGCTTCAACTTCTGCCACTGTGGTGTTGCTGTTGCTGGAGATGGCATCTGCTTTGTGTAGTTGCGGAATTTGCATTTCTTGAGGATGCACTTGAAAACTGTGCAGTGGCAAGCTATTTGCTTTGTCCTGTGCATTTGATTAACTAAGCCAAATATGCCAAAAATGAAAAAAAAAATATAAGCTAAGAAAGAAGGAACATTGGGTATGGTGTATAAATAAGTAATAAGGCTCCGGGGTGGCGGATTCCGTGTTGAGCAACCCTCGCTAATGTTTGATCATAAAATACAGTCAAGTCAGAGAGGAAATATGGCACAGCAATTTGCAAATTATTTTCAAGCTGGCATAAAATAAACTGACAAGCGCAGGAAATATGTACCCCAAAATAAAAGGACAGGCAAGTCACCCGGGCATGGGCATGGGGACGCTTCCGTCAATCTTCGCAGCCAAATAAATATACCATATTGTTTTTGTTGTTGCTATTACTGTTGATATTGCTGTTTATTTGTTGTTGGTTTTTGAAATCGACTTTTATGTCAATTGAATTGCGTACATCTGTCTGCGAGATGGGTGAGGTGGCAGGGGGAAAAGGTTGAGAGGAGGAAGAGTGTCGCCAAACTTATGGCCCACATTTGACTGTTATGTAAGCAAACAGACAGCAGAACAGCAGATGAAATGAAATGCCAGCGTCTTGATGATATTTGTCAATAAATTTAACGTAAACCAGCGACGCCTATTTTTGTCTGTGTGCGTGCGTGTATATGTGTGTGATGCTTTGCATTTATGAAATTTACATGAGCGTATGAATGTGGTGTGTATTCTCGCTTACATGTTTGCCTGAAGAAAGCACAGTCTAGCTTCCAGGCACAACAATTCATGCTTTATTATCCTTGAACCATTATATTTATATATATATGTTTATATATAAAGAAATTCTTAAATATATTTGTTGACATTGTTTACCTGAATAGCCAAAGAATAATAAAACAAATAATGAAACAAGTAAAAATGCTACAGTCGAGCTGGCTCGACAGTTAAATACAGTGTACCTGGTGAACTGCTATAATATACAGCAGACCCATCCTGATAGCCATATGATATAGGAGTCTGATTTGAATAAAATTTTGTCTGTGCATGTGGGACATCCTAATATGGAACCAAGCAAATTTGATTCCATTTCGATGAAAAACAAACATTTTTTGTTCATTTAAAATGAGTCAAAGTACCCTTTTCTTAATACAAAATACATACATACATACATATACGTAAATAGCCCCTTAAATAGACTTTGACAAATTAAATTTTTGGAAAGTTGGTGAACAACAACAACAACAAAAGCATAGCATACATTTGCGCATCATTATGCCGGCAATGAGTAAATCAAATTGTAGTCGTTTTGGGACAATCTGTGCGGATGTCAGTTGACAGTTGGGTGGCTCAGTGGCTTTCCTGTCGCTTGTCTGCAGAGGAAATGAAATGACCCAGTTAAATGATTTATGAATACACACACAGCCGCATATCACACACATACAGACAAGCAAACAAATGTGTGTTGGTCGGCTTAGGGCACACACTTAGTGTCATGAATTTGACAGACGGTCAGAAAAGGTGACCAGGAGGGAGGTAATCTCAACTCAGTAATTGCGTTGGTCTTGAACACGTGATCACGTTGTTCAGCTTGTTGAAATTATAATTTCATTAGCTACAATCAGCATAAAAATAACACTAAGGGCAACTGCCAAGCACTTTGAAGTCGTAAAGCTACAGCAGAAATTAAAAGAAAGCAAAAACAATGCTTCCCCCACAGAACGCGCGAGAACACGGCGAATGTTGGAGAGCAAATTAAAAGCCAGTTTACCTTTCGCCTTTGCACACACTTTGCATTCAAGCCAACAGCAAGAACAACGAGCGTAATTACAAGCAATTTTTTTACGTTTTATTACAGATTTTAAACAGTCAACGACGCCAGGGGAGCACTTGGCATTGTAATGTGACAACAGCGAGCGGCGGAAACAACAAGAGGACCAACGAAAATACCTAGGAGCAGGGAGTGAGAGTAAGCTAAAGCAGGTGAAGCGTTGTGCGCTTTTTAATTGACGTTTGGTCGAGTTGAGCTGCGTTGAAAGGCAATTAGCTTAAAAAACAAACCAAAACACAGCCAAAAGAGAAGACACAAAAAAGGTAACACAACAGCGCAATTAAAAACGTAAAGCAATTCTCAGCGAAAATTGAAAACAAAGCAGCATTCGGAGAGTGAGAGAGAAAATAAATACGTGAATGCTTCAGCTTATTTAATTAAAAATTCAGCTTTTGCAAAGTTAACGCTGCAAAGTAGGCAATGGCATTTTAACAAGACGCACAATCGCAATGGCCGCCAAAGCGGAAACGCACCAAACGACAACGCCATTGCCAGCACTGGCGCTCCGTTGACAGCTGACAGTTGTCACATGCTTGGCCAGACGCGCGCACGTGACGCCATCGCAGCAACCTGATTGAATGATGGCAAGGAGGAGGAATGAATAAATGAATAAAGAAATAGCCAACCATTCGCCATATTCAAAAACTTGAGCAACGCCTTAAACGTTTGCACGTACAGAACATAAATTTTAAGTGAAATAAAAGGCAGTTGCCCAATAACCAAAAGCGAAGGCGACCAGCGGCAGGAGGAAAAGCAGTTAACAAGCAAATTGCCAGGCGGCGTTAGCCGGAAACCTTGGCAAAATGAAGCAACAGCCGCACGGTCCCTCTGATAGGGGAGTGATAGCCCTGTTCCTGATCTGGGCAACACTGCTTAGTGGCGTGCTTGCCCAGCAGCTGTTAGATGACAAGCTGGCTGAAAACGGAGCGAATTTCCAATTTCCAGAAGCTATCTCCCCATCGCTGGACGCAACGAATGCTGCCGCGGAGTTGGAGGAGCTGCAATTGTCTAAGCAACAGCCGTCAGGTCTCAGCTATCAAAACATTCATCGAATGCTTCGAGATGAAAATGCACCGGCTAGCTTTAGAGGCGAGCAGCGATACCAGCACAAGAGATCACTGCAGCTGCGCGAGAAGCGGGAAACTACTCCACCTGTAGTAACAACTTCCCTGCTAAATCTTACCAGTCAGGGTCTTACCCACTATGATGGTAGTAGCTATAAAGGACAGCATGAGCTTATCACCAGCCTCGATCTGAGTAGCAACCAACTACACAGCCTGAAACTAGACAATTTTATGCAACTACAGCGGCTATATGTGAGCAATAACTCGTTAACATCTCTCCCTACCACATCTTCCGCTTCCCTAATCCAACTGGATCTTGCCTGCAATCAATTTGACCAACTATCGGCGGACTTCTTTGGGCAGCACATGACGCGGCTAAAGCAACTGAGCCTGGCCCACAATCATCTCGGCAATATCTCGCGCAAGTCCTTTTACAACCTGTTAAGCTTGGAAACGTTGCTGCTAAACGACAACAACATCACAGACATTGACTACGAAACCTTCCTGGCACTGCCCAATCTGCAACATTTGGATTTATCTCATAATCAGCTGAGTGGCGCCGCCATACGTGCACTTCAGGGCATTCCGGATCTGGTCAGCTTGTCCATCGCCCACAATCCTCAAGTGGGTGCTGCCATGCAAGAATTTGTGGCCTCATGGAGCCTTAAGGAGCTGGATGCTAGCGGTACGGGCTTATGCCAGGTGCCAGCCGCCTTAGCGCAGTCTGTGCGGACTCTGAAGTTATCCAGGAATTGGCTGAAGGTGAGTGAAGTCCTCCTAAAAATGTGATACTCATCATAATCAATAAATAAGCGAATCCATAAAGCGCACACAACATACGGTGCGGGCATAGAAGGCGTATATTTGTGCAGTCAATGAACCGTAATTTGGATCCCTTTGCCGGCAATTAACGGAATATTCCCACCAGCTTCTATATCCTTACAATTTTTTACGCTCGATAGCTTTACGAGAATAATTAGCATCTGTTGTACCGTCATCTGCGGAGTTTGTTTTTCAATATGCACAGCCGCAGGCCTGCTGATGTGCATAAAGTTATTTTTACATTTTCGCCGCCATTTTGTGTGCGTAGTTGCGGTAGGTACATAAGGTCGAAGAAGAGATAAATTCTATTATTATTTTATATGGAAAAATTGAAGAGGCAAAATAATTTAACTCAAACCGATACATTTGTAAGATACATATTTAATGTTTCGAAAAATCGGTATACAAATCCTTGTCCAAACTGAGCTAGATGGGTGAACTTTTCACACTAGTTAGGTATTATTGTGGAAACTGTTTTAGAAAAGTCAGCCATTTTTATGGGAATGTGAGAAAGTTCGTCATGTCGAGATGCTATTTCACATAGAAATTGATATTTAGGTGCATTGAACAGGGAAACGTAAGATTCAGCCAAGCCCTTTTATAGGAAAATGGAAAACCGCTTCAATAATCTGGCAAAGTAACGCTTGTCTTAGAAAGTGTTAGTGCATAACTTTCCTAGCATTTGCTTTTCATTTCATTCAGACACAAAACGTACAGAATTATCTCTTCCACGATATCGATATTGTTACAACAACTTGTAACCAAGAAGAAGCTTCCTATTATCTGATAAATTGACTTTGTGAACATATCGCATGAGGCCAAGACATCTATAGTTGAGTCTGTGGAAATTTGATTAGCGAGAGTGAAAGTGGCGGATGTCATTCCGACATTGTTTAAAAATTAACTTAAATATGCCGTTATAATTACTTCAAAGGGTCGTCGGGTGGTTTGCCTCCTTTTGGCTGCTCCTCTACCGTCTAGAGGCAAAGTAAACATAGAGACGACTCGTTAAATGTAACAAGCACAAGCCAGACGGTATGGCAACCGGCAGTCTCTGCCCTCTGGCACTGTTACCTCAGACATGCGGAAGTGCAGGCTGAAAAGCAAGACGGAAGACTGAGTCCTGGGAGTGGGCGACCTCCCTAAACGCCATAATTTGCCATGAAAAGGCTGCGTGTTGACTGCCGATAAAGGCAAACCACTGGCAGGCTGGCAGGATGGCAGGCAGCAAGCACAGCAGACAAATTAAAAGGCCTGGTAACAAAAAGGCGCCCAGAAGCTTCAATATCCATTTATGGCTCTAGCTCCGAGCTGTAACTGCATGCTTAGTTAGTTAGGCGGCCATCGCCGATGGGTTTGTGCTGCTTTGTGTGAATATCATCCTCGGCCTGTCTCAAATGTAGTCTCAGTCTCAGCCGCCTCGTTGGCTGTTGGCTTAAACGCGATTATGCTTATGCCAATTATCCTTATTTTATTAATGCCCATAGCCAGGCGCGCGCTTTTGTCTTTGTCTTTTGCCCTAAACAGCTTATGAGCGGCATTTTTGCACCTTTTGCACCTTCCATGGCGGCAACGACCTAGGCGAGAGCAACAGCAACAACTTATGCCAAGCATTTGTTTGTCTACACTTGAAGCCGTTTAAACGTAATACCTGCGCACAACGACTTGGAGACAGGACCCGGCGAGGACTCGAGCTTCTTGTAGTTGCGAGTCGTATATAAATCTGTTTATGCTGCTTTTGTCTAACACATTTTGCCATTGTATTGGCCCTGGAGCCAGGACAGGATTGAGACGTTAATCGCTAGCTCGTGTTGCTGCTTATGTCAGTCAAATTGTCTGACTGCCTGAATCCTCACTAGACTTGTTACTGTTTTCTCCCGCTGCCGGATTATTTACTTATTAAGACTTGAAACGCCTTTTTCTTTTCGTTTTCTCCGTCTCATTGTGAGGTTAAGTGCACTTTTATCCTTTTGAATGGTCGTCTGCTTTTTTTTAATGGCTGCCAAGAATAGACTAAATGGCTTCTTGGGGTTGCTGTGGCCAGCAATTATACACAATAATAATAAGAAGTATGAAATGTTGAAGCGTCACTTGGGGAACAAGTGCCTTTGTTATTGAAGGATACTTCTGACGTTGTAAATTGTTCTTGGAGAACAAAACTCGCACGGAATTAAAATCTAGTGATGCAAGCCAAGATTATTTAATATAAATACCCATCCTATGTTAATACCATATCTGCGAGCAGTATGTCCAAGTCCAGTAAAATCTCTGTCTCTCTTTAATTTCCAGACAATCAATTGTGGCGATATGGACAGCTATCCCCTGCTGCAATATCTCGATTTGTCGCACGCGCGCATAGAGACGGTAGAGGATGACGCTTTGGGTCGTTTGGAGCTCCTGGAAATTCTCTTTCTCGATCACAATCGCTTGAATCGCGTGCCTGGTAGCCTACCAACTTCGCTGGAGCACCTATTTCTGCAGCAAAATCGCATTATGGAGCTGCTGCCCCAGACTTTTGCTGGCCTCACCAACCTACAGACACTGGATCTATCTGGCAATCGTTTGCTGTATCTGCCAGCTTTGTCGCTGCCCAAGTTGCTGACACTCAATTTGCAGTCAGCGGGAGTGGAAAGCGTCAGTCAATCGATTGTCCATACGCTGCCCGAGTTGCGTGATTTGTTACTGGAGGATAATCCCATCAAATGCAGCGATCTGTTGGGCATAGCCGAATGGGCCAGTCCTTGTCGAACGGTCGATATGATTGAGGAACCCAAACGTGGCATCGATTTGAAAATGCAGTACGTGCAATTGGATAACTTTTATGAAAACTTCAAAAGCTATTGCGGGCGCACAGACAAGCACCATGGCAATGATGATGAAGACCCGCCAGTGCCTGCCAGTTGCGGCACAGTCGCGTTATCAACAGCCCAGCGAACTATGCCAAAAGCACAAAAGTCAAACACAGCAGCAACAACAACTGCAACGTCAACTGCAACACCAACAAAGCCAACAGCAATACAATCAGCCAGCAACAACATTTCGCAGTTAACCACAAAAACTTTGCGGCCGAGTGAAACAACTTCGTTAGCGAAACTGCAACAGCAACAAATGCCTGGCATGCCAACTCAAACTGGAACAACAACAAACACAAGAACAACAACATCAACAATAATGGCCGCAGTTGCCAGCGTGCCAAGTTTGAAACACGCAGAAGCAGCAACAGCGACTCCAGTTGCCAATTACAAAAACATTTTGGCCACGCCAACAATCCCACTAACAACTGCTGGAATTTCGGACAAGCAAATGCAACGAACAAAAACTACAATTGCTCCAGGAGGGCCCACTATGCCGATGCCAACAAAAATTAGCAATGTTGCCGCGGTGACAGCGACAGCGCCAACATCAGCCATTGAAGTGCCACAAACAATTTTGACGCTTATTAAATCTGACAAACAGCAGCAAAAACAAAGTCATGTTGATGAAGACAAAGCAACCAACAGTTTATTAAAACGGGTCACAGCAAAAGGTTCAACTCTAACCACACCCGACAGCGATCCCTCCGAGCAGGCGGGCACGCCGACAGCATTTGTGATGCCCCACAAACACGCCACGCTGCAGCTGCACATTAAGGACCGTCATTTAATTGGCACGCCGCTGCTGATGCATAAGGGCGACAACCTGCTGGTGGACGCCGAGCATTTGCTGCTGCCGGGCACGGCCACAGTGGCGGATGCGGAAACGTTGGCAGCCAGCCAGCAACAGGAGGCGAAGCGAGAACCATCCGCTGATAAGCGACAGCCGGAAGCAATAAAAGGCGACACCAAGTCTACGGCGACGACAAAGCATAAGAAGAAGACGCAGCCCTCGCTCAGCATAAAAAAGATGACCTACAGCACCAAGCATGCGGCCGCAACAGCGGAGCCAGCCGGCACAGCAACCACAATACCAAGTCTACGTCTGCAGCATCATCACAGCAGTGTGAATACAGCCAATACGGTAAAGCAGGAGCTGAGCACCTTTGCCCAGTTAAAGGCCTATGCAGAGCTGAAGACGGAGGCCTCCAAGTCAGAGCAGCTGCTTGACAAACGTCAGGAAATGGAGCAGGCCCTATCTGGCAGACATCCGGGCCTGATGCTTCTAGTGGCCTGCGTCCTCGTTATTGTGATGCTCGCGGGGCTCGCCCATGTGTATCGCTGCGAGCTGCCATGGCAGCGACGCGGAAATCATGGGCAGATGCGACCACATCATCAGCATCAGCGGCAGTGCAATGAAAGCGACGATGGCCACAGCTTCTTACACTACAAGGGCTCTCCGGCGGATCCGGCACGACTACAAAAATGGCATCATAGCACTAGGTGCGAGGCACCCTACAGCTCACCGCTGCACAATCTGCAGGCACGGGAACTGCAACGGGAACAGCAAAAGCTGCAGCGCTGCCAGCAGTTTTACAGCGCATCTCTCTCAGGCAGCTCCACGGGTAGCGGTGGCGTAGGTCTCTCCTCCGGCAGCAGTCGCAGCAGCCTGCACTCGCCCAGCAATGAGGAAAGCTACTACATTGAAATGGCTCCCAGCAGCCCCATTGGCGCATCCAGTGAGATACCAGCTAGCAGCCTGCCTATGGAGCTGCTGAGCACCACGCGTGCCCTAGGCAGCACTGGTGTCGCCACTGAAGCGGGCAGCAGAGCGATCCTTAAGTCAGTGAGCAGCCGAATAATGGCGCCCAGCTCACGACGGCTGGGCATCTGGTGACAAACCGTTTTCGGACAGCGCCAATACGCGCCCTTCCAGTAAACAAAGGCAATAACAGTGGCAGCAGGCGGCAAAGCGAAAGCTAGCCAAATCCTTAGCACGTAGAACGGTTAAGGGGGGAAAGCCCCAACTGCCAAATGCCAAGCTGGCCAAAATGAGTCATAAAGCAAAGGCAGACGCAGTAATCTATATAAGGAAATATATAAATATATATATGTACATGTAAGTATATCTATAGCCTAGCTTGATTTATGACGCGTCGCGGCCCACACGTTGCAGGCCTCTCATCGTTTAGGTTAGCAGCAACAATTTGTCATAAAGTTTTGTTCGGTAGCCAGGCCAGTGAAGGAGCCAGAGCCAGAATGCCAAGAGCCAAATAGCCACCAGCAGCAAACTTTTTATGAGCCATACCACCGCCCATCGCACCGCGTGCCCTTCAATTTGATGTCCATCTTGTGGTCTTATTTGGGTCAGTTTACTTGCGGCCTGCATCAGATTCATGGCCATGCCCATGTTGGGAGCCTGTCTGTGGTGGTAGGGTGGCCAGTTAACTTTATATAAGTGCCTGTCCGCTTGCCAAAGATTAAGTGTTTCGATAGTCATGCATATAAAAATGAAATATCGATAAAGTATTAAATAACAATTTAGTTTATGACAGAATCGATTCAGGCTGGCGGTTGAACAGCTGCTTTCTTCAGCTTATGCGAGCTACATCTAGCAGCAACTGCCACCACGTGGGGAAGACATCCAATTAATTTTACTTGGATTTTTGCTAACCACACCTCAGACGCTACAAAAGCGTATGAAAATCTTGTGATGAAGTCATAAAAGCTGACAAGGAATCATTTTGGAATATTCCAATGCATTAAAAAGCAGTGAATCAAACGAATTGATCGGTGTCGAGTCTATTGAAATCTGTAATGATTTTCTGATCAGCAATTGCAAGGAAAAAAATATATAACATGACAGTGACAGATAGATAAGATTGTAATTATCTTACATTTGAAATTCTACTTCCACGCACTTCTGCATCTTTAATAAACACCCTTCTGTTCCAGCCACACATTCAAAGTGTATAATCTTTACAAATCTGCAGGGAATTTTCAAGTTCTTTTTTTAATCCTGTATCTTTAAATTTCCACTTAGCCCACATTCACCGCCTTCTGAGCACCGCTCAACTTTAATTACAATCCAATCCAAGTGTGAATTTTAGCTCAACACACTTAGTAAGCCTCTCAGATATACATTTCGTTTGTAATATCTCTCCTAACACGTCTCCTTACCACATTCAGAAGTGTTTCCATTGCCATTTCTCTGAATTTCCTTTATCTTCATCTAACATTTTTCTTCAGGTTCCACTTAAGGGGGGTTAGAGTAGCTGGTGTTGTCCAAAAACAACCCCCACACTTAACCTCATTTTACAAATTGACCAACACAACATATGGTGTAAATCCAGCCAAATGGGCAGACATCTAATCCGCCACGTCAAAAGTGAAATGTTGTAAAACTATTTGAAGATATGTGAAAAATGCCATAGCAACCCCTCTGTTCTCGCGGCCAGCAATAAAGCCGTAAGCGGCTGTAAGGCAGCTCCCAAACATCAAAATAATGTGCCAGCAAATCAAATTACAAGACACAAGTCAGTGAGGGCCAAATGGGGAGGAAGAAGACCAGCCACCAGCCAGCATGGTCATAGCCATAGACAAGACAAGCAGTGCAAACACAAAACACAACAATTACATTAAGACACGATAAAAAGTTGTGCAACAATCTTGCAAGCCACCCCCTAGCAAGCCAAAGCCAACCCAACCAAACCAAACCAAGCAAGCAACCCACTAAAGGACCACTGAAGAACATAGCACACCACAGTCATTGCAGAGTTTTTCAACTTTTTGCGGCTTTGTAATTGGAATACGAGAACAAGGCGCGTGCACACACACAAGCTTCAGCATCAGCAACAGGAAGACACAGACTGTGAAAGCAAAAGGCGTGGTAGGGGGCGAGTGAGATAGATAATATCGTGTGGTGTGGAGGCAGTCAAGTAACAACAGGCGTTCAAGCGTTCTTCTTAAGCAATTCAGAAGGATTTATTTTCGACCACAAAAGCGAAATGCCGGGCAAAGCGGCCCAACAACAATTAAAGTAATGCTGGCCAACAATCTACGCCCGATTTGGGGTGGGATTAGACGACAATGGAGACGTAGTCGACGCATCTAAGAAGTGCCATAGACGCACAAAATCTTAATTAAGGAACTTCCAAGTGGGCAAGTGTCGACCGGCAGGAAGGCCGGCGGCGGGCAGCAGTAGGAGCAGCAGGCTTTTCTTTTTAAGGTCCTGCAGCTTTTTTTATTTTCCGTTTCTGCCAGCACAGCAGAAAACTCCAGCTTCAATCTGACCTACTACTCGCCCAAAGGAAAGCAACCAGAAACGAGTCTGGTCTGTTTCGCATTGTCAAATTTAATGAAGGTCTCTTGCTTATGACATGGACAGCTGGTGGCCAAGATTTAGTAACTTTTAAGGTTGCCTACGAAAATAATAAGAAGTCAGAGTCCGAAAACGAAACGAACTCAAATGAGTTAATTCGATATTTGACACTTTTGGGGCACATTCCAGTAACAGATCGAGCTCTCGCTCGCTTGGTCCAGTTGGTTTTGTTGGCTCCGTTGGCACTGCTCTGGGGGTTGGCTGAAACTTTTGTCTTGCCCTGTTGTGGGCAGTTAATAAAGTTGGTCGAGGGCGACGTAATTATTTGCCTGCTAAATGGCTTTTGGACGACATTTCTGGGCCATAAATGGGGGCGATTTAGGAAATTATGTGAAAATAAGTTGCTTTTGCTTTTCCTTTTCCTATGGCTGGCCGTTGGCCCTTGGCAGTTGGCAGGCTCGTAAATAACGGCACATAATTGAAGGCAAACTTAAAAATAAACAAAAGTATAAAAATACGTTATGTTGGCAAGCAAACAATAATTAAACTTAATTGCGCTGTAAATTGAACAAACAACAAATAGAACGAACATCCAATGTTAACTCGCATGAATATTTAAGTATGTGCAGCGTTGCAGTATGTAGTTTATGAAATTTAAATTTCAATTTCTATTTTAAATATATAAATATAACCTGTACAATTCTTCATAAATATTTAAACACACACAAAATCGAGTTAAGCGTATATTTGCATTTAATTTAACGCATTTTACACACCGACGCCAGTGAAAATCAAAAAGAATTGCGACGACAACAAACATGTGACTACAATAAAAACAAACCACAATAACAACAAAAACTAATTGCCAAATATTTGACGAGCACTTTTGTAGCGTTAGCGCCATAAATACAATATGCATACACATATACAAATGCAAACAAAAAAAAATACCAAAACAACTCGAATAATTGATATGAAAAATTCTAGTATAAAGCAGAACAAATAATTGTTTAACAAATACATAGTTATAGTTACATCTACGTATTTAAACATCAACAATTATTCAGTTTAGACGAAATGCCAAAATGTTAGCCAAAAATAAATAGAATGCTGCGGTACGTATTTGTAATTCGCACATAATCATCCTTGCAGATGAATGCTCTCTTAACAAAAATAATGCAAAACCTATGTTGAGATACATTGTAAATAGTTTGGATTAGGATATAATATAAATACATATTCAAATACATGCAAACTTTTGCTGTAGCTGTTCGAATCCCAAATACTTGCTACAAATCTCTCTTATATAAGTCTACTCTTATATAAATCAAATTTAAAATTAAATCAGCCAAAAGTCGTAGCCGTACTGCGTTGATAATGCAGAATATATAAATTTAAACAGAAAATAGAATTAAAAAAGAAGAAACCCAAAATGTGTATTGTATGTATTATGAATATATGTACTTATGTAGCAAATATAATTCATAATTCAAGTGTAAAAATAAAATGTGTATTTAATTTTCTGAACATTTCTTCGAAAACAAAAAACGAAAAACATTTTAATGACACAAAAACAAAATTAAATGCGAAAATAAAAATGTGAAAATATTTAATTGAAAACTCGCCATGAATATTGTATATATGTCCACATGTGTGTGGATGTTTACGAGGTGTGTTCAAAAAGTAAGGTGACTTTATTTTTTTTGTGGAAAAATATTTATTTATTCATCAACATTCATATTGTCGCCTTCAAAGTAATCCATCACCCTCAGATACAATGCACTTGTGCCAGAGCTTTTTCAGTCTTCAAAGCCATTCGTATACGCACTTTTTGATACAGCCTTGAGCAGTTTCTATGTCATCAATCGTTGCAATCGACTGATATGCCAACATCCTCAGCAACTTCTCTTATGGTAAACCAACGGTTTTCAAAAACAATTTTCTTCACAGCTTCGACGATATCTTATGTTGTTAATATGCTGGGCCAGCTAGGAAGAGTTTGGAAAACATTGTTTTTTTTACTTAGAGCTGACTCCCCGTATGCCACTGTCAAGATTTAAAGACCTTGATTCCATTTTTTACACAAGAATTTGATGCAAATCATTGGCTCCATAATTTAATATAGTATTTAATATAATATTTAATATAGTTTTTATTTGTCAAAAACAAACTAAGCATGCTATGCACTTAAAACTCTGAACATATGTTTGGGACATGTGTACCAACACAACAGCAGCACAAACAAATCGATAATAGCAACGTAAGTTGACTCTCTTTTTAAACACACCTCTTATATTGGGCAAGCCTTAGTGAATCGTAATGGGCCAGAAGAGAATTCACATTTATGCATTCAAAAGCATAAAAAGTTAAAGCCAAAGATATTTTAAAGCCATAAATGCACATATGGCTGGCTCACTTCTGGAATATTACGAAAAGGCAATGAATCGACAAATAAAAAAAGGAATTAAGGTTTGTTATTTTGTTGACTACCGAATTGAGGTCAACAAAATGGTAAGTATATAACTAAGAGTAGTAAATATGTTATGCACGTGTGTGCGTATTTGTCTGTTAATGTTTGTGTTGTAAAATATGGACCCTCTTTTTGGTGTTTGGTGATGGCCGTAGTCCGCATCTGAACATACATACTTAATAAAGATCAGGAACAAAAAGCACAGAGCACATAACAATAAACGTTAAATTAGTGACACATGCGACAGTTAAGCAAGGAAATGTGTATGGAGCCAATGGCAAATTATGCCAATACACACACACATACTCGCTGGCACACATACATATATGTATACATAATCAAACACACACAGCTCCCCGCGGGCAAGTCAAATAGCCGGGTCAAACAAAACAAGCGAACATTTTTATTTCAAATCCAATTATTTCACATCGAACTGCAATCAGAAGATTGCGTTCAGCAACAGGAAACGGCGTGTGTGTACATTTGTGTGGTTGTGTATGTGAGTTTTGATTGCGCTCAATGAAACGATGCTGTGAGAATAGCCGACAAAATGAGAGTCAATTGGATTTTGCGTGCCCTGCCTGCCCTGTCTGCCCATTTCTGCCTTTCTCATATACACTTAAAGAAATGTAGGTAGGTATTATAATTTCCTTATCAAATCTCTTATTTATATACAACTTAAAACGTTTTGTCCTGACTGATTGACTGATTTAGGAACATCGCATAGGTTAAACGGCTATAGCAGAAATCTTCGCACTGGTTTCATTTTTTGGCATAGGCGCCCACTAATAAGCTATTTTGCATTAGTCTAACTAGAAGTGTGTCTAAATATAGGTCAAAGCTTAAGAAGATGTTTTTTGTGAATGCGTGTATAATATTAGCATTATTATTAACAAGGGGATCTTCATTCATGATTCCGGGAAAAAACGACATAAATTCGCCGATATTATAAGTTCCTTTTTGAAATGAAACGCAAATTTGCATATAAAATTTTTCCAACCGAAAATAGAAACATTTTAAAAGTGATTTGATTATCTTTCTCTTAATTTTAAAATATTAACTAAAATGCATCTTTTAAAACTTTAAACTAAGAGGCTTTTATTTATAAGGAGGGTTTTCACTAGCTGTGACAAAGGGATAAATTATAAGTTTATCAATCAACAGCTGGTGCATTTATTTATTGTTAAAATTTTGATAAGAAAACAAGCTTCTATGTTTTCTTTCTTATTTTTCATGAGGCGTGCTCCTGTCACTACATCACTGTGCTATTAAAATTGAACAATAAATTAAGAATCCGAAATGTCGTTAGAGGCAGTCACGGTAGCTACCACGATGCATAAATATTAAATAGTGGATTGACGGGGACTCAGCCTAACATATCGAAAGACGTGCTTTGTCATCGTTAGCACAAAGAGGTGTCTTTAATGAAAAATTATTAAACATACTCCAGGGCATATTAAATGTGATAAACTTTTAATTGTGTAATACAGTTTTCAAGTTTACGCTTAATCATTCATCACTTTACCATATCATTATGTTCACCAGACCCTCAATATAATAGTAATTGAATACATACTATCTTAGGAACTGTTTCCAAATGGAATATTATACCTCTGTGACAATTCGCGAGATACTAATTGCTCTTTGGCCGCTGATGAGTGGAAATTGATCATAACATTTCAGCAATCTCTGATTAACCTAAATAGAAAGCAACTGAGAAATGGGCAAATTGGAAAATTGGAAAATCAAAAAGTCTAAGCCTGCAGGGACGAGGTGGTTGCTTTTTTCACTTTCCCCACAGGCAACTACAATTGCCCAAAGTTTTGCATTGCTTCTTTTGTAGAGTAAAACGAGTATATAGTATTAGTGCAAATGTATGTAACAGGCAAAAGGAAGTGCTTCCGACCCCTTATAAATACCCAGATCTTGGAGAGCTAGAGGAACCGAAATTGGTTTGTAGACTCAAGTTTGTTTCCACCCAAAAAAATCAGAAAGTGTTGCATACTTCTGCGTCAGTCGAATATGAAATGGATGCTGAATGAGGGTATCATATAGTCGGAAAATCTTACTTGTTTTCCACTAATGAGTTGGGCAAATGGCAATGTGAAAGCTCATCGAAGCAAACTGAAATGCAAGCCAAATTAAGCTGGCTGTGATGATGCTGATGGAATAATTGCCTGAGAAACCATTGAACTGTTAATTTCTATGCAATTTACAGCCAAAGTGAAATGAAAAATGTACAAGTATGTGTGTGGTCGTGAGTGAGTGAGTGTTTGTGTGCGCACAGCTGGGCCACAACTTTGTCTAATTGATTTCGAAACTGCGGAGCACCAAATGGCGCTCCATTAGCGTCAGCCAACCAGAAAAATAGAAGAGAACGCAGCCAAAACTTACGCTTTTTAATATGCAAAAAAAATTCAGCGGTTTGGGAAAAACACGCACACACATACATGCACAGAGGGTGGAGAGGGGGGCACAGTCAACTTTAAATTGCATTCATTTTTAATACCACACCAGCGATGCCAAAAAAATGCTGGGCCACATTACGTATACGCAAAGTAGTGCACTCTTGGGACACATTGCTTAATTTCTGCGGGCCCCATGTGCGTGGAAGAGGAAGACTTGGATAGAAACCGACCGGGTGAGCCATGTGTGACAAACAATCACACACACACATGCAGACACAAGCAAATGTCAAATGTGAATGGAAATGCGAATGTGGGAAAAAAATAAAAGAATTCGCATTATATATAAACGGCAGCTTGTTTTTGCTACACTTGCCTGCAGAGTGGGCGCCTCAGTGGGAGAGGACCGTGGGCGAGGCGGTAACGATTTCATTTCATGGTTTTGCACTCGTTATGACTTTTGCCTCCTCGCGCATTTCGCTTTGCTTGCTTTTTATTGTCGCCCAGTTGCGTCCGGGAATCCCCAAAGTATGCAGCGTTTTATGTTGAGTAGAGGTACAAACTCAGCTCTCCATACACACACGCAAACACACATGCAAACATAGGTTACTATGACAAATTTTATTTAAACAGTCCCCAAAACGCACACGCAGTAAAGTTCATGAGCTCTGCAAGTTTTGTTTTTCAATTTAAAGTTGAAATTTCGCATTTATTTTGTTTTTCACATAAAAGGTGACTGCCGCCAGGTGCGGCCGTGAATGTCTGGCCTGAATTTGCGGGTGTTTTTATTTATAGTTTAAGGATTATGCTAAGTTTTTGTACGCTTTTTTGTGTGCTTTTAGAAAAAGTTTCTTCTCAACCTATATGTAGGTTCAGGAAGTCCGAGGCTGAACGGTCTGGTCCGCCATCCGCGAGTCGTGAAAGTGAACATAAGCCCCACCGCTCTTTTGCAGTAATAGAAGAAAAGAAGCCTGATTATGTGGTTAGGAACTTATATGAATATACTTTTACTTTTATTATTCACAAATTGCCTGATTTTTGTTAATTTCGGCTAAATCAAGATGGATCTCTATAACACAATCCGCTCATATCGTCTGATAAAGCATTGCATATTCAAATGTTTTCGAAAGTTCGATAGCATCTAATTGAAATTGAAACAAATGAAAGATAGAATATAAACCAATAGACATTAACAGTCGGCAGCTATTATAATGTCAGTTATAACATGCATAATCAACAGTTGACAATAAAGTTGGTAAAGCAGACAGAGAGCGCATAAAAAACAATCAGGAAAATGAAACGCAAATCAGTGTCAAGCCAGCACCAAGTCGTGTCACCTAATTGAGTATATGTCAGTCATCAGATGGAGATGGGCGAGCAAAAGGGGTCCCCATCTCCATCTTGATTGCCACATGTTAAGGTCTTGATCTACCCACACGAATGCGAATGTGTGTCACTGTACGTACGTATATATGTATGCATCTGCAAAACAGGAGTGGCTTTGGCATGTCCTCTGACACTCGCTGGATCAACAGCAGGAGCAAAAGCAGGAGCAAAAGCAGGAACTTGAGCAGGAACAGGCAGGCGGCGGCAGGCAGGCGACCCATCAACTTGCAAATGTACTGGAGTGTCGGCCGGCGACTTTGCTCTTCTCTGCTCTGCGGGGATATTTTATTTCATTTTATTGTATTTTATTCTTTTTAACACCAACATGAGGCACACATTCAGATCTTTCTTTTCTGTTATTCTTTGGTGAGCTTTGTTGTTGCGTGTTTTTTGCTTTTTGCTTTTGCTTTTGTTTTTATTTTTATTTGTGTTCATAACATAAACTTTGTATTTTTATGCGAGACAAAAAGAGAGGAACAGGACGGCAGGCGGACAGGAGGACAGCAACGACAACAATGGGGCCAACTTGTTTGCGCTGGGAAATCAGTTAAGGACTTGGCGAGCGCAGACTTGGCATGAAATATACGACTGTCTATGTGTGTCTGTGTATGTGTATTTGGACAAGTACAAGTATCTTCAAGCCAGCAGTCGGGCACTGTCCCCGTTAACGCTCTCTGCACTTTTTGTCTCAACACTTGAGTGGATTTTTGTGTTATTTTTGTGTGCGTCCTCTGCGTTGATTTCGACTTGCTTGAGTACCGAGGAGGGAGGACGGAGGCTCCTCGTTTATTATGCGCACCACAAATCGAAATCAGTAAAGCGCCTTAATTGAGACTTAACTAAGCGTACAAGCATTCGCACACACACTCGCACACAATCACAAATGTGTGGGAGCTTGAATTAATATTGAATTAATATTGAATTAAATTGAAATTGAAACAAAGCCCAACGACAATAGTGGCGTGCAGCATAAATTATGTAAAATGTCAATTTACTTTTTAATATCATTTTCCATTGTCGCAGACAACAAGCAATGATGTTTAAAATGAATTTAAACAAACACACTTCAACTGGGATTATCTTAGGCAACGCGAAGTTGGCATACACTATGAAAATTATGTAAATGATAAGGGAAAATTTCATTCCAGTCGTTCTATGTATATTGTAGTACATTTATGATCTAAAGGCGTGGAGCAAGAGTTCTTTTGCTTAAGAGTATTGTAATCCGATGATCAGCTATCTACAATTCACAGGGACCATTATTGATAACTCAAAATAAATCAATTTGTTCTAGAATATCCCATTTTTAGATTGATTTCCTTGCAAAGTGAATAATTATCTGTTTTTTCTATTGTGGACAGAAGCTAGTTCACCAGTTACAAAGTAGTGTAATCTAAGTTGTAATTTAAGTGAACGCCCACTTCTCCGCCAATCTATTTACTCCAGTTTGTTGCAAAGTTAATGACAAAAGTATCATACCCTCAACAAGGGCCTACATGTTAATTAACCAGAAACCACAGGCAACATGCAACATGCATTTTGTGGTTATTGGTAATTAATAAAATGAGTAGCAGAAGCTGAAAAAAAACATACACATTCGCAAAGGACTCAGTCAGACCAATTGTCCAACCAACATAACATTAGGCTTCGCATGAGGATGAGCATTTAATAGCATTTTATGTTTAGTTTTTTCTCTGTTTTTTATTAATTTTCCTTTACTCTTTTTTGTTACCGCCGAATAACTGTCAACTGACCATCAATCTATTGGCTGCCGCCGGGCATTAAGCCGCCCAGTAAGTCCCTTGGATGTCGTTAGAACGAGCTTTTTGTCCGGGGCTTAACGAGCTCCGCTCGGCGCTAAAAATGATGTTGCAGACACAAAAGGGTTCAAATGCTTAAACCGTTGCGTTTGAACGCAACAAAGTCTCTTTCATCTGAGGCTCACACGCGTCCATCACATCATACCCAAATACCATGCGCTTCGAGGCACAGACGGCAGACCAAACAATGAAAGGGCAAGCACAAGCCCCTTTTATGCCAGGCAATGGAATTGTACAATTTTCAAGTTTTCAATTTCAAATGAAAATTGAGAATACAAAGGCTTTTTAAAGAGTAATAAAATATTAAAGTCATACTTTTTGAGAACGAAAGAATTGCCAAAATATTCTATAGAGAAAAAAACAAAACAAAATATATATACATGTTCGGCAATATCAGGAGGGAATGGCGTGTTTAAGGCAGTTTGCATATCTTGCCTGTAAAGTTCAATTTATTATTATCCTTGTAGATATTGTTACAGACCAAAAGCACGTTCTTGAGAAAAGAAGTCTGATTCTCTCATTTGGAGGCAGATAGGGCTGGCCAGTGACAATCACTCGTCGGCCCTATATGGTTCTAAGAGAAAACTTTGCAGAGCAGAAGACTCAGTGATATCGCACAGATGGTGATCCATCGACAAGTACCAAAGTTTCAACCTTGTCAGAATTTGAGGTTGCTGTGCTGGGTGATACAGTTACGAGCTTAAGCAATGGCTTTGTTAGTACTGCTTGTAAGTCTGAAAATGAGAATAACTACTTAAAATTTATTATGGCATTAACGAGAGTGGAACTCACACTTCAGATGGCTATTGAAGCTGCCACTTGCATAAAACCGCAGCGCTATCAATAACTTGATGCATGGTTTTACGCTTCTTCGTCTGAAATCACTTTTGATTAAATCATAAAAATAAGAACTTGAATAGTAAAACACAATGATTTCTCTATATTGGTTATAAAGTTGCAGATATCTTCTCCAAAAACGCAAGCGGCTGTGGTTTTGGACAAGCCAAATCTACTGATAAATATGAAGTTGCGAAATAATTTATTCTTTGCACTTCTGTCTCGTCCGACTTTTCATTTTGTACATTTGTATTTCACTACAGATGTTTTTGTTTACAAAAATGGAAGAGAGTTGCCAGATGTTGAGGACATTGCCAGATTCAAAAAGATTCTCGCTTGAATTTGAAAATTTAAAAAAGAAATTTTCAAATAAAATGAACTTGCCAAAATGAAAATGCGTTTACAGTGAAAGATCAAGAAGCGAAAACGGGCCTTATTCTTCAATGTATATGGAGGTGGATATCGAACAAGTTAAATTTTTCAAATAAATGTTTTAATTTAATCCTTTTTTTATGTCAAAATGCGAGTTTTAAACTTCAAAGAGTATGCCAGTACTTGACTTTAATACCCGTTCCTCCACACTGTATCTCTTGGAAGTCTTCTTAAGTGGGTCCACATAAATTTCCAAAAAAAAAAAGCAAAACAAAAAACTTTGTTTCTACTACGGAAATCATAAATTTCTCACACAAAAATCTCGATTAACTGCACGAGGCAGAAAAGTTGAAAACTTTGCCGTTGCGAGCCGTCCTTGTGTTGTATATATATATGTGTGTGCATATATATAGAGGTATTTCATAAAAATTGTCAGCCGTGAACGCGCTTGTCAAAAACTTTTGGCAAGCGGGCGTTGCAAACTTTGCATCGCCAAATGTGCACAAAAAACTGCAATGGCTGCACATGATAAGACATATCGAAGAAGTATATCTATATAATACTATATCTATATAATACTATATCTATATAATACTATATATATATAAATATACACTTTGAGTGGCATGTCAAACCCTAAAAGCCATTGGCACTGAACTAAAAAGTATAAACAAAGTCATGAAAATAGGAATTTTCCAGGTGCAACGACTGTAAATTGAAAGCCATGTCAGAGTCAGCGAGAAGCTGCAGATAGATGAAAATATGATGAGAAAAGCATCAACGCTGCGATGGCTTTCAACATTGAACGCCATTGGCAAACAATAAAAATTTTCCAAGCCAATGCACTTGGCACAGGCGTATTGCTACATGAAATGCGAAAAACGAGAAAACACAATAACAAATAAAATAAAACAATTACGGGCTTAATACATTTTCATTTAGCGAAGCCGAAGCCAAGTCAGGCAGTACAATCTTGCTCTGCTGCCCACTTTTGAGTACTGAATTACACAGCAGGATGGAGACCAGGGTGGAGAGCAGGGACAAATAGACAGACAGAAAGACAGCGAAGTCGTCCTGCTGCTAGCCTTGTGCGGCCATTTTTTACTTTTAATGAAGCGCAAGAATTTCTACTGGATAATTTGTTAAGCGCGCCCAGAACGACAAGGATGCTGCTGCCTGGCCAAAAGGCAAAAAGCTAAAAGAGCCTGCAAAAAACTTAGACAATGCCAGGCGAAATGCAACAAGGATAAGCACGCACACACAAACATACACCGAGTGAAAGAGGCAGCTGAAAGTTGTGCTATAATTTGGCTTATTTCAGCTTGTAAATTTATAGAGTCGAAATGTAAAATGCTGTGCCGGATGTGGAAACTGCTGCAGGATCAGAGGGACAGCATAAGATAAATGACACGCAAAAGCCAAGTGGCAGATTTTCATTTTTAATTAAAATAACAGTCGCACAGATGACCAACGGTGACAGTCTGGGTGGCCTTACTTTATAATGCATAGCAATAAACAATAATTAAAATAGTAAATTGTGGCCTTCGCCGAGTCACTTACTCACCTGTTGTAATGTTGTGCATGAAAATCTCACGCAAGAGCAACAGTTCATCTTCCGGCGCAGCGGAAATTGCACCAAACACATCGTTCTCCGGCCACACCTCTCTGCGGAACGGCGCAAGCATGAATGATGAGGAGCAAAAAAAAGGAGAGATAAAGAAAGAGAGTAAATTATATATAATTAGGAAACTAGGAAATACAAAGTAAAACTATGGCAACAACTAATTAATTCTTGCACTCCGTATTTTGTTAGATTTATTGCACTCAAAACGGGTTCTCATTGAAAACCTATTATCAATTAGAAGAGCACTCTGCTCAAGGTGATTTAATAAGCAACAAGAAAGGCAAGTCATGTTCAGCTTCTAAATTCACCATAGAAAAAATTAGATTCAATTTCTATAAATAAAACAAGTAAGAACGCTGTAGTCGAACTCACCATTTACTGCATATTAAACAAACAGACATTTACACGAATACAATGCACTCGCTTACTCTACCAGTACGAGTATATTATTAAGTTTGCATGCTCTGTGTGTTAAAGAAGGAGAGGGAAGGTTAAGAATCCACTTCGATTCGAATCATATCAGCAGAATGCTGTCTCTCTCACCCACATATCAATGATATGGCATATATGCTTAATATAATATGTATTCATGTGTGATGTCTGTGTTTATACATGTATAGTTGATTGTAAATACATATGTGTATATGAAAGTCCCTCATTCTTTTGTTGTCGGGGCTTCTTAAGCAATAATGCTTTTGTTAACAATTATTATCCGATTTTAATGAAATTATGCAAATTGGTAGATAATTGTGAGAGACATAAGGTTCTTTCGGCTAGCTTAGGCGGGGGGCTGTTAGCGTGACGAAATTTTCAAACAAACTTCATTTGACCTCACCCTAGGTAAGTCCGAATTTGGTGATCTAGCTCCCCGAGATATAGTTGTTCATAGGAACGAGCGGACAGACAGACAGATAGACAAGGCTAGATCAACTCGGCTATTGATGGTGATCAATACTATATATTTACTTTATAGCTTTATATATATTCTGGTTGTAGCTGGTTAACTTCTGGGATCTCAAGTTTGATACGGACCAGTGGTGGGCGCCCAGTCTCTTTTTCGGCTCCCATAGATCTTTCGCTACGAGGCAGCTGGCGAACGAGCCCACAAAACAGAATACCAAATTAAGCCACAACAAAATACACACGCACGGTGTATAATTACGTCGCGATGTCGGATTCTAAGGGTGGTTTTCAAGTAGATGTAGTAGTCCTCCCGACTAAAAATGCCGCCGATTCAGACAAATCACTGAAAGCTTAAAGATCTCTGCACATCAACAAACATAGAACAGTAGGAGGTTAGCTAGTTATTAATAAATCAAAACGCTAAAGGAATCATTTATAAGAAAATTAATGGCCGCTAATACTGCATAGCCAAAATAATTTAAGCGCATAAAAATGCATTCGTTTCATGATTTAATTATATATCCCGCTTTTATCAATATCGTTTTCATAAAAAAAATTGCAAACATACACACAAACATGCTTACATTGCCAAGGCCTGTACATCTACATACAAACAACAATATGTAACGGAACTGTAATGTTGGAAAATTCGAACGCTGTAACATGCAACAAGCGAAGCTTTTAGCTTGAACAGCTGAAATTGATGCGTTTAAAATTACGTTAAAATTTCTGGAGCAGCAGGTAAAAATACAAGCCTAACATGTGCACTGAGAAAAACAGATCAACTTTATCATATTTTCTACTATTCAAACTGATAAGATAGGTCTAGCTCGCGATGGGCTACTGAATCCGCGACATAATCTCACAAGCATGAATGTCGCCGAAACGGCCGTGCGATGCATGTGGTTTTATTCTCCACGCACTACATTACGTAAAACTCGCGAATTAAAAAATTCAAATGATAACAAGTAATGTGAACTGTCGAAACGAAAAATGTCTTATTTCATGACATGTAATGGGAGGATTATGTATGCATTACTATTACTATTAAGTATGCATTCTGAAACACCGGTTCCATGCCAGCTATTTGGTATGGTTGTTTATCAACCAGATATAATAAGCATCTGGTAAAACTTTCAGCTCTGTAGTCCTTAAGACTTCTGATATATTGGGGCTTAAACACACGGAAGGACGACCTCCTTTGGTCATGCTGATCAAGAAAAATCTTTAATCATTTCGAACTGCATAACAAGTAAGAATACTATAGCCGATACAGTCGGAAGACTGTACTCGTCCCAGTGTTTATTCAATATTCGACGCACTCCAAAATATGCAACACTGTGCATTTCTTTTTCTGGGGGTGTTTTTTTACGATTTTGTCTACAATTATTATCCGCTCTTAATGAAATTTGGCAAATCGATAGATAATGTGCTAATACATATATAAACCGAGTTTTAACTGAATCAGTCAAAAATTGTGGGATATATGAACTTGATCTGAGGCCTCACGAGGAGAGTCTAGATACCAAATTTGGTGACTCTAGCTCTTATAGTCTCCGAGACCTAGGAGTTCATCCGGACGGACAGACAAACATGGCTAGATCGACTAAGCCGTTAAATATATTTGCACAAATACAATATATTCGTTTGCTCAACTAGAGTAAACTCGCATTTTTATTAACTAAATCATTATTAATAGCCCATATCAACGACAAGACATTGTATTTGCTCTTCAATGTTCGTGATTTTTTTTCTCCGTGCTCGAACACATACATTGGTAGTAAAAATTCACCCAACCGAGCACATTTAATATTCTTTGCACCGGTGTTGTATTACAGTTTTTTTTTTGGTTTTCCCTTTCTGCAGCCATACAACATCAACACGCACCCAAACACGCTCTTTGTATATGGGCATCCTTGCGCAGGCTTTCCGCTGCACTTCGTCTTCCCCTTGTTACTGGTTGCAGTTTTTGCTATTAATTTAATATTTGAAGGCAGGTTCATAGGCAACACAACACACGTACACGCACGCACACCAACGACATGCTGCACAATTATAGAATGGCAGCCAGAGAAAGAGGTCTCCCCGCTAACCATATCAGTTGCCAACCAGGCAACAGACAGCCGCTTCTAAACAACTTTCAGTGCATATTTTGGGGCGCTGGCGCTTGTGTTTGTCGCCGATAACGGGACTTATGTTTTTTGCCAATAAATTGACTGACATGGCAGATGGCAGGCAAGCAAAGTCACAGCAACATTGAACATCGAACATTGCTCCGTATTTGTGTTTGTCAAATACAAATGTTGTCGCTGGTCTCGTTAGCTGCATATTTGCGTGTAATTCTGTGGTTCCTCTGCTTTCATACGAAGTAGTGTGAGTAACATTATCAAATAGCACTAATAACATTGAGCCAGCTGCATTTTTGGTTTATGTCAAAACGCACATCCATTTTGCCTGGGTTCATTTAAGTTACGACATATTTTAAGCAGAACTATAGCATTGTCCAAAATTTGCTGCTGCTGGCTTATAATTAGCGGTTTGCGTGGTAGTTCCTGGCTAAAAATGTCGGTTAATTATAAGCCATACAAAATCTATAGCAACCAGAGAGATGATGGGGAAGGAGAGAGAGACAGAAAGCGGTATTTTATGTGGTAGTTTTAGGTTTTGCTGAATTTTGTGTGGTTTGTGGGTCGACAAAATATGACAAAATTTGATTACTCGCAAGCACGAATAAAGGACACTGCATGATTGCCATAGGAAAGATTGATTCAATTAGCAGTATTTTAAAACGCTGTTCTGTAAACACTGCGGGGAGACAAAGTAGACTTTACTAACCTTAAGAGCGTGAGCACATGTAGTTACTCAAGCCGTATTCGTGTGGGTTTTATTAACTTTTCATTACTTTCGCAATTTGATAGTCCTAGACGATGCCGCGAACATGAATTTTATTATAAAGTAGCTGAGGAATCTGCCAGCTCATCCCTATGAATCTCAGATTGACGAACTCTAGACTAAGCAGCCTTTTAGCTCTGGATTATTTTAATGCGATGGAATGGAAGACGATTCTAATATATGATTCATCGTGTTTGAATAGTTTCTTTGTGTCAGTATTCAGCATTCGTAATTATAACTTAGGTACCTTAATTAATTTGCATTTGCGTTTTTTCTAATTTCAAGGGCTTTTTCATTTGGGTTTTGATTTTCTTTGAGAGTAAATGAACGTTAGATAAATTGGTTAAACAAGCTGTACACGCCAGCTTAAAAGCTTTATATGCAAAGCAGTCGCAGTCAATGAAAGCAAAAGCAAAAACAACAACTCGAAGTTGCTATGGTAAATAAGGGCTGCATCCGAAGCAGCAGACGCTCAAAATAAGCTTAGTTAAGAGGCAGCCAGTATGTAGGCGAAAGGGTGCCGCAAAGAGCGGAGTAGACACTCGTACAAAACTGGTAGCTGGCGGGAAACTAACTGAAAGCTGTAGCTAAAGTGAAGTTTGAATAAACATTTTGCGCATTTACTTCACTTAAAAGTTTTTCCAAGCTGACATTTGTGTGCGCTCTGCTCAGCTCGGCTTTGCTGTTGCCATTAAGCCAGCGTCAACCAGTAAAAAAAAATAATAAGAATAATAAGGGACCAACAACGTTTGCTTTTTTTTTAAATAAAACGAAAAAACCCATAATAGTGTGACTTTGCAAGCATTTAAATATGCTGAGCAGATAGTACATACACACACACCCAAACATATATGTACTATATAAGGCCAGTGTAGAAGCTCACATGAACGTGTCCGGGTAGACCCTGCAAGCATTTTCCACTACGAAAAATAAATACGATATTCTAAAATTTTATATATATATAAAGGCATTTTTACCTTGCTTCCTGAAGAAGCTGGTCGTCATCAGAAGAAGACGAATAGACATAGTTATTCATAAGCAGAAGCATATCATACTTAGCTAATTCAACTATTACCTTTTAAAATACCCTCAATCTAATTTCCCGCCACTAAAAACAAGGAAATTCCAAATTGCTTTTAGTGTACATATATGTCTGTGCAACTCCAGTTTGTTTTTCATATTTTATTTACTCAAACATGTTTCTCTTCAGGATGCCAGCCAGCAACAACAAAAAAAGCGCATACTAACTCTCCCTGAACTGTAAGTGCAAGGCAACAGGGTAACAAAAAAGTGGTAAACAAAGGCCAGATGAAGTGTGTGTAGGCGTGTGGATGTGTGGCTGTGTGGAGCCTCTATGCATATCGCATTTTAATTTATTAGCACAAAAAGCGTCTAGACCTTTTTAAGCTGCAGCAAGCAACACCAACACCAACAACAACTTTCAACCATTTTAATGCAACAATTTTCGTTGGCAGCAATTAAAATGTACATAAATTTCATCAAGTCAGACAATAGAAAATACATATACGTAATGTATAAGAAAAGACCATGTCAGCAGGACAGGACAAAAGCAGACAATGCTTGTTTCAGAAAAATGTTCTTTAGAATTCAGATGGGCATGGACTTGGCCAGATCACAAAGGAACACTATTGGAAGGTAGTCTACTTGTAGACAACCAATAAAGTCGACTTCATATATACTTATCAGATAACTGCTGGTATCACTCTTATCGATTTTTTCTTATCTAACAACGTCGTCAACAGAAGGGTCTCTAACTCAGCACTAGTTGATTGAGCTGAGTAGCTGCCTATTTAATAGCAGGAGTCACCACCGCAACTATTGGCAGCACCGGTACACTAGTAGTGGCTAAAAAAGGCACTTTTAACAGTACTCTGATACTTATGTAACTGCGGACTTCACGTGGACAATATTAAACTCTCTTCCATTAATCGCATACTGTGGAGTTCACGTGGACAAGACAATCCTCTGGCATAAGCATGAATCAATTACATTTCAATTTCAAGCTGTAAATTAATAATTTCATTCAATATATGTACCGAATTCAGACTATGGCAATTATCACCAATTCCATAGCTTTAACCTGAATTCAAGACTTCCCAAAGCCGACAAAGTTCTCATAGCAATGGCTGGCGAAAGTGGCAACATAAACGGCAGGTGGTTATTTTAATGATGTTGTTAATTAAATGGCTTGGAAATATTTAAGCCACACTTCCATTTGCCGGCGCCTGTCATTCGACGTTGCAAGCAACCACTGGCATCGCCGACCCTCGCGACATTCGTTTTTGTTTGCCTTTTTTAAATGTTGACGGCCCAAAGATAAATTATTTTCATTTTCTCGCCATTTTCCGCAGAATTTCTTTTGCCATCCACAAGGCCAAATACATACGCATATGTACCTATGTGTATATGTATAATTGAGCGGACAATTCAATTGAAAGGCGAAGGAGCAACGTCAGATGGCGGAAAATTTGCACAAGAACCGAAAAAAAATCATAATAAGAATAATAAAATACACGACCAAGCACAATCTTATAATGCGCTTGGTATTCGTATTATCTGCAGTTACCGGTGTACATTCATACCGGCGCCATCTGTCCGGGGGAGGCGTGTGCTGCGTTAACAATAAATAAAAACTATTTATTTTAAGGGCAGCACTCCTCGCTTGACGCAGCAGTGGACAGTCTGATAGCCGGAGACCCGCGGTGAAAAATATTAAAAATATAGTAAAATCCAAAGGTGAGGTGAAATGCAATAAAAGCTGGCCAAAAAGGAAAAAGGAAAAAAATGGGTGAGATATTCCTTGCTGGGTTACGGCTTACTGCTTCTCAACAAAAGTTAATTTATTATGCGAATTGCTTTTCAGCAGCAGCCGCGGCAAGGGCCATGAGGATAATATCCTTGGAAACCGTGACAGCCAATGTCAAGTTATTAAAGAAGGGATTTTCAAAAGGATTGACAATGAGACAACAACAAGTCAACAAATCTAACAAATTCAAGGGTCAGCGAAGGAGTCACTCCAAACTCACCTGGCGGCGCGAAGTAGAGCGATGGCCTGTTCCAATTTCTCGATGCGAAGCAGGTTATTTATTCGCATCATGCAATCCTCACTGTAGGTGGAGAAGATTAAAGATAATTTAGGAACAAGCTTATTAAAAAACATTTAAAATATTTGAAATAAAATACATAAATGAGATCACAGCTTGTGAATACCCTCAATCTTTTCGCTATTCAAGACATGATAATGATGAAGAACTTACCGTTGATCATCGATAGACTTTTCAGAAGCACCATCAAATGGCAAAGGCTGCTCATGTTCCGGTAGCTCTAGCTGAGTGGCCAGCAATGTGCTCACCTCTGAAGCCATTTCAGCCCATTTATTTGACAATTCCTCCTAAAAGAAAAATGATTAACAAGTTATTATTATAATCCATTGAAATGGGAAGAAGCATAGAAATAATTAATCGGATATTGATCAAACTATATAAAAGTAGCATAATTATGTAATAATACAATATAATGAATCCAGGTGGCAATCTTTGTCAACAAAAAGAAAACCATTTTCAATCAACCGACGCTTAAATACCCTTAAAATTAGATGTATTTTTGTTTGCTGACCGTCCACAGAAAACGATCTCAAGGATTAGCGATACGAATCTGGTTTGCTTCTGTGTATGTTGGCGGACTCTCATAATCTTGAGTCTAGGTTTGGTATCAGATCGCAATATGTTTAGTTTGATTCAATTCCATTATAGAACCGAGTTATCCAACAAAATTATGATACCTTTTCGGAAACTGTACAAAAGCCAGTTTGGATATTAAATTATGCAAATTCCATAACGGCAATCTTTTTCTATTTAATATTTAACAAAATATATACACCACAAATGGGATTTTTTTGTTAAATTTCTTCATAAATAACAATAATAATTATTCGTTTATACACTTCTCCTTAACTAGGCATATTTAATTAAACAACTGGCGATTATTGAAACCTTTCTGATTACATAGCCTAATAGCATTTTTGTACTGACCATAGCCCATTTTAATTCTATATAACTGAATACTAAAGTCACCAACACAACACAGCACAGCACAATATACATACA
>JBAMBM010000459.1:0-17312 GCA_037043425.1 Hirtodrosophila duncani
TGGCAGTTCCATTGTACTATGGCAATCATTATTTAAATGGTTTGTTTTTACTTTTTGGCTTTTGAGGAATCAGTGAGATCAGATATGATGTGTTGTGGCAGTGACATCTCATAGCTGTTCTGCAGTTATGGGGTGTCGCCGCTTATGGTACGATTAATGCAGGAAGCGGGGGGCATCGGCAATACGCGTGAAAGCTAATAATATAGCCCGTGTGCCCATCGGAGGCCCGCTGTCTGCTTATATCAGAATTGCTATCTTGAATCGTCTTCTATGATCATTTCTGATTCGTCTTTTGGGTTGCTAGAATTATGTACGATTTTTTGTTTTTTTAAGTTTATAGATTTAAGTGGGTTTGTTAATGTTGAGTTGTTGTTGGTTTTCTGGAGTATTCTAAGCTTAGTTTCATTAATTAATTGGGAGTTAAGTTGAGATGAGGTAGGTCTATTTGTTTTCGTTAACGTTGACGTTGAGAGGCTTGTGCTGGAGTCGTCGTATTGTAATACTTTCCTGGTGATGTCAATTGGGTTACGATGCTGGTGCAAACTTGGAGGATGATGTTGTCTTCTCAGTTGACTTGTTGCTGCGTAAGTGGCTTGTAGTAGTTTGTGCCTTTCATTGTATAATTGGTGTGCTTCTTTCAACGACGTCTTTATTTCTTTGTTTTTAATAGAGGTGGGGCAGTTGCGATCGAAAATACTATGATGATAAGTTAGTAAATTGCTTTCCTTACAGTTTTCGACACTTTCTCCCATGTAGGCTGCAAGATGACCTTGATGCTTTGCAAACGTGGTTTCAAGTCAACTTACGAAATGCAAATTCAAGTCGTTTTGTCGTAGCATACCACTTCAAGCATCGTACCTTCTTATGGATAGGTCCCTTTATCGGTATGATGATTTCTTTTAGATCCTAATTAAAAGTTGAAGGAATTCGATGACCGATACAGTTCTGTGGTACGACTAATTTTAGAGTACTAACATCTAGCTAGTAGACAATATAAATCGTTTATTGGTTCATAGCAAGCAAGTTCGCGATATTTTCCGTTTTCGCGATTCGGGCTGGTGCTTCTAGCCTGGGTTTCCCTAGTAGCAAGAGCAGTGGCTTGGTGTCGTGCGCGACGACTTGAACATCCTGCGCATAGGGCAACGTCCCGTCACAAAAAATAACTGAATAAGATATATAAGCATTTTAAGAATATGCATCTTCACAATGCCCCTGCATCATTTGTGAAGTTTTTTTAGGTTGACGTCCATGCAAAAAGTTTAATGTCCAACGCTTTCACTCTAGAGAAGTCAATTCTATGTCCACAATTCATGCTGTTAGTTAAATGGCTTATCAAACGCATGCCAAGCGAATTTATATAGACTATCTTCGTAGATCGATTACTAATTCCTAAGAATGAGAAAATATAAATACACAGCACTATAATAAGAATAGTTATCGATAGCTAATATTATTACCGATGATTGGGATCGAATGTTTCTATCGTATAATTTCGCGATTTCATTCGTTTACTTTGGATTCATTTTCTTCGGTAGTTGTGTTTAAACATATAAACGTTCTATAAGTTCTTGTGTTTGATAATTATAACTATATTATTTGCATATTGATTATTATACACATGGGCAAACTTTTAAAATGATATAAGGCAGAGTTCTTTATCGGGAAATAAGGTTTGACTTCGTCACATACACAAAGGTTTTATACGTGTTACGAGTACATTCATGCGCAGATAAATATCTGCACACATGCGTGTGCATTTTGATTGTCCATGTATTAACATATGTACTTGGGTTTCTCTTTTCAGTTGGCTTATGTACATATGTGCATGCAATTTCGTTAATGATTTTTGTATCTTGTCATGCCATATTAGCAATATTAGTTATCCAAAAACCCGTACACAGAAAAGGAATTTCTTTATGTGGCTATATATATATATATATATATATATATATATATATATATATATATATATATATATATTATAATCAAGTTTTATATGTATTAATGTATGTACATATGCTCTTGAAATAGGTTACCTTTACCGTGTTTCCGACTTTATAGTAAAGAAATAAATATATTGCTGATCATTGACCAAGTCGGAATGAACTCTTAAACCAAAATTGGTTGTTTTTTAATCCGAATCGAAACAAATTTAGTCTTAGAAGCCTCCACGTTTGCTGACTAAAGTTGATCCACATCAGACCACTATATCATATGACTTCCATATAATCAAAATATTCCATATAATTCCAAAATTGGTTGTTTTCTTTTTTTTTTATCAGAATTGAACCAAGTTTAATACATGTAAGTTTTAGGAGCTTCCACGTCTGCTGATGAAAGATTATTCGGATCGGACCACTATATCATTACACTATATATTACACCCACTCCCCAAACGATGCAAAAGTAATTCTTAATACACAAAAATTGGTTGTTATTTTTTATCCAATTTGAACCAAATTTGGTACACCTCAGTTCTGGAAGCCTCCACCTCACAAAATTTTATCCGGACTACTCCTTAAATAGCTTCCATAGAAAAGGTTTTCGAAAACATCAAACCGTATTGCAAGATATAGAGAGAGGGGAAACTAGCCTTCATAAGTGTTTCTATCACTCAATTTATATTGAAAGCAGATTTGATTGGAAAGTGTATGTACATATAGTTTTTATACCTTTCACAAGTTCATAAGCCTGAATGAATTTTGCAACGCACAGAAGGAAGAATTTCCGACCATAGTATATATATTCTTGATCAGCAAGTTTGTTTCATCCCCGATATTGAGTTAAAAAGTCATCTGGATAGGATTCGATTCAGTTTGGACAACTGTGTTATTTAGCTTGCATAGAACGAATTTTTTCAGAAGGGGAAAAAAGCACTTCATGAAGACAATAAATAGCTTTTACTTTCACACCAAGATTACTAAAACGTGAACAACGGGATCTTAATGCAAAGTAAAGTAATTGCAAAATGCTGCTGACCACTTTGAATGCTGAATGCGTCCTTCATATCGTGGTGTGAAACGGGAACGTTTGTGCGAGAAGTAAAGAAGTAAATTGCAAAATACTGCTGCCCATTCTCGCCGAATGAGCCCTAAATATCGTGTCTCTCGGTTGCTACACGAAGTTATGAACGAAATAAGTGCAAGAAATGTTAAGCTAAATTCCATCGACCGTTATATATTTACAGTGTGATTGGTTTATAAGCTTCGACAAGCCGAAGCTAACCTACCTTTCTTGTTTTTTATTAAATCAATAGAATAGGTATAGGGATACACATAAGAAAATAAACATATCTGGAAATAGAAGGAAATAGAGTATGTTCGTGGCGGAGTATTCTCTTCATCTACTTATTGGTCTTTCGATTGCATTGCTCCTTTTGTCGAAGCTCTTTTAGCTCTCCAGTGTTTCTGTATTTATTTCTGACCTTAGTTATTTGACAGTGGCTCGCTCCGTTGTACCTGCAATTTCTACGGCCGTAGGCATGGTTAAACCTGGGTAGGTAAACCTTGAAGCATCCCAATTGGCAGAGGTGGGCCACTACCTCTGCACTACTTGTACATTTGAGCGACAGAGCCACGGTCCAATTTCAGAGATGAGCTGTTTGGTCAATCGTCCCTTCGCGGTACGGTCAAATCGACGAAGTTGTCAATTTGTTTCTATGCTGCCAGTATCGCCAATGACATCATTCCTGCTGCCACGAATGTTGCTTCTCCGTCTTTATGCCATCCTGCTGGGAGTCACACACTTGGGCCGTAGAAAATTGTGTACATGGGAATGTGTATACACATGTATAGATATAAACAAATTCTTAACGTTAAATTTTTTACAACACATACGGCTGTACTGGTTGTCGCGGAGTTTGAAACTTAACGTTTGTTAACTAAATGCATATATATGTGTGCACATTTCTCTGTATGTTTGTTGGTGTGTTTATTATCTACAGCATTTCAATATTGTCACCGCTTCAAAGTCGGGAGAGTAATCACTCTCACTACAGTGGGCCGCAAGTGCAGTTTTTTATACTCGTACTCTAGTAGAGTAGACGAGTGTATTGTATTCGTGCAAATGTATGTAACAAGCAGAAGGAGGCATCTCCGACCCCATAAAGTGTATATATTCTTGATCAGCATCAACAGCCGAGTCAATCTAGCCATGTCCCTCTGTCCGTCCGTATGAACACCTAGATCTCGGAGACTGTAAGAGATAGAGAAACCAAATTGGGTATGTCAGATCAAGTTTGTTTTAAAATTTTGATCCGCCCCTTCCCACCTCCGCAAATTGATAAAAACGTTATATACAAAAACAAATTTGGTATGTAGACTTCCCTTGTGAAGCGTCAGAATGTGTTTTTTCAAAATTTTGCCATTGTGTCGGTACTTTGCTTTTGTATTATTGTATTTAATTTGTTCCGAATGGTTCCTGTGCTATTATTTTGTTCTCCTTGTAGTAGCAATCCAATTTAATTAGTAGTTTGAAAAAATATTTGTTTGAAGTTTTAAATGAAACTTTAAGACAAATTAATTTTTGCTTAAGAGATACAAAAAAATGTTAATACCCATGTCGCAAGCTGAAAACAATGATAAATATGATGATGATTCTGACTTCATAAGGTGACAATTCTGAGCCGCACTTCCAATTGAAATGTGAGATTTGTTTGAGGACGGTCGGGATGAAATATGGTCAGCTGTAGATGTTTGTAACACATACACACCGAATTTCGTTCAATAGCCAGGAAAAAAATGTTGCGTACTTATGTATAGAAAATATTAGATTATCTTTCAATTTGAAGCCTCCACCTATAATAGTTTAAAAGATCTAGACGGACGGACTGACATGGCTACATAGTCATGCAAAATATACCCCTGTATCATAGGTGCCATAATATAATAAGATAATTGATATTTGAAAATGTGTTATGATAAAATATTGCTATTATTATATTTCTTATTATATTATATTATTATAAATATTTCTTATCATCTGCTGTTGGATTTTCAGAAGAATTGTTAAATTTGTTAAAGAATAAATCAAGATATGTCATTGTAACTATTTGTGTTAGTCGGGCTCAAGGTTGTGATTGAGCAAAAAACGCTTGTATTGTTTTTTCTGCAGCCATTGAAATACATTTAGGAGTCTGTCCCAACTAACACAAAAAGTTTGGATATTACAGAAGTCTAGAAATATATTAATTTTGTTATTTCGTTCATAGCTTCACGTAGCAACTGAGAGACAGGCTATTTAGGACTCATTCGGCGAGAATGGGCAGCAGTATTGTACAATTTACTTCTCTGCTTTCGTTTTTCTCTTCTGAAACAATTCGGCAGTTAAATGACGTCAGAGAATTGCAAAATCATCGCGATTCAGCCATCTCTTCCTTCATAGTATAAAACTCTAGGCGCCGCTTCAATCATGAGCGCGTTTTCTTGCGTCTGGAGGCGAGTTATGTTTTGTGCTACGCTGAACAGGCAGGAAGTCAAAAACTCGCCCAAAAACTCACTTTGGATTGTTGGGCGGTTGAAGATGAGGGGGGACAGTATTCGGAGATAGACGCAAGGTCGAACCTATTGAAAGGCGGAAGATGCTGCGAAGCATCGCTTAGCAGGTAGTAGTCTGCCTGTCTGTTTGTATGTGCTACTGGGAGTTTGTACGTATGTGTGCGAGCAAAACAAGAAGCGGTAGCAGTGTCTGCTGACATGCAAATCCACTTCGAAAAGTTTGTGTTGTTCGAACTTATGTCCGAATCTTGCTCTGCCGCCAGTGGACGGAACGAGACAGATGCTGATCAAGTATATATATCCTTTATGGGCTCTACATACATTTGCACGAATACAATATACTCGTTTACTCTACTAGAGTACGAGTATAAAAATGAACCTACAAGAAATTTTGAATTCTATATCAATAGAATAATGCCAAAATTTACGAAAATCTGCCAAAATGTTGCAAATGTGTTGTAAAGGACAAAGGAGATGTTACCTAATATTTATATAAAAGACATACATATTTTTAAGTCAAATAATAATAAATATAATGAGGCGTACGAATTAATAGTGATTACATTTTTGTTATCAGTTATGCGAGGTATTTGCATAAAATAATATTATTATTGTTGTTGCAGCATATGGACCGCAGGTATTGGCGCTACTCAACAATGTTTAGGACTAACTGTGATACAGCTAAGCATAAATTGTTATATTTACGTGAGCCTTTTATACGGGGCTGCCTTTTATATTTTTTTTCTAGTAGTGAAAAAATGGAAATGGATCATTGATTGAAGGAAACTGAAGGGAAGAGCTACCTAATATCCTTAACTTGGTTATTGAGAAACAGAACTCTTCTCCATTTGTTAACTTTGTAAATTCGGATACATTCATACCAATGTAAAAATTTCTTTTTTGAATGCTTCTATAGCCTCTTCTGCCGTCACGAAAAAAATTATTATTGTTATATTAGGTCATATAAAAAGTCTCCGCGGTATATTAGTACATTTTAGAATAATTTTTTATTTAAAATCAATTTCAATCATGTACATATTGATCATTAATATCTATGACCTTTTTCGGGTAGCTTTCATTTTAATTAATTTTCAGGTAACCTTCTAATTCAATCGGTGTAGAACTCTGATTTATCAGCGGCTCTTTGACTGGCCAATTTCTTACCATCAAAAGAGTTGTAGAGACCGAAGGAAATATAAGTCAGAGGGTGCAAAGTCCGGACGGATGCATCAAACTTCCTAATCAAGCTTCGTAAATATATTCCGGGTCATCAAAGATGTTGTGACCTCTCATTGTCATAATCGAAGACAACTCTTTTTCTGTTGGCCAATTGTGTTCGCTCTTTCTTGCTTTGATCGTTTGCTACATTCTCACTCATAATAGACAATTCCCTTGCAATCGTGGCTTTGAAGACGTTTGTGGAAGCTCACCGGCCTTAGAGCATGATCGCTTCTGTTGGATATTCTCATATTTAATCCAATTTTCATCGCCCGTAATGGTTCGCTTCTAAAATCCTTCCATTTTGTTACGTTCCAGTATCGATTTACTGATGGTTATTCGGTCAATTCAATTTCTTTGTATTAATACTTGCGTCTCCCAAACATCGAGTCATATGTCATATGGTTGATGTTTCGTACCTCTACCATCTCCTGACAGTTTTCGAGCCGGTCTTGCTGAATCAGTTACAAACGTTTCGTCGACTCATTCAGTAACATCTAGTGACAAAAAACCGCGGAGACTTTTTATATGACCTATTTATATTTTTATACCATTCACAATATACTCAAAGTATACATATTCTTGATCAGCACGTCCCCTTTCAAAATCAAAGCAATCTTGGGTTGTACCCATTTTAGGAGGCCCCACGTCCGCTGGCCTGATCTGATCAGGATAGGACAACTATATCATATAGCTACGCTACCATATAACCGATTTTTCCGGGATGAACAATTCGGAGCACAACTTTTCTGTTTTTCATCCAAATCAAAACAAACTTGGTTTGTATCCAATTGAGGACACCCCATGTCTGCTGGTCTGATCTGATCAAGATCGGAGAACTGTATCATGTAGCTACCATAACTTTTCTGTATTTCGTCCAAATCAAACCAAATTTTGGTTGTATCAATCTGATGAGGCCTACGTCTGCTCTCCTGATCTGATCAAGATCGGAGAACTATATCATATAGATATCATATAACCAATTGTTTCGGGATGAACACTTCGGAGCACAACTTTTCTGTTTTTCATCCAAATCAAAAAAAAAATTTGGTTTGTATCCACTTGAAGAGGCCCACGTGCTCATGCATGCTCTGATCACACTTAGTAGAATAGCTTTTCTGTTTTTCATCAAAATCAAACCAAATTCGTCTTGTATTTCTTGTATTCACTCCATCCAGATTTGATCTAGATCGGTTATATATTTACAATGTGAATGGTATATAAACTTCGGCAAGTCGAAGCTAGCCTTCATTTCTTTTTTTTTATAATGATGAACAGACAACATTTGATGCCGAGTCAAGTATTTAAAACTGCTTTGATATTTTCAGTTCTCAGAAACTCTGTTGCGTGCGGTGATATAAAAAAGCTCGCATTACCTTGGCGTGGCTAAAATCTGTCTTGGCGGTTGTTTTTCCATAACTTTCCAAAACTTCTAGCAATTGAATGTATATCATTCAGAATTGACGGTCACCTGTTATGGTGTCATAAACGTTTTTTGAAACACCGTGGTTGTGTTTGAATGTGAAGTTTTGAGGCATCTAACGTGAATAAATTTTCCTGGCGGCCAAATATTTATGATCCTTACAAAGCTCAGTTGATGCAAAGCAGCAATTGCACAGAAAAAGCTTGTCGACGACCTTCACGAAATTCGTCCTTCAGGAAAGGACGAACGTAACTCATTGTACCAGTGTTTTATAATGGCAAGAGCCACTCTTTTCTTGATAATCAACATCGAAAAATTTCGCGTGAATTCTTTAAGTACGACAAAATATATAAAAGCAATCAAAGATGCTAAAGGTGTACATTCAGGGCTGCATAGTGGAGGACCCACTAATACGATATTTTCTGTACTTATATTCATAGATCCATGACTTGTCATCTTTTTACCGTGATTATATTTATAAACATTTTCTTCCACGAATTAATTGGGCGATTGTCAACTTATACGGTATCGAAAGAGAAAAATGTTGACCGCCGAATGTGCATGCAATGATAACAATTTTTAAAAGAATATGTATTTATGTTTATATTGATGTACTTCATCACGTATTGTACTACTATTTGTTCGCAGAAAAAAGACGTATGTGCTTATGTTACTTATTTTTATTATTTTGTCTTTATAGTGCAACGGTTATCCAGTAGGCTTTATATAAAATCGGCGATTCTATTTTAGCCAAATAAAGGATTTCGGCATACTCAAATATAATATAATAATGAACACCATGAATAACAGCAATGATGACGTTGTGGAGTGTCCTCTATGTATGGAGCCCCTCGAGGTAGATGATCTGACATTCTTTCCATGCACCTGCGGATACCAGGTAATAATGATTAGTTGGCAATATCTATAATATATCTTAATTATAAAAGTGTCTTACAGATTTGCAGATTCTGCTGGCACAGAATTCGTACGGATGAAAATAAGTTATGTCCTGCATGTCGAAAAGAATATCCAGAAAATCCAGCAGATTTCAAACCCCTAACTCAAGAAGAAGTAAGTCTGTCCTTTTAGTTACTGCCGAATTTTTAAAACCCTTCTACACTTATATTGGATACATTATTTGGGGGCTCGTCGCAGCGTTTTGACATTAATGTCGACCTAGACATAATCCTTATAAAATTTCAACAACTTGAGTGTAAGCTTCTAAAAACTCATTTGCTTATTTTCCACTACAGCAATACCATGGCAGTTAAGACATTTTCTTAACTTCATTCAAATGCCTTATTTGTAATATAAATTGTAGTAGAGAGAGAGAGAGATACACAGGGTAACTTACTGCTTCATTAGCGACATATAGCTACAAAAACTGGAAATTGTGATGAGCGCGGATGAAAAGTTCTCATTCGCTTCTGGAAGGTAGCTACCAACCGGCGAGCGACACGAATCGGGACGACGAAAAAAAAAAGCGGATTCGCTCGCTCACTTTCAATGACAGGAAAAACTACAAGCCATAAACAATTTACATTATCTAAGGGAGTTATTAATAGAGACAAAGTTAAAGATATTATTGTAGTTACTTCAAAGGACACGAAAAGGTTCATGCAGAAGATAGTTTAAATCACAGTGCCGAAGATAGATAGGAACATAATTTCTAGTAGTTCTACGAGGAACAAAACACTAATTTGGCTAATTAAAGTCGGCGAGTCAATTTCAATCAGCTTATGTATAAAGATAACATTAAGCATAATTCTATGATTTTCAAGATGTGGAAAGTTTATTAGCAGAAGCCTACTTGAATACGAAGGGAGGGGGCTATTGGGATCCCAATTCAAACCATGAAGAGCAAACAGTAAACATTTCTTTTGAACAGACTCAATGCGGTCTTGGTGATTACTGTATTGTGGACACCAAACACACGATGCGTACTCCAAAATAGCGCGGACCAGAGAAGTAAACAGTACCTTAGTTGTATAACGATCATCAAATTCCTTCGACCATCGCCTAATAAAACACAGAACACCCACAGCATTATTGACGTTAATTGAAATGTATACATCGAATTTCAATTTAGGGTCTAAGAGAACACCCAAGTCATCAACTGTGTCGATCCGATTAAGCGGTGTGCTACGACAAAACGACATAATTGCAATTAGAACAGTTGAGATTAAGTAAGTTGACCTGACACCACGATTGGAAAGTGAAGGACAAGCAAAGTTTATCGTCGTCGGCTTACATTAGTACACGAGAATGGGATACAACGTGGGACAGTTTGTTGATAAATAAGGTGAAGAGAAGGGGCCGAGATGGCTACCCGCGGTACTCCTGATGTAACCCTAAGGGCCATTAAAAATAGCTTTCTGAGATTCAGGTAGTCGGAAATCCGCTTGAGAAAATGGGATGGGAAGCCAAGGAGATCCAACTCATCAATAAGTAAACAGTGATTTACCGAGTCAAATGCTTTGCTGAAGTCAATGTAAATGCTGTCGGTTTGCATTGTCCAGAAAAAGCTTCCAAATCGGCTTACAAAGAGCATTAGCGCAGAATCTGGGAATACACCCCTGAACGCCATTAGGACCAGGGAAAAGTTATTCTTAATAGACTTAAGTTCATTAAAAAATAAACTTTCAGTAACTAGTATATCTGATCAGATCGATACTTAACAGAGGTTGTTTGAAAGAACTCTTCAAACAAATTGACAATGCCTTGATCTGTATTTGCTTTAGTTTTTATATAAACTATGAGGGATGTAGGACATATGTTTTTCGTTTTGAATTAACAAAATTATAAAATTGTTTTGGGTCCTGACAAAATTGAACCCTACAGCCATGCAAATATCCTTTATAGCAGTCGGAATTAATGACAATGGACCTTGAACGAGCAGCAATACAACGCGAATTGTCCGAGGACTTTCCTGAGATATTTAACTTCTTAAAGAGTCTAGATTTTATATTTTTTAAATTTGGCAACCGTGGAGTAAACCATAGAGGCTTATTAAGCTTAACAAAACAACTGAGCGAAACAATGGAATAAAGAATATTGTAGAAGTTTGCCGCACTGTCCACATCTGTACAAGTGTACGAATTTGACCAGTCTGATTGAAGGATGACATTGTTAAGGATAGCGAAATCAGGCTTTCTAAATGAATATGTTCTAGCTGACAAGTTGGAAGATGCCGATACCGCAGGAATAGGAATATCCATAGTAATATGTAATGATGAGTGAAACGGGTCTTCAGGAAGCAAAAGCGGACTAACTAAAGAGCCCATTGAAATGGAGTCAGAACCAAATACTTAATCAAGTTGGCTATCCAATGAGTTTGTTACAAAATTAACTTGAATTAAGGACAATTCAAGTAGGCCAGGCCGTCAACAAATTCGTGTTGCCTTGCAGGTATTAAACCGGCTGCGTCGAACACAGAGGACCACGTGACATCACTGATGTTCAAATCACAAAGACCAACAATTGATCAGTATCAGAAAACATTGACGCGATCGATTGAATAGCATTAAGATGATCCAAGTAAACAAAAATATCGAAACGTGGAGGAGTTTAAGAGGCAGTAATTAAGGCAGAAGAATATTAAAGAGATACTTTAGTACTTATAAATTCAATTATGTTAAGAAAAGTAAGACACCACCCTGGCGGGAGGGACGATCAAATCTATAGGCGATATAATTATTAGGAAGGATGGCAGAGTCTAAGATATAGGGTTTCAACCAAGTTTCAGTAAAAATTACAATATGAAATATGAATATGAAAAGAAAAGAAAAAAGTGTAAATGATTACTGCAACTAGATTTCACATTGTAAGCACGTTGATAGCCAATATTCGATTTTTCCAAAGTACCGCAGATTTTCGGTATTCAATCTCTTAGGATCTGCTGATGAGCAGTTCTGTTGAGACGCGGGGATGCTGCTTGAGCTGGGAGTTTCTTGACGATGTTCTCCTCGTTTCTGAATAGGGACCCGTTGAAGGTCACCTCTTCTTCAAACGTCAAATGTCCCGGTGACTGTTCCTTCGGCATCATTATACTCGTACTCTAGTAGAGGCAGGCAGAAGGAAGCTCGTCCGACCCCATAAAGTATATATATTCATGATTAGCATCAACAGCCGAGTCGATCAGGCCATGTCCGTCTGTCCGTCCGTATGAACATCTAGATCTCGGCGACTGTAAGAGCTAGCGAGTTTAGTATGCAGACTCCCCTTGTGGGGCGTCAAATCAAGTTTGTTTTTAAATTTTGCGACGCCTCCTCCATCTCCCGCAAACCGCAAAACTTTATATCTTCCACAAATTTTAATGCATTTAGTTGAAACTCTGATGATAATTGTAGACAAAATCGTAAAAAACAAAAACAAAAAACAAAAACAAAAAAAAATTTGTTTTTTCATACTTTTTAGTGTGTCGAATATTGAATAAATGCTGAGTGCGCGGTCTCACGAGAATGCAATTTTTGTGTGCATTTTGCTTCCGGCAGCTTTCTACAGAATGTTGATGTGGATGTAGTTCTGCAGTTTCCAATTTGTAGAATACGATTACCGCAATCTACTACGTTGTTGTTGTCGGAGAAGTGGAGAATAGTATTGTTACGTTGCACGGAAAGCCAAGCAATTTTTACATATTGGGTATTTTTTACGTTGGGTATTTAATTAAAAAATGTAAACAATTATTATCTAATAAGACTATGCTACTTCTATTAAATCTGTTAGAGTTATATTTGTAGAACCCTGATTGATCGTATTTTTCAAGCCGTTAGAGTGGAGAATTGCTTGCGAGTTTTATATCAATCTTTGCTTCCCAACATTAAAGTTTGTACTTCTGAAATCAAAATTCTATTTCTTGCAAGCGGGGTTTCATAAAAAATACCGGTATCAATTTCTTAAGTCTTAGACTTTCTTATGAGAGTATTCGTTGTTTATGCGAGATTGTTTATTTGCTCCTGTGCTTTAGTGTTTATCATTATGTCTGTTTTCTTGATATCTGCTGGTGGATCTGAGTCCAATAATATTTTTCGTCGTATGCGATTGGGAAAAATGGTTCGATAGCTGTTTTGTTTATTCTGCTATTTCTGAGTACATAGATAGGTTTGTCAATGGTCACAAATTCAAGAATTCTATCAAATCTGTCAGTGGAGTATAGGCCGAGTTTAAATTGTCATATATTTTGTAGTATAATAAAAACCCTAAAGTATTAAGTAAAAATCTATTGTAGTGTCCTTATGGAAAACCCTCGCTTTTAAAAAGAACCGTTGTCTCTAGGTCGGTCTCTACCTTTTCCTCTACGCACAGGTCTGTGAGTTTATTACACAAACCCAAGTATTCGACCGTTTCTATAAACAAGTCTGACTACCCGAGAAAATGTAATATTTGCTTTATACAATTTATTGAGTAATGAATTACATCATTGAAGAATACTAGGTGCATTCATCTGCAGGTTAATGTACTTAAGTTCTACGAATGGCTTTATAAAATTTTTAGAGGCGCCTGTGTCAATAAGTAATCGAATAGTTCCTTCTGCGATATTTCTCTCCATGAACGGTAGTTCGGAGTTAAGTGTTAAAAAAATGTATCTGATCAGATTCCGTTAGTTCGTCGTCAATATCTGCAACCTCTGAGTCAGCTAGTGTCATATTCGTCTTGGTTAATTGCAACCTTTCTTCTGAGCTAAATGATTAACTCTTTATTGTTTCGGTGCCGTAAATTTTGTTATTCCACTACTTGGTCTCTATATTCCTTGTCCCAGAGCTTGATTTTGGTACTGGGCCTGGGAGTAACCATTTTCGCTGGCGAGCAGTTGAGCTACTGACTAAAGCATATCGATGGATTAATTTCCCAGCCTTCTTTGGCTTCCCCCACTTGGTTATTATTATTATCTGTGATAGTGTTCTTATCTCTAACCATGATTAGACTCAAACTCTTGTGCTAATGCTAAAGCGGAAGGAAGGTCTTTAAGTTGTGAAGAAAAAAGAACATCACTTACGGTATGCAAAGTATGCAAAACTTTTTGATTTTTTATACTCGTACTCTAGAAGAGTAAACGAGTATTTTGTATTCGTGCAAATGTATGTAACGAACAAAAGGAGGCGTCTCCGACCCCATAAAGTATATATATTCTTGATCAGCATCAACAGCGGAGTCGATCTAGCCGTGTCCGTTCGTATGAACACCTACATCTCGAAGTCTATAAGAGGTAGAGTTACCAAATTTTTTTTTATGCAGACTCCCCTTGGGCGTCAGATCAAGTTTGTTTTAAAATTTTGTACCGCCTCTCCCGCACCTGCAAATTCCAAACCTCATGTCTTCCACAAATTTTTACGCATTTAGTTGAAACTCGTTTCATATAAGCAAAATCACATAATCTATCGATTTGCCGAATTTTGTATACATCGGATAATAGTATATGCTTTCGAGTGTGTCGAATATAAAATAAATAAAGAGTGCGAGTTTCTTATAGTGATAGTTTTCCTACTTTTTGCGATTGGCATACGCTCTGTTTAACGCTTGCGCTAATTGCAGTAATCCGTTAGCCAGACAATAAATGTTATTCTTGCATATTCTTGTATATAATATTTCTGTTTTTGCTCACATACATAAATATGTTTTCCAAAAATAGTACTGGGTGGGACCCTTGGAAATTCGAGATCGCGCGGAAATCCCGGTCGCACAGTGGTCGAAACGATATGATAAAAACTAGAGGTGGGAAACAATCGATGGCACTATCGAATCGGCCTACTATCAATGGTGGAGCACAATCGACACTATCGACTCGGCGATGATGCCGCACTGAAGATAGTGTTATCGATGGTTCTGCTTACACATCACTCAAATAAATTGCGTTTTTCTTCATTTGTGGCGTCGCTTGACTTAACAAGATGGATTTTCCTTCAATTAAAACACTAATGCTCAAATATTTGTGCGTTCCGGCAACATCTGTGGAGTCAGAGCGAGTTTTTAGCAAGGCAGAACACTATCGATGTCACTATCGTCCACTATCGATGGCTTTGAAAAAACTATTGGCGGTCATCGATGTTTTTTCGAAAATTTATCAGCGGCCATCGATGCTGCCGACTATCGATAGTTTCCCACCTCTAATAAAAACCTTTTAAATTAAAAAACCAATCCCTAGTTTGCATAGACTTAGCTTGCAGATCATTTTCACACTTAACAGTTCACAAAAGTTCAATGAACTCAAAACAACTATAACTACTGGACACGGATCCCATCGGAAAAGAAAAGTTGCGTTCCTCGAAAGTTCTGCGTTCGTTAGACGATCTTCTATTTATGTTAGTTTTAATTACGATAGGAGAAAATGACACCCATTTTTTTATTTATAAAATACATACCCATTACATAAAAATAGTAAACATATGTTACAAATTAATTGAAATCTGTAGCTTTTATGCCGAAGCTTATATACCATGCCCATTGTAAATATATAACCGATCTTAATCAAATCTGGATGGAGTGAATACAAGGAATACAAGACGAATTTGGTTTGATTGATCGATGAAAAACAGAAAAGCTATTCTACTAAGTGTTCATTCCGGAAAAATCAGTTACATGATACTAACTAAGTGTTCATCCTAGTCAGTCGGCATAATTATCTTGACGAAATCATTTTGTGACTATTGAAGCTGGGTTTGCTTAGTACCATTAAATAACGGTGCGAAAATGATGAGCAAAGTAATTAGTAGTTCTATGCATGCCAAATTTTATGTTATTTTGCTTTGGCATTCTCTTTCTGCTGATAAGAATGCATGCAAGCATCACATTTTTGCTTGGCATAAGTATTTTGACGACAGCTTTGTCCGATTGTCTCTTCACATTTCAGCATTTGACAACAAAAGAAGTGTTTTATTTAACTTTAACCAGTTATATATATATTGATAGAAAAATAAAAGTTTCTCAAAAGGGTATTAAAAAATGCGTAAAACTGCGGAATTAAGTTTGGTTTTCCGATCGTTAATAGCAGCGGAACGGAAATAAAAGAGATTGCAAATGAATATAACGTGGCACGTCAAACTGTGCACTACCAAATAAACAAATTTAAAAAACAATAATCTTCAAAATTGAAGAAGATCTGGTCCAAAACGCAAAACAACGCCCACTGAAGACCGACATCTTCTACGGGAATTAAAAAAGATGTATTTTTGAAGCCCCAAAGTACGGCAGATTTGATCAATTTAACCTTAAAGAACCCAATCAGTGAGCGCACAGTCCGCCGACGTTTAAAGGAAGGTGATTTTAAGACAAGGGCAGTGCCGTTCATCTCAAAGGCAAACATGGCAAAAAGACTGGTCTTTGCAAAAAAGATTCTGGAGAAGCGTTTTCTGGACGGATGAAAGCTCATTTGAGTATATTGGATAAAAAAAAATTTTTTGTTATAAGAATGCCCACAGAGCAAAGAAAAAAAAACGGCCTGTTGTTCAAAAAGTGAGTCATGTTCTGGGGATGTGTTGCGTATAGTGGGTTGGGTGACTTTATTCCGATCGACGGCTCAATGAACCAGGGCAATTATTTGTATAAATTAATATAATTCCAGTCCAGTTGTGGCTGAAGATTATGTTGAGAGGTATACTATACCTCTTATTGCTGGCCTCGGGCTCAGACAATAAAGCAAATTATTTAACGGCCGAGTGTTAGAGACGCGACGTGCATTTTTGAACCAAACTAACATAAGAAGATTTCTTAGGAGCTCAATTCAAGATAAGACAAACATGCAAGCATAACAACATGTTAAGTTGAGTGCGATAACGAAATCTGCATAGCAAAGAAATGCGCTTATCGCCGTTGGCGGCTGCAGCTGTAATACTGATAAGACGTTGTCGCTTTCGGGAGTGTCGGAGTGATAATTTATTTTAGCGACTTATTGGAAGAGCGCTGTATTCGGAACTGATTTCTTAATACAAAACATATTTCACTTAAGCTAAGCCAAAGCTCGCATCACGCCATAATGTCAAGATCGGCAAGCCGACTCAACAAAATCTTCGGCAATAACGGCAACTCTTGTAGGAAAACAAAAGTGTCCGGTTACCGCCGCTGACCATTGCAGCTATAGCGCGCTGATACAAAGTAAGCAGCGCCGCAATTGCGAGGGCTGTTCTTTAACTTATAATACAAACTTATGAAATATCCTATATTGAGTGTTATCTGTTAACTTA
>JBAMBM010000461.1:0-38854 GCA_037043425.1 Hirtodrosophila duncani
CCACATATATATCCATTATTATTTTTTCATGTTTGTTTGTTTTTTCTTATGGATTATTTTTTTTGCTTGTTTCGGACATAACAGTTGTGTTTTGTTTCTAGACATATGTTTTTTTTTTTTTTTTTTTTTTTTTTTTTTTTTATTTACATTGTTTCCTGCCTGGGTTTTTGTATGGTTTTTAGGCCATACTCTAATCGGGCAACTTTTATATCGCTCGATTTTACAATGTGTTTTTAAATATTTATAAAAAAAAATATGCATCGTAGTGCAATTAAAAAAATTATGCACGCAGTGCAATGAAAAAAAAATATGCGCTCTTGGAAGCGCTGTCGGTTGAAGCTGTTGGGGCGCCGGTGCTGGCTGCTCAGGCTGCTTCTATTGTTGGAGGGGCGCCGGTGCTGGCGGCACAGGCTGCTTATATTGTTGAAGGGGCTCCGATGCTGGCTGCACAGGCTGCTTATGTTTTTACTTGCATTGATTTTTAATTTCAACCTTTTACTTTTCTTACTTTCTCGCTTTTATAACTTAAATTCGATATGGGCGCATCTGTTTCTTTTTTCACTTTTCACTTCTTTCTTCTTCTCCCGCTCTGCTCTAGTGCTGCTCTTCTTGCCTGTTGCGTCGATTGTCAATTTTTTGCAGGCCTTCTTGTTGTTGTTGCTGTTGTTCATCAATTTGGTCAAAGTTTTCCTTGAGTGTCCAGACGGATCGAAGTGGTTGGCATGCTCGTTGGCCTCCTTCTTGGAGCGCTGCTTATCACTGTGTCCAGAGAATATATGCTTATCATCGTCAAAATTGTAATGCTCGTATTCGTCGAAATGCGCCTCAGACATATTTGTGATCTTTTACTTGCTCATTTGTGTGAATATATAGTCCTAGGTCCTGAAGAACCCACGTCACGGTCGCCATGTGGAATTGTAAGTCGTTAAGTATTTGTTTTTTGGCCGGAGCGACTGTTGTTATCGCTCCGGATACTTTTATTCAATTCATTCTTATATTTTAGTCTTAAATATTACTAAGCCTAAGGCTACGCAGTCCTCAGTGGCTGCGCTGCCTTTTGTCGGTTTTATATATCACATATAAAACGAATATGTGTAACTTATGCTTAAGCAACGAAAACATCGCTGGTGAGGCATAGCGTAATGTGCACGTATGTAAGCGGTCAATGCACGGGACTAATGCTGACGCGGCTTGTTTGTAGTCAAGGCATTCTGTGCCGATCATATTTCGGGCACTTGGACTGCACTTGAATATGACATATGTTTATGCAACAAAGACTAAGTGTCTTTGCCCTTTCTGTTTTTATGTTTATAAGTATATATGAAGTACATACTGGGTATATTGTTAAGTACAGTGAGCTATCTATATGTGCACACTACACTAACACTTTGAGCTCTGCCTTTGGGCAGATAGTCTGCCTTATTGTCATAATTTTTGATACTGTTGTTGCCCGCACTTTTAGATGTATGACGATTAGTTTGTGTGCACTACTCATTCATGTTACACTTTTCAAGGGGTTTCATCGCGATTATATAGGTTTTGGCAGCATCGTTTGCTATCTGACTAATCGGCATTTTTTCATCTTCAGCTTATGTGATAGCCGAATGGGTACTACGGAATAAAATGCATAGTATCATTACACTGACCTATATAAAACATTATAAGTTTTATTCCACACCGATATACATCGATATCCTTGAATTCTTAGTCTTTAACTTGTCTCTGGAAGGAGTCGTTCATTATTTCTCGATGCCCAAAACTACAGAGATATATCAAAACTGTCTGCTATTCCTAAGCTTTTAAAAAAATATTAACTTCACACTTACAACATTCTTGTGGTTATTATTAGAATTTTCTTCTTTTGTAATACAAGGATTTTAGAGTAAAATGCAAACTGACGTCATTTACACTGACGTCAGCAAAGCATTATTCATAAGTTGGATCTCCTTGGTTTCCCATCCTATCTTCTTATGTGATTTCCGACTACCTTAATCTCAGAACTCAGAAAGGTCTCTTTAATAACTCTTACTCTAAGCCCCTTAGGGTTATATCGGGGTACCGCAGGGTAGTCACCTCGGTCCCCTTCTCTTTACCTTATTTATAAACGACTTGCCTCCGGTACTATACCATTATCCTGAATGTATGCCGACGACGTTAAACGTTGCTTGTCCTCCCACCTTAGACCACAAGACGACCTTGATGCTTTCCAATCGTGACGTAAGGTCAACTTACTAAATCTCAACAGTTCTAAATGCAAAGTTCGTCGTACCAACCGCTTCAGACATCGTAGCTTCTTATTGATAGAATTCTTAATCGGATCTATACCGTAGATGTTTCTTGTGTTCTTTTTGACCCTAAATTTCAATTTGACCGTCACATCTCGCTTACCTTCAATATGGCCGTGTGTGTTCTAGGTTTTATTAAGCATTGGCCAAAAGATCTCGACGACTCTTATAAAACTAAAGTTTTGCACACTTCTCTGGTCCGAGATATTTTGGAGTACGTATTGTGTGTCTGGTGACATCAATACAGGAATCCTCACGACCGCATTGAATCTGTTCAAAAGAAATTTTTGCTATTTGCTCTCCGTGGCTTAATCTGGGATACAAATGCCATCTGCGTTCATACTTCCATCCTTAGAAAGCCATAGAATCATGCTTAATTTTATCTTTATATATAAGCTAATTAATGGTGAAATTGACGCTTCGACTTTAATAAGCCAAATAAGTTTTCTAACAAGTAGATAATGTTTGTCGTTTATTGTTCGTCTTTTCTTTCATTGACAATAAGCGAGCGAGACCGCGTTTTTTTTCTCCTTTTTTAGGGTACGCGTTTTTTCCCCCGTTTTTTCGTGTCGCACGTTATGGGGCAGCAACCCTCGTCCGGTTGGACGGGAGGCGGTTGCTTCCAGCATGCGTTTTGCGCTTAACAAGCCCCGCTTGTTTACATATCGATATAATAGCTCTTCACAGGAGATGGGCGTTATTAGTACATTTAAAAATTTTTGTTTAGAAAATGATGTGTATCGATAATGTTCGATTTATCGATTTTTCTATACCGATATGTGGCAATTGATCTTCCCGTAGAATACTACTAAAAACGATTCCAAATGAATTATAAATATGTAAATTCATTAATAGCTCCTAACCTTCTGTTGTGCGATAGTAGAACATTTTCAATATTTTTAGAAAACGATGTCTATCGATAGGCACATTTCATTTATCGATATATAGCCCTTGAACTTCCCCTGGCTGCGATTGGTATACGGTACCGATCTTTTCATACCGATCTGTCTAATAGTTTAGGCGTCTAGAGAAGAACAGTGCGTCGCTTGCCACCATGCAACCTTTGACCTCCATTTTGACACACTTGCAGTTGGACTATGGCAAAATGGCTCTTTCGTACTCGCCTACCTTCTATACCTATATCCGTTTGAGCTGTGCTTTGATACTAAGTCAGTCAGTCAGTGAGTCAGGACAAAGATTTTTCATATATATAGATAATAAACGACATAATGACTTGTTGATACAAAAATAATCATTCAAAATGTTTATTTTCGACTGCCGTTTCCTTTATCTACATTTTGACTGGGGCTGGCCAAAATGTAATGAAAATCGATATTTCCAGAACCCCATTTATTAGCTGTTAGTCAGAAAAAGGGATCAGTCATGACATACTGTTTTTTTGTGATCTATGTTTTTTTCTATTGTTTGTTTTTTAAGTGATATTTGGTTCACCACGTAGAAAACATACTGTTAGTAGATCCGTAAGAGTGTTTGTTTAATGTAAAATGTTCTCTTATACACGATTAATGGGCTCATTTCGCACCCGTTGGCAATATAATGCTGCTGTCTCATAGCCGAAATTAACAGTCAAGTGCACATGAATATCAAATCATAAAAGGAAGAGAACCAAAACGTATCTACTAAAGGAATGCTTTATCTATGTCGACCACGAAATAAACTAATTTTACTATTGCTATTGTGTTTTGTAGGTATTTGGAGTTGCTTGCTTGCTTGATAGGCCTAGCGTTATCTTTAGCAGCCCCACAACTCTCAGTAATGTATCAGACCTGTTCCCGTTTCCACAGCGGTTTGAAAAGTAAATCGAATTGAAATTCCACGTTTATTTCGAAAAGTTTGGGTAAATCCAAAGGGATTCAATTCACGCTCATTGTTTTTTTTATGCACTAGAAATGGGTTAAATTTTTGAAACTTTTTTGCAGAGTGTATTATAATTTTGTAACGATATTTTGTTAAGCCTTTCTTTCAAAAGTGCGCTTGCTTTGTTGATCAGGGTTCAGGTAAATTGTTTTACTCAATTAATTATTAACAGTTTTACTAACATAACCAAAGACATTTTGATTTATTTCCAAATACAATTTTCTTTGTATTTACATATTAACATAATATATCACATCAATAAAGAACAGCAAAGTAATTATGTAACCTGTTGTCCATGTTCATGTTGATTTGAGCTTAGCTCTTTTTTTCTATCGTGTAATCTCTGCAGTTTCTCATATGTATGAAGTGCAATTAGCCTTCAGACAGTGTACTTAACAATCCGCACAAGTGAGAATCAAACAGACTCGCATGCATATTCACTCACGCATGGTATTTTGGTGCCTCGATATATTTTGATGACGTAATGCTTAGAGCTTGCAAAAACTCGAGACGGTTTTATTGTTTTTATACTCGTACTCTAGTAGAGTAAACGAGTATATTGTATTCGTGCAATTGTATGTAACAGGCAGAAAGAAACGTCTAAGACCCCTGGAAGTATATATATTCTTGATCAGCGTCAACAGCCGATCAAGCCATGTCTGTCTGTCCGTCCGTCCGTCCGTATGAGCACCTAGATCTCGGAGACTGTAAGAGCTAGAGAGACCCAATTTGGTATGTAGACTCCCCTTGTGGGGCGTCAGATCAAGTTTGTATATGTATAAGTACATAATCTACCGATTTTTCGAGTTTTGTTAAGATCGGATAATATTTGTAGACACAATCGTAAAAAAAAACATTTTGTATGAGAAGAACCCACCCAAACAAAAACAAATTTTGAATACTTTTGAGTGTGTTGAATTTTGAATAAATGCAGAGTACAAGTATCTTATAGTCGGAATATCGACTATAGCATTCTTACTTGTTGTATTATGGATTAAGTCCCAAATAGAAATAGCTCTCTTTCGCATACCTGCGAAGTTGTTATACCCTGTACTTACATATAAAAGCTGTAAGTAAGTTGAGTCGTGATATATACAGAGATTTAAAATTTGGTTATTAATAATTATTTTTATGTCATATTATATAGCATATAACGTCGTGATATAAACAGAATGATATATGCAATAGAATTTTCTGACTTTTGGTCACTTTGGTTGTCAGATCAAGATTGCTTAAAAAATTGGCCACGCTACCTCCCGCCCACAGAAATTGAGAAAGTCTTCCTAAATTTTTTACGCATTTCATTAAAACTCGGCTTGTATACTTATAACCATTTTTTTCATTGACCTGAGCCTGATATATACCTTATGGGTCGGAAACGCGCCCTTCTACCTCTTACGTACATTGCAACCTATGGTACTAGTACCATAGTGGGCGGTGAGCGTGCATTTGGGAAACCCTAAAGAGGACTTTGCAAAAAATAAAATAAAATTGATCTGGGTACTTATATATAAAAATTATAGAATATTAAAATCAAAATTTTAATTCTGTCTCATAAAGTTTTCAAGATTTCGAGTTTCATACATCCAGACATACATACTGCACTTCTAGGCGCAACGGCAACCTCAGCCGGCTTGAGTCGGTTTATGTATTCCTTGTGCTGGCTGGCGACTTTTATGTCTGGTCTGTGTCCCACCGTTTAAATTTTCATGCCCTCCTGTACTGCCACAAGCTTTTAAAATATCAAATCTTTTTTAAGCAGTATTTATATCTGCTTTTTATGTTTTTAATCTAGTTTACTTTTAGCATTATTAGGTCCCAATCGCTATTTCCATTTTAAAGTTTGGTAACATATAACTTTTTGTTGTATGAAATTCATGTGGAAACATTTTCGTATGAAATTTTCAAATTATTTATTTTTATTTTCAAATTATTTTCAAATTATGTTTATTATTAAGACGAGAGTGCGTCACACTGTTTCGTTATGAAACGCTGTTACAACGAGTTGACTCAAGTGCGTCCATTGCTCAAGCATGAATTACATGATGGTCATCCAAAAACTGTTGTTGTGCCAGAAACAATTGATTCTGTGCTTGAACTGATTATGACATATCGTTAAATTGCGGCATTTTTAGGCTTTATGGCCGTCCAGAAGATTTTTTTTGGGCATGTTCCCGACGCCTTTTCTTGAATCCGCAAATAATTTGTATTATTAAGATAAAGTAATAAATATAAGCAAGTAAATGATTGCGCTTTAATTGAAGACAATATAATTCCCAAGTTTTTTTTTTTTTTTTTTTTTTTTTTGCTCTTCGCCTCTCTTTATACGCGCAGAATGCTCTGTATCTCTCACTCACAAACAGATTTCAATGCGAATGTGTTGTGTGTACATGTATATGAGAGCTCGCGTGTTTGTTTCGGCATGTGTGCAAAAAGTAAGGAGAACTCTTCCTTCATTGGACTGGCCAAACGGGTAAGCATTCTAAGTTTCCTTGGCAGGAGCATTTGCTAGGCTGACAGCTGTCTCAACAGTCCATCTAGTTCTACCACTAGCTTAAAAAATTCTTCGGGGTGCTTGCACTCTAAGTTATCTGCAACTAATTCAAAAGAGAACAAAACAAGAAAAAAAGGTTACTTCCGGATTGCCGAAGCTTATAAATATATAACAACGGTGTACTTAAACTTAACATTTCTTGCACTTAGTTCTTTCATAGATTTACGTAACACCTGAGAGAAACGATATTTATTACTCATTCGGAAACAAGAATGGGCAGCAGTATTTTGAAATTTTATTCTCTTACAACCAGGTTCTCTCCACACTGGTGGAACGTTTTGTCTTCATTCCGAAAAAATAAAATAAAAAATCTGGGACCATAATTATGGAAAATAAAAAAAAATTTGGTCTCTATCTCTTATAGTTTCCAAGATCTAGATTTTCATACATCTGAACGGAAAAACGGACAGACGTACGGACGGACAGACGGATATGGTTAGATCGACTTGGCTTGTCGTGCTGATCAAGAATATATATACTTTACATTTCACTAACTTAATATACCTTTGTATCATTGGTGCAGGATAAAACTGCATTGAAAAAAGTTGCACAAATACAATATAAGGGATGCACAAAAAAGGCTGGGTTTGTATTTTGAATGCGCGGTTGTATATTTTGTTAGTTCTATAACGTTTTTTTTACTATATATCCTTTTCCAATATTACAAACATCTACACAAATACTATATACTGTACTCTTAGAGGGGTGTCTCGAAATTAAACTAAAGTTTGATGGCTACTATATTCCTTTTAATTTTTGAGGAATTTTTTAAGGGTTAATTAAAAGATACTGTATATTGATGCGACATTTGAGGCCTTCGACATTCCAACATTTACAACACCTCTTTGTATCCGCTAAAGCTAAACAAACTTAGCTATAATGTGAAATGTTTATACGTAAACATGTCAAAATCTCCAGTTTTCTATGACAACATAATTATGAATATTAATATACAAAGTTATTTAAGACGAACCGATAATATTGGTCTAGGTGAAGCTACACCTGGTTCAGTTCATTTTCCAGTTTTTACCTATGAACTTCATATTGCGAAAGAAATGTATCGAAATTGACATCATTACAACCCCATGACGTCACAGACATGCGCATTGGTTATTATTGTTCTTTTTTTTGTATCAGCTTTTTTAGTAACCAGTAATATATAATAAAATGATTGTTTCAAAAGCTATAAAAAATTATAGAATGTAATAAATACTTACAATATATATATATATATCACGAATATACAACAGAGGGGAACGCTGACAACGGCTTTGCCGAAACTTCTCCATCAAAGATAACAAAACCTACTCATATGAGTATGCAATGAGGATTTTATGGAAAAGGAAGCTCCATAAAAGACTAATTTAGTGTAGTAGTTATATTTAGTAATTTTATATTTAGTGTTCAATGGGAAAGTCGGTTCTTATCTTGATCATATATTTTCAATATACATAGAGGCTTTTAATACTCATTGATAGTGAATTCAGTACAATTTTAATGAAAACACGTTTTTCCTACTGAGTCGGAACACGTTTTCCTTTGAGCTGCAAACCTCATGACACACTTAAGAAATGACAAAAACTAGTAAGTTCAAGATATCGAGCCGTAACTGATTAAATTATGTAATTGCTAAAAAGCAAATTGTACAGAGGAGAGCTTTTTTCAATTAGATCTTGGTGTTTGCTGGAAGCCATAACTGATTAAATTATGTAAGTGCCAAAAAGCAAATTGTACAGAGGAGAGCTTTTTTCAATTCGTTTTCAGTGTTGCTGGAAGTATATGGCTTGCTTACGATATAGATATTTTGGGTGCAGATGTGTCGATATAAGTATGTAGTTCAACTCAAGTGGCATTACTCAATACATATGGCGCCCTATCAACGTAAATAACGAAAGTGACAGCTTTCAGAACATGTTTTATATCCGTACTCGTAGAGAAAAGATTATATTCTATTCAAATGTGCGTAACAGGTAAAAGGAATCGTTTCTGTCCGTCCATCTGTCTCTCCGTATGAACACCACGATTTCGGAGACTAAGAGTTAGAGCCACCAAATTAGTATTTGGTATGTTAGTATACACGCAAATCAAGTTTGTTTTCAAATTTTGCCACTCCTCCCTCTTCCGCAAATCGATTAAAAAAATACCCACCCCTCACATTTTGTATTGAAAACCCTTCACCCACAACACAAACAATGTACGATTATCTTATAGTCGGATTTTCGACAAGTGTTTGATATTCATACACTTTCAAAGCCTCCACTTCTGCTGACAATATTCCATGCCGTTATAGCTAAGATAGAACTGATTTTTTCAGAATGAACACTTAGTAAAGACATTTTTGTTTTCGAAAAACAAACAAGTTCGATTCAGATCAGACTACCATAGAACCAAATAAATATTTAGAACGTGAATGGTATGTAAGCTTCGTCAAGCCGACGCTTGATTTCTTTGCTTGTTCAATTATTAATTAATGACAACTTTTTTCATCGCCAGCATATGTATCCTTGACTTTAAAATACTATTTCTCTGAACTCGTAGGACCAATCATGACACGACTATACAATACAATAATACAATATTAACAATTATATATTAAGGATCGCTGAAACTCAAGAATTGTTAGCGTCATCAAGAAGTTTATGTATGGAAGTTTTGGTTAACCGAAAACAGCTTCCCTTCCCTTCTTTTCTTTAATTATTTTGTTCATTTTCTAACCAGATTCTTTTTATTTTATAGACGAAAAATTGAAAAAATCGGCAAAATGACGCAAATGTCCCAAGATGAAATAATTACTAATACTAAAACTGTTTTGCAAGGGTTGGAGGCTTTGCGTGTTGAGCATGTTTCTATAATGAATGGCATCGCAGAAGTTCAAAAAGACCATGAGAAATCTGATATATTACATAAAAATATCGAAAACATTGAACTTGGTCTTAGTGAAGCTCAAGTTATGATGGCCTTAACATCACACTTGCAGAATATTGAAGCTGAAAAGCAGAAGCTGAAAACACAAGTACGACGTCTTCATCAAGAAAACGCCTGGTTACGAGATGAGCTTGCTAACACGCAACAAAAATTTCAAGCATCCGAACAATTGGTAGCGCAGCTAGAAGAAGAAAAAAAACATCTTGAATTCATGGCATCAGTGAAAAAATATGATGAAAACCAGGATCAAGATGAGTCCAATGAGAAATCGCGATCTGATCCCGTAGTTGAACTATTTCCCGATGAAGAAAATGAGGAAAGAAATAATATGTCACCCACACCTCCAAGTCAATTTGCTAATCAAACATCAGGATATGAAATTCCAGCTCGACTTCGAACACTACATAATCTGGTTATCCAATATGCATCACAGGGCAGGTATTGTATTACCCTGATTCACTTTTCTAAATGTACTTCGCTAATATAAAGTGTATATTGAATTTATGTAGATGTATATATTTTTTCTATCAGCCGCATTGTCTGTCTGTTCTGTTCGTCCGTCTGTATAAAGGTCAAAAAAGAGAACAGACGAATATGTAAATATATAGGTGTAGCTAAAGACAGTGGTAGCAAAACCAACATACGTACATATCTAGTTCGCTTTCACGAGTGAAGGATCAATAGGTACGCACACATACATAAGTACTTAGATCACTGATTATTTGTATGACAGCGAACGATTCGTATTCTGTAATTGGCAATGCATTCATATGTGTTGTTGTTGTCGAAGACGAAGAAGTATAAAAAAGAAGAAATCAAGACAGACGACGAAGAAGAAGTCAAAACAGAAACGATCGATAAGATGCTGTTTTCGATGTTGTTTTTCTTGCAAGAGGGTTTCTCATCTGATAATGATATTTATCGAAAACTTTCGGTTGTTTTACTTGGCTATATAGCTTTTGTTTAGTACATTGTACAAATTATCCACACCGATATATATCGATGCTTATCGATAGATCGGGTTTTTACACCACTACATAGCTCTTGATCTTCTCCTGGCCACTTTAGTATTCTAAAAAAGATTCCAATTACAATGATGTAAAACGATTAATATTGCTTTCCAAACAATATATTTAGATTTTTCGGTTTGTCCATATATAGCTCTGTATTTAGATTGCTAACAGGTTTTTTAACACCTTAGAAAGGTAGGGTAAAATTGACACGGATCTAATCGTTACTTGATTTAAGTATAGACAAAATTTTAGCAATTTACCAAGTGCAGGGAAAGACAGAAGTGATAAAGATACTGTTGAATGCATATATATACTCACATAGTATAGTTGAAAAAAAGTGGAAGGAGTATTTTGAAAAACTTAGGGTTTAAGTTATCAAGGCCTACTTAAGCTCTTAATTTAACAGGTTTGTCTTAGGTTTGTCCAATTGTACTTTGAATAGAAAATCAAACTTTACGGTGATTTTAAGATCTTTGTATACCCTGTATAAATAATTTGTCATGCGCCGAGTCCATCTGTGGTAGGCAGCATTCCGCCGGCAAATATAACTATCAATAATAAGATTGAACCACGGCGGTTGCAAACGCCTAATTCTTTTGCTTTTAATTCGAACACTTAAAACATACAAACCACGTTTCAGCAACACAACATCAACATTGGACTTAGCAAATTTAACTGAACTTGTCCATTTTTTTTAGCAACCTTTTTCCATGTATATGATCAATGCAAATTCTACTAAAAATCTTCACCATTGATTTGCAACTACATCTAACATTCTGCATTGGTATTAGATCATTAGATTAGCATACCAGGATAGAAATATAGTTGAAATATATCCCGAAGAACCGACATTTTATACCGAATGCCTTCCATTCTGATGATTATGACTGGGTCAACATTAGATCTTCGCAATTCTTTTTAATAAAAATGTCGCTGTCAATAAAATGCAGATATCCTACTCCTTTGGCAGACATACAACCCAAACCATAGTGTTGCTGGAAATTTAACTGTCTTTTTGAGACTTTATGGTAAACTTCTACATTTCTCACGAATCACTGACCACTCACATCAAATTTAGCTTCATCACTAAATATGATGGTATTTCATTGCCTTTGAGTCCAAGACATCCATTCCCGAGACCATTGTAAACGCTTCTTCTTTTGAAGAAGCGTAAGCCAACTTTTTTCTTCGCCAACAAATTAAATTAAGCTATTACAAATGTAAAAGTATAGTACCGATTCACGTTTAACACATTTTCGAATTTGCAACATTGTTGGCGATCAGTTTTCACAAATGTGGCCACGGCTCTTTAGTCACGAGCTGTTATTACCGATGTTGGGCCTCTGTTGGCGATTTTATTATCTCCGATCAACTGTTTTCAATACTTGACGACTACTAATTTTTATCACTTAAAAGACAAAACCACTAGTTGACATACGAATATTTTCAAAACGAATATATTTTTTTTTTAATTTTTTTAATTTTTATTTTTTTATTATCTCCAGTTTGGCTATGTACATTAGGCAATTAAAGCTAAAAACTTGTATATTTGGATGAGGCGGGGCTTTCCCTCTGCGGTACGGCCGCGAAGCATTGCTTCGCAGAAGATTCGGCGCCGCCTAATCCATAGAGCGCCGCTCGCGCTCAGCTCTCCGCAGGTCGACCATGGCAAAGTTGCTGGCGGCCTGCCAGTTCTCCGCGCTCTTCCGCATGGACGGGATAAAGTTCGTCACCGAGATCTCGGATCCCAATTATTGTTCCAGTTTTCGTCGCTGGGACGAGAATTCTGAAAGCTCATGTCCAAGACGGTGCAGGTAGCTACGAAAGCAGCCATGCCCGCTAAGGAGCTGAGTCACTTAGTGGTTTACCTGGCCGTGCTTTCTACTAGTCCAGGCTTGGAGATTGGGGATGAGACGGTGTGTCCACCGGCCCTTGGTAGACTTATCCCACCGTGTCTCTCGTGTCTCCTTTTTAAATGACGGCGAAGCGTCTCCCCCATGTAGTTTCCGCTGTATAGTGGTTCGTTCGGCCGCTATCTCCTCTATGGGCGCAACGCCGGCTATGACGGGTCCGATACGGTCCCAGACGGTGCGTTGCCAGAAATCTACGACTATAGCTGGTCGACTGGAGCGCATTTAGCCAGACTGGAGCCGCATATAGCATTTATGCTCCTGTCACGCCTCGGTTTTCTGGGGAGCAAGCTCGAGGCCAATTGAGGTGAGCCGTTGTGCTATCAACTCGATGGATTGATTGCACATATCCTCCGTTTGGTGTAGCTCTTTGCCCACGCTCATCACCGCCACGTCGTCAGCGAAACCAATTAACTGGGCACCTTCTGGTAAGACCAGCCAGAAAATCCCGTCGTATATCGCGTTCCACAGTAACGATCCAAGTACTGAGCCTTGAGGAACACCGCAGGAGACTTGATGCGACTTGGTACCGTCGGTGGTGTCGTACCATAGGACACGGTTCCTGAAGTAGCTGAGAATCATGTGGACCAGGTTCGCAGGCAGATTGGCCTGTACGACGAGGGCTCGTTGGCCGGTTTGGCAGCTTTAGGTATGACCAGTTTCTGCAGATTTCCATCTTTCAGGGAATATGCCTTCCAGTAGACACTGGTTGTATAGAGTCAACCTCGATTCGGGATACCGTCTGGCCCAGGTGCCTTGCTTCAGGTTTCGCGATTTCCTCAAGAGATACCTCGGTGATAGGCCCATGAGGAGGATGATCCCTGAGTTCTTCCATCCTGTGGGGGAAGCGGTGCTCGACGATGGTTTTGAGCGTGGGGGATCTGCTGGGGCTGGCTGCCTATTAGAGTTAAGCTTCTTAACCACGATCTTATACGAATTTCCCCAGGGGTCATGCTCGGCTGAGTCGCATAGTTGCAGGAAACAGTCGCGCTTGCTTTCGCCAATGACTGCTTTGAGTGCTTTCCTGTGTCACGGGTAGGTGGCTTGGTATTCCTAATCGAGTATATTGTATTCGTGCAAATGTATGTAATGAACCCATAAAGTATTCTTGATCAGAAGCAACAGCCGAGTCGATCTAGCCATGTCCGTCTGTCCGTCCGTATGAACACCTAGATCTTGGAGACTATAACAGCTAGCGTTACCAAATTTGGTATATAGACTTCCCTCGTGGGGATCCGGATCAAATTAGTTTCTAAATTTTGCCACGCACCCTCCTGCCCTCAGAAATCCATAAAAAAATCAAAAAGTGTTGCATACTTGTGTCTCTAATATTAAATAAATACTGAGTACGAGTATCATATAGTCAGAATATCGACTATAGCGCTCCTACTTGTTTGAGGACGAAAAAAAAACAAAAGTGACATGACTTTGCACTTAGAACAGTTAGTAAGTTGAGTTGGGCCTAAGTGGGAAGACGAGTCGTTAAATGAAACAAAAAGCTTAACGTCGTCGGCGTACAGTACCTGAATAAGATTATCGATAAATAAGGTGAAAAGAAGGGGATCAAATTGGCTACCCAGCAGTACCCCTGATGTAATCATAAATAGCTTAGAAAAATAATTTTTGAATGTTTTTTATATTAGCAAGCTCGAGGTCAAGTGACCAACGCCGATATAGTTAAATCGGTAAAGGCTAAATTTTTATGTTGAAGGTCAACGGACAACCAAACTTGAGTCAATTCTAACTATGTAACAGCAATCGACAAGTAGTAACAGAATTTATTAATTCTTTAGACACGTTATGTTTTTTGACTGGTTAGACGCTGCGTTTCGGAGAAGCCAATTCTCCTCATCAGTAACCGTTATTAAGCACATATACCCATTTTTAGGGTATATGACAACTGAACGCTGCAACTTAATAGCCTCTATTTAACTGCCGATACACAGAAAATGGACTTGTGAATTACAAACGCCTCTTATTTTGTGAAATTGAGTTAAAAATGGCATATTTTTGCATCAGTGCGCCTGCTTGTCGTTGAGAATTAAACTCCCGTTATACTTTTTCTTTTCTTTATTTGCCGTTTCCGTCTTTATGAATACCTAAATCTCTGAGACTATAAGAGCAAGAGTTAACAAATTTGGTTTCGTCAAATCAAGTGTATTTTAAAATGTATTCAATTTTTTCATGAAGTTTCATGAAGCGTTTCTGACCATATAAAGTATATATATTCTTGATCAGCATGACAAGGGGGGGGGGTGTCTATAGAGCTATGTCCGTCCAACTGTCCTTTTTTTATATCTGCGCGCTAGTTGAGTTTGAGATTCATCCGGATCAGATAGCTAAATCATATAGCTGCCATAGAGCGTACAGCAAAGGAAACGATTGTTTTAGCAGTTTTTTAGTTAATGCTTGTGAATACATCTGGGTTTGAAATATTAGCACCTGTTTCAAAAAGTTTGAAATAGGAGACAGCTTTAATATGCCTCAGTAGTTGTGGATAGTTTGCTCAGTAGTTTTGCTCCCTTTTTTATGGAGAGGAATGATGATTCCTTACAGAAAAAAGGGAAAGACGAAGAATTTAAATTTAAATTAAAAAAAATAGTGCATCAGCGCAGAATCTGAGAATACACCAAGGAACACCATCAGGGCCAAGGGAAAAGTTACTCTTAATGGATTTAAGTTCATTAAGCAACGAGCTATAAGTAATAAGGGGAGGAATGATGTTATTAAACCTTTGTAAGTTATAAGGATATATCTGATCGTATGGATCCGACAAGAATAAGTTGTCTAAGAAACTCTGCACACAAATCGACAATACCTTGATCTGCATATGCTGTAGTGTTTAGATAAAATAGCGAAGAAGCTGAACGGATTTTTTTTTGAGCTAACAGAGTTATAAAATTGCTTTGGCTCCTTGGAATATTGGATGGAAATAGGAAATGTAGCACTCAGAATTAAGTACAGAGAACCTTCAACGAGCAACTATATAGTGCGATAAGACCGGGATTCCTGAGTTCTTGAGCTTCTTAAAGAGTTAAGTTTAATATTTTTTAAGTTAAATGACAGTGGAGTAAACCACGATGACTTCTTGAGACGACCTGGAACACTACGCAAAGCAATATTTTGTTAAAAGAAATGAAGTGTTTTGTTTTTACAAGTCTACCGCAAATATATGTAGAAACGTACAAATAGCACTAGTCTGCTTGAAGGATGACTTTGTTATGCCTAACGAAATAGGCCTTTTTGAATGATGTATTGCTGCAAAAATAGTAATATCCATAGTAACGTGTGAATTGGACGTGTGGTTGGATTGGATTTTCAAGAAGGATCGTACGTCGATGAATAAGTATAAGATGTTACTTTCGTTTTTATGTGTACTTCATTAATATCTTCTAGCCGAATTTGGGAATTGGCGTGAAAGCATTAATTTATTTTACTCCTGTTTCCCCCTCCCAAATAAGACTATTTCATAAAATTCCAAAAACTTAATAATGAAATAAGTCCATTGGCATTAATTAATAGGCTTACAAAATAAATATTCTATACTTCTAGATACGAGGTAGCCGTACCTCTTTGTAAGCAAGCACTTGAAGATCTTGAGAAGACTAGTGGCCACGATCATCCAGATGTTGCAACGATGTTAAACATTTTAGCCCTCGTTTACCGTGACCAGGTAAGCATAAAAGTCTTATAAATATATAATATAATTCAGCTCAATTTCTGAAAAATTTGAATTTAGAATAAATACAAAGAAGCAGCAAATTTATTAAATGATGCTTTATCAATTCGTGGAAAAACACTCGGAGAGAATCATCCTGCCGTTGCCGCAACATTGAATAACTTAGCTGTACTTTACGGTAAACGTGGAAAATACAAGGATGCTGAACCACTCTGCAAACGTGCTCTTGAGATTCGAGAAAAAGTTCTTGGCAAAGATCATCCTGATGTTGCAAAGCAGCTCAATAATCTGGCTCTACTTTGTCAAAATCAAGGGAAATATGATGAAGTCGAGAAGTATTATCAAAGAGCACTTGATATATATGAATCAAAGCTCGGACCGGATGACCCCAATGTTGCCAAGACAAAAAATAATTTGGCTGGTTGCTATCTTAAGCAAGGAAGGTATTCAGAAGCGGAAGTTCTCTACAAACAGGTGTTGACCAGAGCACATGAACGCGAATTTGGAGCCATTGATAGCAAAAATAAGCCCATTTGGCAGGTAAGTTTGTTTCAAAAAATTTGCCTCTGTACCTCCCGCCCCAAAACCTTTTTCCATACTACGATTTGCATCTGAAAAAACCAGCTCTATTTTAGCTATATGATATAGTAGCCATATGAGGATACACTTTTGTCAGCGGACGTGGAAGCTTTTAAAGCATATGCAAGAAATATTTGGTTCAATTCGGATAACAAAAAGTTTCCTATAGGGCCTATTATCTTCTTCACTGCAAAGTTGAATTTGTTAATCACTACAATAGGGCTAGTTTGGAACATTATTTTGTCATGGCGTGAATACGTGAGGCAGTGCCCTCAAAATGGTGGTAGCTCTGGCTGAATCTGGGTCACACTGTTATCAAAAACAGCCGATGACAAATTTATATTGTTGAAACTGCAAAGAAAAGTAACATAAATTATACAGCGGAGAAAGAGATGGTCTTCGTAGAACTCTTTTCGGATCAGAGAAAAGGAAGTTTGACGCCGTCGGTCGGAAGCAGGAATTGCAGCCCTCGGAATAAATGGAAGATGTTCTTTTCAAAAAGTGTACAGCTCTAAAAACGAAGTGAAGGCAACACTACTTGCAGAGCAGAAGACTCAGTGCTATCGCTCAGAGTGTGCACAATTGAGAAGTGCGTAAGTTTCAGCCTTGTTGGTAGTGGTCTTTCACAAGCAAACTCTCTTGATAAAATTACTATCTTCATATTCTTCGAAATATATAATATAATACCTATAAGATGTATTAGATATATATTATATTTAACTGATGATACATTAAAATTCAAATATGAATTCAGTTAATTTAAATGCGTACATGATTCATTCATCGGCAGTCAGATTGTATTTTTTGTAATACATATAGGGCCGGATGCACAAGACGAAATACGTCCTCAAAATATTGAAATTATGCCAATTTTTTAAATGATTTTTTTTTCAGATTTTTTTATTATTAGAAATTACGCTATCAACAAAATCACTTCGTGTTTTTTTATCTCTGCATAGATCAGAGTCCAAACATTGGCGATCGTGACAGAACTGTTTAGATTTGATCACAGGTATCAATCTATCACACCTACACAGTACCAGGAGAGCATAGATTTGATTATAAGGATCAATGTATCACATCTACATTGTAATTGGACAGTATAGATTTGATCAATGGGATCAATCTATCAAACCTTCATACATACACATCCAGCGGCTACGTTGGATCACCAGCTAGGTAAAGTTGGGCGAAAGCAAATTCGTTGTTTGATATTTTGAAACATATATTTTTGACCTCTTCCTGGCCACCAAAAAAACGACCCTCAAGCGATCAAATCATGAAAAATCCTTTGTACAACTCTTTGATATACCCATTCTTCAAATCCAATTTCGAGAAAACTTTCTTGTTAACTAGTTTGTCTAACAGGTCTTCAATTAAAGGTAATCATGATTTGATTCAGCTTTCTAAAGTCTATACACAATCTCAAATCGCCGGTCCTCGTTGTTAGTAATACTATCGGCATTGCGTATTCCGATTCACTGGGTCGTATCATACCTTCCTTTAAATGATCATCTAACAGATTCCGCAGCTTTTTTTTCTGTGTGTATGAAAATCGTCTAGGCGGACAATTTTTGGTTTCAGCTCCTCTAGGCTGAGTTTAATTTCTAACCTCACTCCTGTGGTCTTGGTTCATTCACATAACACTTTTCTATCAAACGTCCGAGTTCTTTCTACTTTCTCACCAACTTTATTTTCTTCCTTCGGCTCGTTCGTGTTATCATAATATATCATAAGCGTATCCTTTTCAAACGTATATCTTTCTTCTCTATCTGCCTTTCCGTTGCCTACCGTAATCGCTTTTCAATCTGTGTCTGCCTCTCTCATTTCGCTCGCTTTACTAACAACTTCACCGCTGTTGAACGTATCTCTAAGTGTGTCATAAACAATATCCGATATAAATTCATTAACAATGTCCTTGATATCATAAATAACCGTGTCCCTGCCAACATTCTTAGCAGTGTCTTGCCCTTTTCATACATAACTGATGGTAAAACTCTACCGTAACAATCTTCGACGTGTCTATGTCCAAGTGCAAATTACATGCCTCCATAAAATCCCTTCTCAGTAGTACATCGTGGCTCATAGATCCGTTATCTACAATGGATCTTCATTACAAAACATAGTGACTTTATATAATTAGTTAATTAGCGTCATATGATTGCAAAACCGGTCTTTACTTTCCAATTACCAAATATTTTTTTATGAATGAAATTGGACTCCCCTATTCTATGAGGCACGCTGCAGATAAAGGGCATTTTTGATTGTTTACAAAATAATTTCTAAAATTAAAAGGTATTTAATTGTGGTTGGACTTACCCATATTTCCTCTCTCCTCTCTGGGCATTGTGCCACCCAGTGGCCCATAGCTCCGCGAGCATAGCATGACCCCGGCTCTCGCTTTTTCTTCTTCCAATTCCTGGCGTAGTGGCCTCTGATATTACAGTGGCGACAACCAGCACATCCTTGGTAGCTGCATTACGCTGTATCGGCAATTGTATGTTGGCGAATAACCGTAGCATCTGCCAGGGGTTGTTGAAGCATTGCATGCGCAGCTCCTCTGCCGCAATGCCGATGCTCCGATGCCAATACGATGCTCCAACATATCCTCTTCGTCAATGTGGATGCCTTCTGCTAGCATTATCTTGTCGTCCATATACGCTACGAAACTCTCCTACTGGCTCCTTTCGCTAGCTTCGAATTTACGTCGCAGTTGGGCTTTTGATTGTTTCTTCCCAAATGACAAATATATACATCGCGTGAATTCTACCACTTCTGATGTTATAATAGCCTTTCCGAAAAGAAGACGAAGCCACTTTTCTCGTTAACGAACTTTATTCTTTACTTTCCTAATATATTTCTATATCACGCTTCTTAATTTTAATTTACATATATTGCTCCTCTATTCTCTTGCTCGTAATCGATTCTCTTGCTCACAGATGAGCTCACCCACCCTCTCGTGTGACCATCCCATTACATGTATAAGCACATTACCTATTTGCCACATTTTTTTAACGACTGGATAATATGTAAGTGTCGACAAAATCGTGCAAAAAAATTAAATGAAAGCACCCCCACTCCACCCCCACATAAAGGAAAACAAAAAAAGTGTTGCATACTTTTGAGAGTGTTTTAAATATGAAATAAATGGTAATCAGGAGTATCTTAAAGTCGAAATTTCGACTACAGCGTTCTTGAAATGATTTTAAAGTGGATTTGCTTATTTATTTTGGAGGAACCGATTTTCTCAGAATGAACAGACTTTTCTGTCTTTTATGGAATTCAATTCGAACTAGTTCGATGGGTATGCTATATCATATATTAGTTTATTTGGTACATGGTATTATTAGGCTGTCATATAAGCTCGACTGAACCCGTCTTACTTGTTTTACAACTTACAAGAAATGTGATCGAACAACCATATTATAAAGGTCCCCTATAACCAATTAGTCCAGAATGAACACTTAGGAGCATAACTTTTCTGTTTTTTATTCAAATCAAACCAACTTTGGCTTATATCCACTGTAGTCCCACGTCCGCCAACCAGATTTGATCTAGATCGGTTATACATTTACTATGTGAGTTAGAGATTGAGAACTATCACTAAATTAGGCTTCTCTCACAACGTGTATAAATTGTGTGTGTAAAAACAAAACATATAAGGAAAGCTAGCTTCGGCAAGCCGAAGCTTATACATCATGCCAATTGTAAATATATAACGGTGTAATTTAACTTAACCCTTCTTGAACTTATTTCATTCATAGCTTCACGTAGCAACTGAGAGACACGATATTTAGGGCTCATTCAGCAACAATGGGCAGCAGTATTTTGCAATTTACTTCTTTACTTCTCTATAGCTCTTGATTTACTGGCGATACTGGGACTGGTTCCTTGCATTAAGATCGCGTTGTTCCTGAGTTATGTGATGCGCATTGGACTCTCTTAATTGAGGCGTTGCTCCTGTGATAACTATGTATACATTAACTTCCTTAAATTCACTTACCAAACCAATTTGTTGGCAATATCTTCAAATTGCAAAATTTATTCACACGCTAGCGCCTTTATATTTGTTGAAGCGATAATGAAATTTTGATATATTTTTGCACCTTATTGATGTTAAGGGATGAAAGCTTACATCCATGTCATCGTTTATGTTCGTGACGTTTGCAACCAGAAGGCATCGATAGCGCCTTTTTGTGTTAGTCGGTGTCTTCGTCAGCCACGCACCAGACGTCAATGCACATAATTAATAGGCACACATTGTACTTGGAGCTATCATTTTGAGTTTAACATACAAATAACTGTTACTTGGTAATAAAAGCAACTTCCTGAATACATCTATGTTAATGGGATCGAATAAAGTATTGTTAAATTTCATTGAAAAATAAAGATGTGTTTATTTTGAAAGAATCCATTCTATAAGGGCTGACAGATATAGTTGCTTAATCCGGTTAGTTTATGTTGATGTCCCTCAGTCACAAACACCCCGCATTTGGTCCATTTTAAATGACAAACAAAACAAAACTGGTTGTTTCCGTACTTAACAAAAAATTAAGGCACTATCGAAAACGATCGATATTTTATCGATGGTTAACCTAAAACTATACTTGAGTATCGATAGTTGTAAACTTCTAATGTGAAGCTAGAGTTCCCTTCTTGTTATACCCTTGCAGAGGGTATTCTAATTTTGTCACCATATTTGGAACGCCATATTCCTCATATTCTTGATCAGCATGACAAGTTGAGTCGATATAGCCATCCATGTCCGTCTGCTTCTATGCGAACTATTCTAGTTTTGAAGCTATCGACTTGTAATTGTACAGTAGGCTTGTTTTTGCTGAAAGCTGCTCATATGTAAAAAATCATAAAGATCGCAACACTTTAACATATAGCTCCCAAATAGATATATAAATGCAAACTTTTTACAATAGATGGCGGTAACAAAATTTTATTTGCAAATCAAGCAACGTTTTTGTGCTAGAAATGTGCTCTGTCTCTCTCACTCACAACATATTTCTTGGAATTTGAATGTGTTGTATGTATGTATATGGAACTTTGTGTTTTTGTATATTATAATGCACGCACAAAATATTTGAAGGAAATTAAAAAGAAAATGTTTCTACAGCTGAAGGAAATACGTTCTAGGCTAGTGTTTTCTTTCCTTTTTATAGTTCTGGAATGGTATAAAGGTTATTGTTACGAAAAATCCGAACGGCTATAACGGCTATGACGGCTACTTACTGCAACGATATGTGCTGGATGATCGTAACAACTATCGCTGTACACTATAATTTTTATATCTACAATTGTCGCAAGCGATATTTGCAACATCTATGAGCGCGGACACATCTGTTTGTAGTCTAAGAAACTTTTATCATTTTTATTTATTTATTTTATAATATTAAATTACAACTTTTAACTTAATTATAGAGTACTGGCTGCTGAGGCCTTCGACTCTTTGTTATGTCTGTTGTTTGTCTAAGGAACTTTGAAATAATTATAGCATTTTTTGGTGTGGGTTGGGATAACAATTGTATGACGTCTTTATTTTTAAATATTTGGGCATACCATGTTTTGAGAGATGGACATTCTTTTAGGATATGGACTATAGATACAATTGTGCTTCTGCAGAATGGACATGTATTGTCTTGTCTGATGACAGGTTTAGGTAGTGTACCTACACTGTGTCAGGTTGGTATGTCCAAGTATGAGCCTTGTAATTTTAATTTGGTCGTATCTTGACATTTTGTTGTTATGATCTAAGTTTGAGGTGTTGGTCAGATTTAGATGATTATATACCAATGTGTTGTGTGTTGTGTGTGTGGAGTATTTTTTGTTTCTGTACTGAGAGGGTTTTTTTTTAGGTATTTTTTAATGTCTTGGAAGTTGTTATTTGTGGTACGGATGAGTGGGGAAACTTTTAGCATTATTAGGTCCCAATTGCTATGTGCATTCAAAAGTTCGGTATTTTCCTGTTTGTTGTACGATCGCCATGCGTGAGACCCACGCTCAGCTTACACAGTGATATATACGCTAAACACCAAGAATGCCCATGATTTAAGCTGCTTTCTGTGAGTCAACAGCCTATGAAAGCAGTGGTACGTTTCAAACTGCTTCCACACGTAATTGAAACAAACCCGACAATAACAGTCATATTACGAATATGGCGAAGTTTATTATACATTTTCGAGATATAGAAGACTCATTACGATCGTTTAATGGTGATGATATTTATGCAATGGACATGGCTAGATCGACTCGGCTGTTGATGCTGATCAAGAATATATATATTCTTTATATACTTAGACGCTTCCTTCTGCCTGTTACATACCTTTGCACGATAACAGTTTACTCTACTATAGTACGAGTTTACAAAGTCCCATTTTGTTGCCTAGTGTAATAAACGACGCTGCTCGAGCAGTCGACTGCTCATGCATGGAGTGCCATACAAGGAGGGCGAAAACGTCAGAGCTCTTTACAACTCCTTATGCATTGCACTGAATGTTACACCATCACCGAAAATCCGAGAAGTTTTCCATGCCAGGAAACTCAGCCCACTAATGTTGACCCGGTCATCATAATTAAATTTGACAATTTTCGCGACAAAAACACATCGGAGCTTACCTACAAGAAACAAAGCAGCAACTAAGCTTGCAGATGATAGGCTTTGATTCACTGGCGCATATTGCGCACCCACAGCCTTTCGCGATAAGCGATCGTTCTCTTAATATATGTTTGTATTTTTCCATATGTAATGATTGTTTTAATATTATTATATGTTAAGCATGCGCTTCCAATATTATTTGTAAGGCTTGATGCAGGTTAACTTGCAGAATTCAAACGCGGGCAGCGTCGTCAGAATTCTAAGCAAAAGCAAAGAGGGCTGACAGATTGTACATATAAATGCTCAAAGATTGACCAAAAATATTGATGAGCTTAAGTACATTTTTGCCAAGTCTTAAGTTGATTTATGTGATTTGTCTATTGAATGTAAAGGCTAGGTTGTGTATCGTGCTGACCGTGTGGGGCATGCTGGTGGGGTTTCCATTTTGTAAGTAAAATACTGAATAGCATAGAAATAAGTAATCACAATCAAGACAGTACAATGTAATATTTATTTATAGAAGTGTCAAACAGGATATCTCTATCAAAAGTACTGGTAGGATGTATTTATAGGCAAAGCCATAATATTCAATATAGTCAATGAATATAAAAAAATATCTGAAATTTGACGTACGCTGATGTAATTTCGACTGGCGATCTGAACAGCGATCCCCTAAAAGTTGTCTATGAGGTAAATGCAGGCGGCGAGGCCCACACTGACTGCCTCCACTTTGAGGCGGATCCCTTGCAGGACAGCATTGCCTCCGACTATGGCTAATGAATGCCCGCGTGCACGAACAGGATGAGGTGTTGTACAAGACGGAACGCTACCACACCAAAACCTTTGGCTATGAGTCCTTGGAAAACTTGGAGGACGACTTCTATGATGAGCAGGAGGACGTGAATGTGCCTGCAGAAGCTGTGGCAGTTAATTAGCAGCATCAACATCAGCAACATCACCAGCAACAGCAGGCGGCGGCACCTGGAGCCAAGCGCACCACGAGTGGACCACGCCAGCCCAATCCCTACTCCACGGATGATTCATCCATACTGCTACCCGTGGGCATTGCAATTGTGACATTTATACCGCTGCTATTTTCCCTTTGCAAACTGTGATCCCCAAGGGATCGATTCGATGTTGATATCTTGCTTCAATTCGTGATGCTTTTATGTGATTTCTATAAAAGACAAATGTATATTCTTATCGTTTAGTTGTACTTTAGGCAATACGAATTTTGAATTATGATTTTCGTTTCCTCTATCCTTTCCTACTTATCCATTCTTACCTATGCCCAGCTCTGCCACAAATCGTGTAGAGAAAGTACAAAAGTCTCCCGTATCTCTACAAAGACATAAATATATAAACTCATGTGTTCCTTTTTTCAGACTTCCGTAACTTAAGAACCGAAGAAAATTGAGCAATTTTTTATTTCTTTTCTTGCCATTTGGGTTGTACGAAATATGTGCACAAATTGTGGAACAGGTTTTTTTAGCAGCTGCTCAAATCTGTTGAATTTGTGAATGAAAAAATATGTCCAAATATATGTAAGGCGTCCGTTAAATCTGTTGTACAAATGTGTTCATGTCAGTAACTCTGAGCTTTCCAAAATGGCACAATGGAAACAGGATAATGGATTGGGTATAAATCTACAAAATCAAAGTGGTTAGATATACATAATAAGCTCTAAGTAAAGGACAACTGCCTAAACTACATATATCGGATGTTCCATTGAGTATGAAGATAAAGTCAATCATTTGGGAATCTGCTTCAATAACAAATTAACCTGGAGCACTCATATCATAACAGGAAAAATGTATAGTTTGCTTAGGCAGTTGGATCCTCCATAACTATTTATACCCCAATAAATACGATTGCAAATGGCAAAAATGTACCTGATTGATTGGCCACTGTAGTGTTGATGACATGCAAAAATAATTGTATTCAATTTCTAGGTATATATATAATCTTCGACTCCCTGAATACAGATCAGCCTAAATTCGTGGTTGAACCTCAGAGTCTTAGTGCATATACACAAAATTGTCATAATTAAAGAACCTAGATATTTATATGAAAAATTACAATTTGCAATGTCACAGAGAGCATTTAATCTAACTTACCAAATAGTACAGCTGTCCGCTTATGGAATGAATTGCCGCATGATCGGAAGAATATTAGAAGCTCAATGCTATTTAGTAATAATTTAAGAAAACATCAAAGATATTTGGCTAACCATTAGTAAGAATAGCAGTTAAGTAAATGTATTATAGCCCTAAGTTATTTATAAGACATATTATGTTAAATGTAAGTCCTTTTTCTTTCCTTTTTGTTTTTGAATGTTTTTGTGACTAGTACATTAATTCATAAGTACTAGTACTAGGATAACGCTATAAAATAAATAAATAAAAACAAGAAAGGAAGGCTAGCTTCGGCTTGCCGAAGGTTATATGCCATTCACAGAAATGTTGTGCTCCTAAGTGTTCATTTCGGTTATATGAGAGTTATATGATATAGTTGTTCGATCTGAATAAACTTTGGTCAGCAGACGTAGAGGCTTCTAAAACTGACATATACCAAATTTAGTTTAATTTCGATACCAATTTTGTTGTACTAATAGTTCATTCCGAACTGGTCGGTTATATGCGAGCTATATGATATAGTGACCTGATCCGAAATTTAGATGAAATTTAGTCAGCACACGTGGAGGCATATAAAACTGACATCTACCCAATTTGGTTCAATTTGGATGAAAAACAAAAATGTTGTGTATACTAAGAGTTCATTCCAAATCGGTCGGTTATATAAAGGCTGTGACACATCATTATTCAGCCTTAATTCTAGATTATTAAATTAAACAACGCAATTTTAGTTTAGTTTATAGTATTCTCAGATTCCCAAAAATCATACAAACATTTTGGTGTAAATTATGCCATTCACAAAAAATGTTTACATTAAGTTTGCAACGCACAGAAGGAAGCATTTACGACCACATAAAGTATATATATTGTTGATCAGCATGACGAGGGGATTCGAATAGCTATGTCCGTCCGTCTGTTCATGTGTTTCAACCCCAAGATCTCAGAAATCTTAAGAGCTATATATAACCACATAACCGATTGTTCCGAAATGAACAATTGGAGCATAACTGTGGTTTTTTTTTTTTTTTATCAAAATCAAGCCAAAATCGCTTTATATCCATATGACAATTCCCTACTTCGCCTCTCCTGATATGACTGGTATATCAGCTTCGGTAAGCCGGTAAGCCGAAGCTAGCCTTCCCTTCCTGTTTTATATTGATTTGAATACGTTAAATATACTAAAAATAAATTTGCATGAAATTGCCTTAGCAGATTAATGTAACGCTTCTAGGAAAACATTATTCAGTGTTTTTATCAACTATATTTATCACGATCTAGCTATGAAATTTTGTTTTCCCATTTTCGATTCTTCAAATAAACAGTAGACAGTATATATTTACGACATGAAACTAAAGAACTTACATATATCTTTTAGGTGGCTGAAGAACGGGAAGAACATAAATACGATAATCGTGAAAATACACCATATGGAGAGTATGGCGGATGGCATAAAGCTGCAAAAGTTGATTCGCCTACTGTTACAACGACTCTTAAAAATCTCGGCGCACTTTACAGAAGACAGGGAATGTTTGAAGCCGCTGAAACTCTTGAAGACTGTGCAATGCGCAGTAAAAAAGAAGCATACGATTTGGCTAAGCAAACTAAAGTGGCACAACTTCTTACATCAAGCGAAAAACGGCGATCAAAACAAATGAAGGAAGACATGGAGCTCTCTGAGGAGGTAAATTTTGGCAAAAAATATAACCCTGAATTGTAGTATTAGTATGAAACTTTCTAAAAACAGAATTTGGTTTGATATCGATAAAAAAAAACAAATAAATTTACTGTTTTCATTCTGAAAAAATCTTTCCAGGAAAGCTACATATGATATAGTTGGCCGATCTGAATAAATTTTTGTTTTTGTTCAGTCTTCTTTACTTATCTAGATGCTCCCACCTCCTCCCCAACCGACCAAGGGTCACCGCCGCATAACGAGTGACACAAATCGCGAAGGCGAAAAAAAGCGGATTCGCTCGCTCACTTTCAATGAAAGGAAAAGACCACAAGCTATAAACGATTTATATTATTTACATACATTGCAACTACTTTAATATACCCTTATACTATCGGTACATCGACGCATATCACATCACTCGCTAACTTCCAATGCAAAGGCCTTTTCGTGTCCTTTGTTGTAACTAAAATAATCTATTTAACTTTATCACTAATAATAAATCCCTTAACTCAAACAAACAACTATACTAACGCATCTAGCTAGTAGATAATGTAAATTGTTTATTGTTTGTTGTTTTTACTCTCATTGAAAGTGAGCGAGCGAGTCCGAGTTTTTTTCCGTCTTCGCGATTCGTGTCGCTCGTTATGTGGCTGCGCTCCTAGGCCGGTTGGGCGGAAAGTGGCATATGAAACTTTTCTTATACCTGAGCTATAATTGTGGAAATTTTTGGACACGAACATTATGTTATCTAAAACAAGAGAGGAAGGTTATTTTCGGTACCCGAAGCCTTCATACTCTTGCAGAAATGTTGACTTTCATAGCTTAGTAAACCGATTCTGATCAAATTTTGTCAACGGACTTGGAGGCTTCTAAAACGAACTATGATACTATTTGTATTGAGATAGGCATTTTATATAGATACATAATATAGTTGCCCGATCCGGATCAAATGTATTCAGCAGACGTGGAGGCTTCTAAAACTATATGGAGGCTATTTGATATAGTGGTCCATTTTGACGATTTTTACATATGAGAAAGAGTGATAGCTTTAAAACTGACAGACTAGCTCGCGAAAAAGCAGACATAGAGAGACGACTCCTCTTGTCATGCTCATCATGCTTGTCATATAAAATGTCTCCGCGGATTTTGGTACATCATTGAAAAAAAATTTCTTTATTGAAAATCAATTTCAATCAGGAACATATTACCATATAACAAAAATATCCAGAACTGTCTTAAATGCCGCTTGTTGTTCTTCGTTCCATTCCCACTTTGCACCTCTATTAAATAGGGCATTAAGTGGATGTAAAAATCTTCTGTACCATGAAGCTATGCCTTAATGCTTTTGTATTGGTGGGCGGATTTAAGTGTGCGATCGTTGCTACCTTGTCGGGGTCGGTCCGGAAGCCGTTCATTGGTGTCTGAAAACACGCATCCTTCAAGTCCAGACTTTAAATGGAGTGAGCTTCCTTTAATTGATCCAGCTGTCAGCAGTCTATGCATAGACGCCACTTCCCTGTCTTTTACTTTTTTACGCTATGCGGACTACTGGATGGTTCAAGGTATCATTTTCCAGTAGCTGATCTGGCTGTGGATTTCCTCTTGCACTTTCGGGTTTTTCAGAAAGTACCATTGCTTTATCGGTCGGTCATCTCAAATCACGATTTTGCGGATATTCGGCGTGCTTGATTCTTTTCTAATTCCACCAGTTCCTTGACCATAAACACCTTTGATTCTTCTTCTGTTATCTCTGTTCATTCCGCTGCCGCTTCCGGTACCGCTACAGACAGCTTTTTCTGTAACTATCCGTTTCTCCTTTCGCACAAACGCATCCATCTGTCGCTTTCGGGCAACTGGTCGTGGACCTGTCTGCAAGTAAACTCCCTGGTTAGGCATGTTTTCTCATCGGAATCTTTTTCTGCCGCTTTCCGGTTCCTCACATTCTTCAGCCGAGATAGTGTCGTGTTGGTATGGCCTGACAAATGTTCTTGTCTCCCTGTTAGCAATTCAGGTATTGCCCTCAGAATTTGGGCGATGTGTGAACCATATGTGTGTGAATACCATTCAAGATTTTCCAGAAACTCTAACGGTTTTGTGGAACCATCAAACTTTAGTCCCGATTCTCTCATCTGTTTTGCTATTTTGCAATAATTCTGTCCAGGTTCATCTTGGGCTGTGTTAGTTGAGCTATCTTGCATGCTGGTATGCCGGTCACCCTCTGAACTTTTATTCCCTCGCTCCTTTCCGACTCTCACACGACTACACTCTTCTCTTCTCTTAATCCTTGCCGTTTTCTCTCCTTTTCCAAAAGGTCCAGGTAACTCTCCGAATCCTTCAGTTGGAAATCGTACCTGAAAGCATGGCTTAAGCTTTCTTTGCTTGCGTAACGACTTCTGTTGTGTACGCTCGCAGCATGCGTAAGTTTGCAAAGATTTGGCACACCATCTGGTGCTTATCGCGCCAGGGTCGAATAGTGTGGTAGCTGGCTTCCTCACCCCACTCCCTTACTTCGGGGTGTGAAAATAAAATGTTCCTGCTTTATGGGGACGTAGCTCCTCGCTGGTATCGCTGTGATGCACCCGTCGTAAAAGGTGCGATTTTCTTGTTGTCATGTCTGTAAGCAATAGTTAATACAAATATTCCTAAGTTCGAATGTGAGAGTACATTCAATTTTTAAGGATGTGGTTTCGCTCAGTAGTCCTGTTAGTCTTAATATGCCTCCTTGTTTTACCCTCTCAGCTATGTAATTTACAAAATATTAGATCTAGACTCTTTAGGAAGTTCAAGATTTTGGGAAGGTCCTCTGACTTTTCGCGTTATGTTGCTGTCCGTTCAAGGTTCACTGTCGTCAATTCTGAGTGCTATAAAGGATATTTGCATCGCTATCTCAGGACTCAAAACAATTTTATAACTTTGTTAATTCAAAACGAAAAACATCTATCATACGTCCTTCATTGTTTTATATAAATACTAAAGCAAATACACAGATCAAGGCATTACCAATTTGTTTGCAGAGTTCTTTCAAACCACTTATTCCTCTCTTAAGTATCGGTCTGATCTGATATAGCTTACACAGGTCTAATAACATCCCACCTGCCCTGCTTAATAAACTTAATTCTATTAAGCCTAACTTTTTTCCTGGTCCTGATGGTGTTCCGGGGTGTATTCTCGCTGATGCGCTTTGGAAGCCGATTCTAAAGCTTTTTGATCTATCTTTAAATTCTTCGTCTTTCCATTCTCTCAGGATGGAGTCGTTTATTATTCCTCTCCATAAAAAGGGGAATAAGTCGGATGCCCAAAACTACAGAGGTATATCAAAACTGTCTGCTATTCCTAAGCTTTTTGAAAAAATATTAACTTCACAGTTACAACACTCTTGTGGTTCTATAATTTCATTTGCTCAGCATGTGTTTATGAAGCGTAGGTCTACCCCCACTAATTTACTAGAATTTTCTTCTTTAGTAATACAAGGATTTAAGAATAAAATACAATCTGACGTCATTTACACTGACTTCAGCAAAGCGTTTAACTCGGTAAATCACTGTTTGCTTATTAGTTAGATCTCCTTGGCTTCCCATCCCGTCTTCTTAAATGGATCTCCGACTACCTTAATCTCAGAAAGTTCTTTTTAATAAGTCAACTAAGCCCCTTAGTGTTAAATCGTAGAATTATGCTTAATGTTGTATTTATGCATAAGCTGATTAATGGTAATATTGACTCTCCGTCCTTAATTAGCCAAATCAGTTTTTGTGTTCCCCGTAGAACTACTAGAAATTATGTTCCTATCTATCTTCAGCACTGTAATTTAAACTATCTCCTGCATAAACCTCTTCGTGTCCTTTGTTCTAAATATAATAATCTATTTAACTTTATCTCTATGAATAACTTCTTTAACTCAAATAAAATATCTATACTAACGCATCTAGCTAGTAGATAATGTATGAAAAAACAAGTACGAACACTATAGTCGATATTCCGACTATAAGATATTCCTACTCAGCATTTATTCAATATTCAAAAACACAACACTCGTATGACAAAAAAAAATGTTCTTTTTGGGATGTTTTTTTATACAAAATATACGATTTTGTCTACAGTTCCTATTATCTGATCTTAACAAAACTCGGCAAATCGATTGATTAAGTGCTCATACATACACAAACCGAGTTTCAACTAAATGCGTTAAAATTTGTGGAAGATATAACGTTTTGCGGTTTGCGGGGGCGGGAAGGGGCGTGACAAAATTTAAAAACAAAACTCGATCTGACGCCTGACAAGGGAAGTCTACATACCAAATTGGGTCTCTCTAGCTCTTTGTAAACATACGCTTATTGTATTTGCTTGTCGTACTGAAACTCTCGACTTCTTACTCTCTTTGTATTTATCGCTTGTAGCTTATCAGGACATAGATCAACAGCAACCTTTTGGATATGCTTGCGCTGTGAATCTGGGTCTAATTGCTATTAATATTCGTTGCCAATCCGATGCATAAAAAATACATAAGTAAAATTAATTCGACGTGTTTTTTAATTTAAATGTATAAATATTTCTGAAAAAGATCAGTGACTCAACAACATCGATTTTAACGATTTACACCTCAAATAACAAGAAATTAATGCAGCATGCAACTGAATGCACTGTAAAAGAGATTTAAATTGTTTTTCTAATTTCACTGAATTTTAAAATCGAAATAAAACTAAATAAATCTCAATTTTCTTAATTAAAAATTATATCGCTTAAAAACCAAATATTTAAATATAAATATATAGATGATAAATAGGTATATGTAATGGTTTCAGAAAGCTTAACGCTTTTAACAATTCACATTCACGTCTTAAAAGAAAAGTAAAAATGATTATGTTTATTCAGATATGGGACCTCATATTTTAAATTTGTTTATTCACATATAAATACAAATTATAATACAAAACTATTCGGAAAGAAGAACATTAGAAGAGTATGAATTTGGAAATGGAATTTCCTCGTCTGATTTAACCTGTTACAAATGAAATTAATCGAATTAATTATTTTATCTTTTCAGAAAAATATTAAGCCGCAATAACTTTGCCCACCTTAAGTTGCAGTGGATTTTGTATGCCTTTGACAAATAAGTTACATGGATTCAACTTTATTTATTCATTCCTTAATACATATGTATAAGTTTACTTCTCAAATCTATATTAGTTAATAGTCAACATTTTATACTTTGTTGTCTTTGAGTGTACTGCTTTTAAAAATAAACCAAATATGCATCTCAAATTCACAAGCCTTAAGTTGTTTTAGAATGGAAAGAGTTCGCTTGTAGGGTTTGGCCGAAAGTTTGATGGCAAGGACTGCCTTTCCAAGTTACTACAATCATTTGTTTACATCATATTTGAAAAAATTAATTTGGAAGTAAACTGCGAGGGAAAACTATTATATGGTAAAAAAGGCTGAAAGCAGTATACATTGAGAATCGAAAGGCTTATTTATCTATCTATTTTCTATAATCTAAATATTAATGTATATCTGTCTGTCGCCTACACCACGGGACCTGTTATATTCGCCTAAATCATGGGACCGATCGGTCTAAAATTCTTACTGTAAACTAACACGGACCAGTGGAAGGTCAAGGGCAATATATTGGCACGCCGCCTCTCATATAAGCGATAGTGAAAAAAAAATCGGAAAGCTTTGAATTTTTTGCTGTGTTTTATTTTTTTGTGGTAATTAAATATTAAAATCGTTGAAAGCAAAAATGAAAATTAGCTATGAAGTAAAACCAGATCAGTTGAACAATGAATTGAAGACGGTCGTGTTGGTACTGTTCGAGCCAGACGAACACGCCACTTAAATTTATATCTAAGTGCGTTGCGTTAAGATGTCAACTATAACAACAGCGTCCATCCATCTGTGGCTATTGGTAAAATGGATAACCTATGCGCGTATTGTAGAGCTTTAAAATTTAAAAACGAGGCAAAACCAATGTGCTGCGCGGATGAAGAAGTTAAACTGAAACCCTTAAATACGCCACCAGACCGTTGTCTTCGATGGGTTTCATCGTTCATTTTTTCAAATGACTTCCTTCAGTGCAGTACACACTGTGCTTCACAATTTTATACCTACATTCAAGATACAGGGCCAAATTTATCATCGAGCTGGATCACTGCTACCATTGCCGAATGCAGAACGCAAATTTCTCCAAATGACTTTATGGGAAATAATGATGAACAAGGTAATCATAACAGCGACATTATCGCTGCATTGGAAACACTTTTGATCAACGTGACCTGTTAGTAAACTTGATCACAACTGCTCTTGAACAAATGCCAGCTGATGATTACAAGGTTGTTAAGGTTAAGGCAGATAAAAAACCTGTCGGCCAACATGAACGCCAATTTAATGCACCAACCATATTATCATAGTATCCGAAGATTTTAATTCTCCTGATATAATTCTTCAACGCATACCAAATTTGGGTAACTCTAGCTCTAATAGTCTCAGAGATCTATTTGTTCATATGGGCGGTCAGACGGACATGGCTTGATCGGCTTTTGCTCCTGATCAAGAATATAAATACTTTATAGAGTCGGAAATGCTTCCTTTTGCCAGTTACATTTTGCCACATACATTTGCACGAATACTCTAATAGAGTAGTACGAGTATAACAAGTCCGACTGAAGGTGGGTCAAAATGGTAGTCAAACGTTGTATGGAGGCAAGCGCCTCAGTTGTTTTCGTATCGCCTAAACTATTGGACCGATTGCCATGAAATTTTTACAACATACCAATAGTGGCCAGGGGAATATCAAGGGCTATACATCGGTATAAAACCCATTATATCGATAATTATTCTCTATATATCGTTTTCTAAAAATATTTAAAATATACTAATATCGCGCAAAAAAGGTGAAGAGCCATTGGACAAGCCGATATATCGATATATATATAGTTTTTAACGAAAATTAATCGATGTATATATGCCGCTCATTGTTTTATTTATTTATTTATATCGGGACGTTACACGTTCAAGAGGACCCACGATACCCAGCCACGGGGCTTGTTACGAACGAAGCCCAGGCTAGAAGCTCCCACCTCCTGCCCAACCGTCCGAGGGGCGCAGCCGCATAACAAGCGACACGAATCGCGAAGACGGGAAAAAAACGTGGACTCGCTCGCTCACTTTCAATGAAAGCAAAAACCAACAAACCTTAAACAATTTACATTATCTACTAGCTAGATGCGTTAGCATAGAAGTTTCGTTTGAGTAAAGTTATTATTAGAGATAAAGCTAAATAAATTATTATAGTTACAACAAAGGACACGAAAAGATTCATGCAGGAGATAGTTTAAATTACAGTGCTGAAGACAGATAGGAACATAATTTCTAGTAATTCTACGAGGAACACAAAAACTGATTTGGCTAATTAAAGACGGCGAATTAATATCACCATTAATCAGCTTATGTATAAAGATAACATTCAGCATAATTCTACGATTTTCAAGAGATGGAAGGATTATTAGCAGGAGCCTACTTGAATATTAAGTTAAGAAGGTACGATATCTGAAGCGGTGCACTACGACAAAACGACATAACTTTGCCTTTAGAACAGTTGAGATTTGGTAAGTTGACCTGACACCAGAATTGGAAAAATCAAGGTCATCTTGCAGTCGAAAGTGGGAGGAAGAGTCTTTGAAGGACAAGCAAAGTTTAACGTTGTCGGCGTGCATTAGTACACATTAATGGGATACAACCTGAGGCAGTAGTTGATAAATAAGGTGAAGGGAAGGGGACCGAGGTGGCTACTCTGCGGTACCCCTGATGTAACCCTAAAGGACTCCGATTAATAGTCATAAAAAGAACATTCTGAGTTATGAGATTAAGGTTATCAGAAATCCACATAAGAAGATGGGATTGGCGATTGGGATTGGGAAAGACGAAGAATTCAAAGATATATCAAAAAGTTTCAAATCGGCTTGCAAAGCGCAGCAGCGTAGAATCTGAGAATACATGGGAACGCCGTTAGGACCAGGAAGAAAGTTCGGTTTAATAGACTTAAGTTCATTAAGCAGAAAGCTTTCAGTAACTAGAATAGGTGGGATGTTATTAGACCTGTGTAAGTTATAAGGGTATATCTGATCATACCGATACTTAAGAGAGGAATAAGTTGTTTGAAGGGTCACAAGCAAATACCAAATCAAGTGGGCGATTCAATGAGTTTGTTAGAAAATTAACTTGAGATATGGACAATTCAAGTAGGTCGTCAATAAATTTGTGTTGCCTTGCAGGTATCAAACCGGCTTTAAGGCTTCCAACATTTTGATAGGTAAGAAAAAAAGATGAAGTTAGTTTTTTGGAGCTATATTAGAAGGTACGGATTGTGCGGCAGCAGGGAGTCTAATAGGTATCTGATTCTAGCTTTAAACTCCTTCATAACATTAAACCTAAACTTTCTGCCTTAATCCTCTCACTATGTTTACTAGTTTTGGCCTGAACATATGTGGAATCATAATGCAGAATCTACCGCTAGTCTAGAAATAAAGACCATCTTCGGCTTTGGAATAAAGATAAGAGGTCTAGGCAGGGCAGCCACAGCAGTGGGTATGCTGCTGTCGGAACTAAGGGCGCGACACCGGAAAGTTAGACAGGGGAGCAATTTCCGAACGTTCACTTTTTGTGCTATTTTGTCAGGAAACTTGCAACGCATAAAAGGAAGCGTTTCCGACTAATTAATGTATATATATTCTTAATCAGCATGAAAAGGGGAATCGATATAACCATGTCCGTCTGTCCGACCGTCTGTTTCAACACAAAGATCTCAGAATTCTTCAATCTACAGAACTGAAATTTTTACTTGTTGCTTATTTAGTCTGCACGCTTTTTAACTTCGAGTTTTATCCAGATCGGACAACTATATCATAGTATCACTTAGTAACTCTTCCGTTCTTCATTCTAATCAAACAAAATTTGAGCAGGCCCCGCGTCCGCTGGAATGAACTGATCAAGATTGGACGATTAAATCATATAGCTTCCATATAACCGTTAGTTCCAGAATGAACACTTACGACCATAACTTTTCTGTTTTTTTTTTGCAAATCAAACAAAATTTTTGTTGTTTGTTGTATGCATGTAGTTGTATTAAGTCGCCCACTTTAGGGACCTTTAATATCTCTTCTATATCTCTATTTCGAATGTAACGTGGTGCGTTGCATATTTGTCTTAGGATTTTTGATTGAGCAACTCTAAATTTATTTAAACTTGATTTTGCCGCAATGCCGTAAATTTGTAGTGCATATTACCATATTGGACTTAGAATGGATTTGTAAATGGTGACTTTGCTGTACAATGACAGCGTATTTCCCAGAGCCATTAATCACGCCATTTTTCCGGCCTTTACCATTACCGATTGCCGAACCATTATTGTATGGGATCGGATATTTAGTTCCCTGTCCAGTACGACACCTAAATATTTGTGAGAGCTCTTGTACGTAAGGGTGGAGCCACTGTTATGCCACTGCACGGTAATGTTCTTGTAGCAAGGATAACATTTGCGAATTTGCTGCTGTTGACGCCTATATTCCATTTCACAGCCCAGTCTACAGAGCTGCACACGTATTGCTGCAAGGCTTCCATAGCTAGAATAGTGCTTGGACTTCTGGTCAACGCAGCAGTGCTTTCAGCACATCGTCCTCGTACAGTCTAGTTATAACGCTTGAGATAGGCATATCGGCTGTAAATAGGGTGTAGGACCAATCTGCATGTGCAGATTGTGCGCTTCTAGGATTTTGCTCCATCGATAACAACTCTGAAGCTTCGGTCCTTACGAAAGCTACTTACAAGCTGGAATAGCTGCTGCTTTAGGATGTTCTTCAGTTTAAAGAGGAGTCCATCATGCCACACCCTTGCGGAATATCCAAGAACACAGCTACTGAATACATTTTTTGCTCCATTGCATCTATTGCAAAGTTAACCACACGACGAAGCTGTTCCGGCGTGCCGTGACCTTGCATAAATCTAAACTGCCATTTTGAATGACGAATTTGAGATGCAGAATATGGTTGAGGATCACACTTTCTGTAATTTTTCCTAGCGCTGAGAGCAGACTAATTGGTCTGCATCCATCGACTTCAGTGAGCTGTTTTTCTGGTTTCGGTACCATGGTGATCAGTGTGGTTTTCCAGTTGGTTATGAAGTTACCTATCCTAGGTATGCTGTTGGGCAGCAGAACTATAAACAGAAAAGCTTTGTTGGGTAGAAGTTTAAAGGTCCTGTTATCCAGGAGATTTTTTTGACCTTCAGCTTCTTGATTTGCTGCACCACCTCTTGCTCTACTGGCAAAGAGATTTGAAACGGCATATCCAATAGTAGCTCAACAGGCCTTCGCATAACCGCAGATGATAGACTAAAAGGCTTAAATCTTTTTCTCTAAACTGTCTGCAAAGATTTCTTCCTTCTGCTGAATGGAGTAACACCAACCGACAGCTGGGTCTTTAATTGGAGTTTTCGGAATGACAACTCTTTTAAAACGGCTTGTTAGCTCAACAGGCCTTCGCATAACCTCAGATGATAGACTAAAAGGCTTAAATCTTTTTCTCTAAACTGTCTGCAAAGATTTCTTTCTTCTGCTGACTGGAGTAACAAAAACCGTCAGCTGGGTTTTAGTTGGAGTTTTCGGAATGACCACTCTTTTAAAACGGCTTGTTAGCTTCCAGAGAGTATAGTCGAAGGATGCATCCGGTCCAGCACTCTTTAAAATGTCATCAATTTTTCTTTGCTTGACTTTTGCTACAACCTTTTGCAAACGGTTTGATAATCTTAAGTAGACTTGATGAGTACAAACGTCACCCTTTCTTGCATATTCTTTTGTCACTCTTCACTTCTGCCGTAAGAGGGCATCGGAACAGCTTGTCGACGTTGACTTGGTGAGCATTTATTTACCAGAGTAGCATAAGATGCTAAGATAAGATGATAATTTGTTTCTTATAAAGATTGAGATGGCATCTTCTATGTCATCTGGGCAGTTTATTTCCGTGTTAAGGTTGATTCTTCTATCCAGTTCAGCTTTAAAAATGTCAATACAAGATCCACGTGGAAGAATGCATTGCTTCTTGGCTTTAAATTGTGGAGCATAATGTAATGTTGCTACAATTGGCTGGTGATCTAAAGAGAAAGCGATCCCATTGACAATAAATGTCTAAAGCAGTGGGTGTAAGCCGAGTGTTGTATGAAGAAAACGTTGGGTCGCCAGAAGCAAGGATTTCACATGTGCTGCTGACGATGATCTTATGTTACCCCACAATGAATGCTTTGCATTAAAATCGCCGCCTGCGATGAATCTGCTGCCCAAGCTTAGAAATAATTGTTCAAAGTCAGTTTTACATCAAGATTGGTTTGGAGGTAGATCCAACATTAGTCGGCACTCTCATGCTAGCAACCTGTATATACAGTCTTGACATAGGTTCATTCTGAGCATAAGCAATAGATGATCGTAAAAAAAACAGCAGGTCCACCTTTTGAGGCTGCGCTGTTTAGTATGCTTTCAGGTCAGGACGCATATGTGTCTCAGTTATCTACATAATATGTGTCTCACTTATCAATTGCATTTGCACAAAAGAAAAGTCCAAGCTTTTCAATGTTT
>JBAMBM010000462.1:0-56351 GCA_037043425.1 Hirtodrosophila duncani
ATATATATATATATATATGACTCTTTTTATACCATTCACAAAAAATTGTGACTGCAAACTAATTTTGTCAGAATGTTAGCAACACACAGAAAGAATCGTTTCCGTCTGTACAATGTATATAAATTCTTTTCCCCAATATCCAAAAAATAACTCACTAACTTTATGCGATCGTTATGAAATTTGGTAAATGTAGATAAAAAATAAAACGATTTCTTCAAAATCTTGTACTTTTTTTTCTTTTTCAAAAGTGAGAGTATCATCTCCGATTTTTAAAAACTTTGTTACATTTAAATCATTAGTTTTGATTTAATTTAGTTTTAAATTAAGAAATCGTCTTCTTCATGCTAGATCGACCCGGCTGTTAATGGTAATCAAGAATATATATACTTTATGGGGTCTTAGACGCTTCGTTTTGCCTATTACAAACTTTTGCACGAACACAATATACAAGTAAGATGGCTATAGTCGATATTTCGACTATAAGATACTCGTACTCAAAATGTACTTAATATTCGACACACCCAAAATTATACAATACTTTTTATATGAATTTTGTCATGAAATTTGCAACGCACAAAAGGAATCATTTCCGAACATATAAAGTATATACATTCTCGATCAGGGGACGACGGAATTCGATATAGCTATGTCCGCCGCTATGATTGTCGGTTAGAAGGATTTTGTGCGAAGATTAAAGGTCTTGTATGTTATATGTTATAACTGATTTGGTTTTTGACTCGTTGGCTCAAATGTACATATACTATATAGAAATATATGAGTATACTAAGACTCCGTTTGGAACTTACTTTTTGTAAATGGCAAGCCAGTTGTCAGATAAAAACTTAAGCCGGTAAACATTCTAAAAATAAGAAATATGTCGTTTTATGATAAGTTTGAATTCTCATTAAAAAAGGACAACTGCAGCAATCCATTGATATTTTCTGGTTGAGATGGACAGCCGGCTAAGTTTCTCAATAAATAAGTTCATTTCTTCTTCGCGCTTTTGGAAACTCCATGACACGTTGTAAGCCAAACTCGTACTAATCCAAGGATCCCCATTTAAAAACAGGATATATATATTGATTTACATTCCTGCAATAAAGGAATCTGTTAGTACGTTAATATATAAAAAATAAACTACTATACTCGTTATTTGGATCGGGACTATTTTGCCAAGCCTTAAAAGTGCTCTGAGCTTCTTCAACGTATTGCCGGTAGCCCGATCGGCAAGAAAACCAATTTGGTGGTTACTATTTCGCTACCTCGAATTTTTTTTGAATATCTGCCGTCCAATATGGTCAATGAAGGTAAACACAGGATTCCAAACAATGAGATTACGTTCAAATTGCATAAACAAGGTCATGTTGAAAGCAGTTGTAAAGCTGAGATCACCAGCATAAGCTAGATTCCATGCGTCATGTAGGAATTTTGCCCTACAAATTAAAATTATGCAAAACCCCTGTGCAAACTTTCAGATATTCTATCTTTCGTACTCCTAGTCCGCTCGATAGTTACAGTCCCCAGCCCGAACAACGGTTGCCAAATGTGGACGCTTTAATGGGGATGGGCCCTCCGCCATTCTGTAGAGGGTGGATGGCACAGAAAATGAAGGTTCTTCGCCTGAGCAAAAGTGAAAAGCTGCTCCCCTCTCAAATACCCACTGCAGTGGCCGCTCTGACTAGACCTCATCGTATTCCAAAGCCGAAGATGGTCTTTATTTTTAGACTAGCCGTAGATTCTACATCAGAAGTTGTTTCTGCCTATGTACAGGCCAAAACTAATTTACATAGTTCGAAGATTAAGGTAGAAAAGTCTAGGTTTAATGTTTAAGTTTGACAGAATCTGTCAAAAAAGTTTCTGGCCTGATCACCTTGTCGTGAAAGAGTTTAAAGCTAGAACTAGAAATCGGATACTGATTAGACTTTCTGCTGCTAAACTTTACACTGATAGCCTATCTTATGATTTTCATATTTTAATTTTTACAGAAACTTGGTTAAATCCCGATATTTTAGACTTCGCAATCTTTCCTAATAGTTATACTGCCTATAGATTTGATCGTCCTTCCCGCCAGGGTGTTGGCGTATTGATTGCTGTTGATTCCGGCCTTCTATCGGAATCAATCCTGCTTAATTTTCCTAACGTAATTGAATTTATAAGTACTAAAGTGTATTTTCTGTCTCTATCACTGCCTCTTACATTCCTCCACGTTCAGATATTTCTGTTTACTGTTTATCTTAATGCTATTCAATCAATTGCATCAATGCTTTCTGATACCGATAAATTGTTGGTTTTTGGTGATTTCAATATCTGTGATGTCACGTGGTCCTCTGTGATCGACTCAGCCGGTTTGTTTGAATTGAATTGTCCTTGATTGATATTTGATATTAGCTTCTGATCCTTCCATTTCAATGGTCTCTAGAGTTAGTCCGCCTTTGCTTCCTGAAGACCCGTTTCACCCATCATTAAACATTACTATGGATATTCCTGCTGAGTCTGCATCATCCAACTTGTCAGCTAGAACATATTCATTTAGAAAGGCTGATTTCGCTAGTCTTAACAATGCCATCCTTCGATCAGACTGGTCATACTTGTACAATTGTACAGATATGGACAGTGCGGTTGACTTATTTTACAAAATTCTTTATTCCATTTTCAAGGATTTGGTTCCGTTCACTAGTCCTGTTAGGCTTAATAAGCCTCCTTGGTTTACTCCACAGTTGTCTAATCTAAAAAATATGAAGTCTAGACTCTTTAAGAAGTTCAAAGTCACGGGAAGGTCCTTCGACTATTCGAATTATATTGCTGCTTGTTCAAGGTTCCGAGTGCTATAAAGCATATTTGCATCGCTTTAGGGATTAATTTTCTCAAGACCTAAAACAATTTTATAATTTTGTTAATTCTAAACGTAAAGCTTCTGTCCTACCTTCTTCATTGTTTTATATAAATACTAAACCTAATTCTTATTCCTGTCTTAAGTATCGGTTTCATCTGATATACCCTTAACTCTTACACAGGTCTAATAACGTCCCACCTCCCATAGTCACTAAAAGCTTATTGCTTAATGAACTTAAGTCTATTAAGCCTAACTTTTTTCCTGGTCCTGATGGTGTTCCGGGTTGTATTCTCAGATTCTGCGCTGATGCGCTTTGTAAGCCAATTTGGAAATTTTTTGATCTATCTATGAATTCTTTTTCCATTCTCTTTCCATTCTCTCTGGAAGGAGTTGTTTATTATTCCTTTCCATAAAAAGGGGAATAAGTCGGATACCCAAAACTGCAGAGGTATATCAAAACTGTCTGCTATTCCTAAGCTTTTTGAAAAATATTAACTTCACAGTTACAACACTCTTGTAGTTCTATAATTTCATCTGCTCAGCATGGGTTTATGAAGCGTAGGTCTACCACTACTAATTTACTAGAATTTCTTCTTTTGTAATACAACGCTTTTAGAATAAAATGCAAACTGACGTCATCTACACTGACTTCAGCAAGGCATTTGACTCGGCAGATCACTGTTTACTTATTCATAAATTGGATCTTTTTGGCTTCCCATCCCATCTTCTTCTTAAGAAATCCGACTACCTTAATCTCAGAACTCAGAAAGTTCTTTTCAATAACTCTTACTCTAAGCCCCTTAGGATTACATCAGGGGTACCGCAGGGTAGCCACCTCGGCCCCTTCTCTTCTACTTATTTATAAACGGTCTGTCCACTCTCGTGTACTTATGTACGCCGACGACGTTAAACTTTGCAACGACTCTTCTTCCCACTTCAGGCTGCAAGATGACCTTGATTGTTTCCAATTGTGGTGTCAGGTCAACTTATTAAATCTCAACTGTTCTAAATTCAAAGTTATGTCGTTTTGTCTTAGCATACCGCTTAAGACATCGTACCTTCTTAACGATGTGCCCCTTGATCATATCGACTCAGTTGATGACTTAGGTGTTCTTTTAGACCCTAAATACGACTAACACATTTCAATTACCGTCAATAAGGCTGTGGGTGTTCTGGGTTTTATCAAGCGATGGTCGAAGGAATTTGATGATCCTTATATAACCCCACATTTACAGACAAAACGTGAAGGTGATAAGTGTTTGTTTTTCATGCAAACAGAGCCAATTTTAATTTGTTTCCATTTTTAGAACACCAAGTCCGAATTTGTCGGAAGTTGATCAAGCTCGACAGTTGTGTTCTTACTTGTTTATTTTTGTGGGTCGGGGTGCTTTCATACAACATTTTTTTTTATGATTTTGTCTACAACTATTTTCCGATCTTAATGAAATAAGTAGATTATGTGCTTATACATTTATAAAGTTTCATCTAAATGTGTCAAAAATTGTGGGAGATATAAGGACTTTATCGATTTGCGGGGGTGTGAGGGAGCGTGGCAAAGTTTTAAGGCAAACTTGATCTGACGCCCCACAAGGGGAGTCTAAATAACAAATTTGGTAACTCTAGCTTTTATAGTCTCCGAGATCTATGTGTTAAAACAGACGGATAGACGGACATGCTTAGATCGACTCGCCTGTTGATGCTGGTCAAGAATATATATACTTTATACGGTCAGAAACGCTTCTTTTTCCCGTTACATACATTTGCACGAATAAAATATATTCGGTTAATCTAATAGAGAACGAGTATAAAAAAAAAAGAAAAAATAAAAAAATTTAAAAGTCCGACAGAGTTTTACTCCTTTGCCAACTCCAAGCGTTGATCGACTTTGTCTTTTAGCTCTCCATTTTTTAAATGCAAATCGTCTACGATTCTGAAATTGCGAAAGTATTAATGAGTCGACTGCCAATTTTACTTTATTCTCAGAATCGAAAATGTGGCACGATGTCTGAAATCATTTCTTACTAGGACAAAATGGCGTCAAACTGTCAGACTGTGTACTTTTCTGTTGTCAATCATTGGCTGTCTTCTGGATATGCTTTTCAATATAGTTTTCCAATGGGATCGTTTCCGAGAGTGTGGAAAAAATTCTTTTATAGTCCCATTACATAAAAAAGTATTAATGTTGAAAATTACCGTGGGACTTCCAAGCTATCTGATATTCCAAAATTAATGAGAAGGCTGATAAAAGATCAGCTTAAACATATTTCCAGTTCTTTGATAAGCCGTAATCAAAATTGCTTTATATAGCACGTTTCAACTATAACAAAATTGCTGGACTTCACATTCTTTGTTAAAGAAGGTTTTTTACGCAAAACGTTTAGCCGCTGGTGTTGGCGCTGGCGTCTAAAGGCTCAGACTTTTGACGTCAGGAGATCAACAGCGGTCGCGGGTTCGATCCCGCGCTTGGGCTGGGTGTTCCGTGTTGTATATATATATGTATGTGTTGTGATTGTTTGTGCTCGTCCTCGTCCCTGTCTATTATGTGTACCAGGACTCTGAACTCCCCTCAGCCCCTCATCCCTTCACCAACTCACCCCCTCACCTACTTATCACCCCTCCTCAACAACTCGACACAAGTTAATGTACTGTAATTGCTAATGTAAATGCCATACAATATACTGATTGTCCACATAATAGGACAGATTGTATATAAAGATAATGATATAAATTTAAAAAAAAAAAAAAAAAAAAAAAAACGCAAAACGCAGATGGATGTACTCCACACCGACTTTGCCAAAGCATTTGATAGCGTAAATCATCAGCGCCTCCTTTACAAATTAAATCTCCTCGGATTTCAGCCATTGCTTTCCTCTTGGATCGCAGACTACCTAACAAGTAGATCGCAGATGGTACTTTTTCGGTGAACGCTCTCTAAAGTAATAGGTCTTGTGTGCCACAGGGAAGTCATAACCTTAGCCCTCTGTAGCTTAATCTTTTGTAAAAAATAGCATACTGCTTTAGGAATTTGTAAATCTTATGAGTTCTTTGTGCTTTACTAATTTATTAAATGTTAACCATAGAAAGTGCACGGTAATGTCTTTCTATCGAGCTAATGCTACCATTTCTTCTTACTCTACTGGAACTAATCAATTGATCGATTAATTAAAAGATGGTCCAATGAATTTAATAACCTGTATACTACGAAGACCCTTTAGTAGCGCTTGTTCATACAGTTCTTGAGTATTGCTCCTGTGTATAGAGTCCTAGGTTTTCCTACTGGCGGACAGACAGGCGAATAAGGCTAGATCGCCTCGGCTGTTGATGCTAACCAAGAAAATATATACTTTATACGGTCGGATACGCTTCATATTGCCTGTTCCGTACATTTGCACGAATGTAATAATCTCGCTTACTCTATAGAGTACTAATATAGAAACAATACTCTCTAGAAAAACTTACAAAGAAGAGCTGATCGAAAAAATTGGGTACAATCCAGATGCAAAGGAGACGCAAATAGTGGAAGCTCACTTCGGTGCTCTCTCAAGATGTAACGAGATTATGTAGCTCAGCTGATTTTGACAATGCTAAAAAGATTGACATTGAGAAAAGAGAGAAGACACTAGAAAGTTTGAGAATCCAACGTCAGGGAGGGCCAGCTATCAACCACAAAGTAGACTTAGATAAGAAGAATTTTATTTATCCGGTAACAATGCAAGGGAACAAAACTGACAAGCACATAAAATAACACAAATTGACAACAACGATGGATAAACGCAGACTGAACATATGCAATAAAGTCTTAGGTATTCTGATGTTAATATAGGGTATAGGATGAAAACAATATATGTGATATGTATGTGTTTATACTATGTGATACATATATAAAATATAAACACAGACTCCCTGTTGAAAGCGCAAAATGCGTCGAACCGCGTTGGAGGACAATTTTTATAATAAAATGGAATATTTATTATTGAAATTGTAGCAGTAAGTAAGCAACACAATCATGTTAACTGCAAGAGTATTAGGGAACACAACCCTATCTAGTCAATAGGCAATACACCGATCATACGCATAGCCTAAACACACACTTGTACATACACACATATATTATACATACCATTAGCTAGACTAAGGAGGAATGAAAATAAGGGCATTCTGTAGCAGACGCTGAACGAAACGGATGTGTTTTACTGTGGTTTATTTATACTTACAGTTAATCAGAAGTGTGAAATTAATTAAAAAGCCTATAAGATTAATAAATAGATAGAAATAGAAAAAAATTTGTTTGTTCCTCTGTGCTATTAAAGGTGCTTACAACGAAACTGTGAACAATGCAGTCGGTGCAAACGACTACTCTGTGGTGCAATTGCGAGATTGGCTAGGCACCTTGGGTCTGCCCATAAGTGTAAGCTCTAATGAATGAGATACCAGTGGCAGAGCGTGGGGAATGTCCTCCATTATCCGATGTGGATGAGCGGCAGCCCGAGGATCAGGCTCAGGAGGGCGCATGTATTTGTGTATGTTGGGCCAATTCAAGTTTGTATTGTGTTTTTGTTTTTGCTATGCGGGTTGTTTAGGGCGTTGTGGTGCATTTAAATAAAAAAGAAACATTCTATTAATATTTTCCCCTTACGCGTTTCGACGCAATTCGCGCCTTATTATTAGGGATCAATGTCTTCCTTGTGGTTGATGGCTCGCTCTCCCTGTTCTTGTATTCTTAAGCTTTTCAATGTCAATTGTGATTTTTCTCTTCTCTCAAAGTCTGCCGAGTGCTTTTTCTTGGTGAGATGTTGCGTTAACGACGTCGTGAGCTTTGTATTTTTAGCGTCTTCTATGTGTTCGACGAGTCTTATTTCCGAAGCTCGTTTCGTTGTGCCAATGTATACTCTATTGCGTTCCTTTCCTTGTCTTCCTATGCATTTTATTTGGTATATTAGGTTTTGTTGTTTCTCTGCATATTTTGTCTTTCCTGTTTGTAAACAGTTTTTGTGAGTTACTATCTGTTCTATAAGCGTATCTTTGATGTTTTGAACTTTCCTATGACATAATTTTAGCAATCGCGGATCTGTTTGTCAAATTTTCTAAGGTAAGGTAGGCTAATGTATTGTATTTCGTCATCAGTGTTTTTCGTTTGCTGGTCTGTATTATTTAAAATTTTTGTTGCTTCCGTAATCAGACTGTCGATCAGCTGTTTTGGGTATTTGTTATACTCGTACTCTAGTAGAGTAAGGAGTATATTGTATTCGTGAAAATGTATGTAACATACAGAAGGAAGTGTCTCCGACCCCGTATATATATTCTTGATCAGCATCAACAGCCGAGTCAATCTAGCCAAGTCCCTCTGTCCGTCTGCCTAGATCTCGGAGACTATACCGACTTAACATGGCGAACATAGCAGCTGGCAACAATGAGGCTTTCATGTGGATCGCATAACTCAAGGCAGTCAAGAATTTATATGAGTTGGACGTCAAAGTGCTGCGATTGGCGCTGATGTCGAAGTTCAAGGATAAAACGCTGATGTGGTTACACTCACACGAGGCGCATTTGTCCATGTCTAGCGACGACCTAATGGCCGCCCGAATTAGAGCAAAATGTAGTAGTCAAGCGTTCATGCAGCGGTTCCCCTTCTTTACGACTTGCTTCAGGCATTCGAAAAAATAGCTTTGCTCAAAAAGCCGGCAGCAACTTGACTCAGGGTAATTGGGGGAAAGGTGTCGACTACTGAATCAAGGGTGATTGGAAAAAGGTGGCTATCCAAGCCGAATAGGTACGTTGTTTGTCGAATGTCGAAAGCCGAAATGAGACAGGGGGCCGGCTTTGCATGGAGCATCGTATAGCACAATGCAGCAAGAAGAAGATGAATTATGAATATGTAAGGAATTTTCACATTTTTGTAAAACTTACATGTGTCTTTTTTTAGAATGCCTTATCTACTCGAGGAGCCCTATAAGTTTTGTTAAAATAACCTGTTTTAAAAGTGTATTTGACAATAATGCTAGACAATAATGAGCCAGATGAACTGGATTCCACTCAACCCTAGGTTTCCAATGAAATCAATGAACTAATAAAAGAAATGACACTTGACGATAATGGCGAATATCTGCAAGTCTCATTCAACAACACAAAGATCTCAAGACCACCTACTATAACAATCCCAAAGGTTGCTGAAGTCAGTCACTGTTGTTTCATAAATGACATTATTGGCGATATGAAGTGCAAGTACTTCTAAGCGACTCCATTTCTGTTCCAAGTTCAATAACGTAATCAGCTGGGAATCAGCAAACCAAAACCCTGTATTAGTGTAAAAATTTAAAAATGAAATAAAAATGAAAATTTAAACAACCGTAACTATAAATTTGTGTTCTCATCCGTACTTATAACTCTTACTTGGATAGTCTATGATAATAGTTTTAGTATTATATGTATTAGTCAGTGTGATGCGTTGGAATCAATAATAAAATTTAAGCCTTATGCTATGTGTGGAAGCTATTAATCCAAAATTTCTTAAAATAATCTTATCTGAGATTATTCCATACATAATTCACATATTCAACACCTCGCTCACCACATCAACTTTCCCCAAATACCTAGAAATATAGGCCGATCTCCATGTAAACAATCTTGTCCAAAACCTTCGAAATTATGAATTTATCACTATTGCCTTAAGCTTTTTAAATCGCGTACCTCAGTTTCCTCGTTTCCATTTGGCATAATATTTGCCTCTAAGAGTGATCTGTTTCTTAATATTGTCGTTATTTCTGAGCATCTTCTTCCTATGTGGTACACATCTGGTAAAAAGTTGATATTACTTTATCAGAAGTTCAAGTTGTGAATTAACGTCAGGAAGTTGGTATATGGAATTCCAGTCACACATATTTAAGTAATGATTTAACTTAACATAGTCAATGTTTTAAAAGTCCCTAAATTCTATAATTTGGTCATTATGGTCAACATATACGTAAGACAGGAAAACTGCGTCATGTTTTTAGAGAACAGGTACAGAAATTTGGTTGCACTTTGTCTATGTGATTGACATAATCTTATAAATACATACATCTTATAAAGTATAACATGTGCCGGTAAAGTTCGTCGGAAGATGTGAGTTGTTTGAATGATGTTCTTCTTTCAAATTATTGCACTTCATATCGCCAATAATGTCATTTATAAAACAACAGTGACTGACTTCAGCAACCTTTGGGATTGTTATAGTAGGTGGTCTTGAGATCTTTGTGTTGTTGAATGAGACTTGCACATATTCGCCATTATCGTCAAGTGTCATTTCTTTTATTAGTTCATTGATTTCATTGAAAACCTGGGGTTGAGTGGAATCCAGTTCATCTGGCTCATTATTGTCTAGCAGGCTGAATTTGTTTGTTAATGGGGTACGTTTAATAGTTATCATGTTTGAGTTCTGCTTATTTGAGTTCTGAACTGCGGGTGGCAGCTGTTGTGGTTGTTTGGCCATTCCGAGTGCCTTGTACTGCACTCTGTATGCCTGTTGATTGTGTGGCCGTAAACAACTTCTTTCTCACTGTAGTGACACCTTTAGTTGTGGTGGTATAGTTGTCGCAAGTTTACTTCATACTAGCCAAATATTTGGCCTTAGCAGCAGCGCTGGTTGATGGTGTACTCAGTTGAAAGTTGCTTTTGACCCTGATTCATGAAGAGGTGTCGGTAGTCGTCCACCGTTTCTACTTCTGCTGGTGTCATGTAATGGCATAAGCTTTCTTCGCTACTTTATTCTATGTTTTCTCCTCCTTATCAGTTATCCGAGCAGCTGAGGCTTCAGTATTTCCGCATTTCAGTTGCCTGTATTTCTTCTTTTTTTTTGGTAGTCACTTTTTTGTCTGCTTTATTTTCACTCGTACCTATCCTTTGTAAAATTTTACCAAAATTTCTAATGCATTTTTTTTGACTCTGATAGATACGTAACAAAAGATGTCGATAGATTTCTGCAGTTTCAATTTAAAATAGCAATAAAATAACACTGATTAACATAACGCTAGAAGTTAAACTATATATAAAGACATTGTATTATATCTATATCAAAGTTAAGCGTATACAACAAGTTCAGGAGCGCTCCGGTCAGGATGGCCGAATCGTAGCAGTAAGTAGTAAGCAGTAAGCAGTTGTATATGTTAACTGCAATAGTAGCAGGGGACACAACCCTATCTAGTCAATAGCCAATACACCGATCATACGCATAGCCTAAGCACACACTTGTACATACACACAGGTAGTATACATAACATAAGCTAGGCTAAAGAAGAATGGGAATAAAGGCATTCTGTAGCAGACGCTGAACGAAACGGATGTGTTTTACTGTGGTTTAGACCTACAAAATTAATGTACATTCAGCTTTTTTGTAAATGGTACAAAAATGGACAGCATGAAAATGCTTAAATAATTTATTAAGTTTATTAATTTCTATGGGCACTTAATGAAAATGGTTGTCTAAAGTGAATCCAATTTTATCCATATGATTTTTAAACTCAATCAGCGTGTAGATATATGGAGCTTCTGGTCAAATTTTCGGCTCTGTAGCTCTTAAGACTTTTGAGATTCCGCGGCTAAGACAAATAGACGGACATGGCTATATCGATTCCCCTTATTATGCTGTTAAAGAATGTGTATGATTTATATAGGCGGAAACGCTTCTTTCTGTGGGCTGAAAACTTTCTGATAAAATTAATATATCATCAAAGTTTGTTGTTGTTGTTGAGCCAGGGTTCTGGGTCGGCCCTGAATCAAAAAGTAAGTTTGAATCTGAAATTTTCCAACTTTATCCCATACTCTTCAACAGCATTTTTTGGTTTGTAAGAACTAATTGTAATTACGGGATGTAGATATATGAGTATTGTAACTGTGTTTATCGGTAATATTCCGCATCTCCACAGAACTATCTACAATACAAATTTATACCTATATTGGTATAATGCTTAACAGCGGTGGTTTTTGACATAAGACAATAATTTTATACATTATTTTAATAAAATAGATTTTGGAAACCCCAATTTAACTTTTGAAAGAACTTCCTCTTTATTAAAGAATTAGGAAAATTAAAACAGCATGTAATCGGATTTGAACCCCGCATGCATGTATACGATTATATAATAGTCCATTGAGAAAGTTATGTGTATGCGTATACATATACATATACATATCTTATACTAAAGCCGTACATAACTATGTATGTGTATGTGTCCACGCATTTAAACAAATTAAATATATATATATATATATATATATATATATATATATATATGTATCTGTATCTGGGAGCAACCCGAATATGAACACTCAAGCGTTACAACTTCTTAAGAAATAAATACATACACACGTTTTCGAACATATGGCGCTAAAAAAAGCATATAAGTGACTATAAAAGAACGATCATCGGCAAAGCTTTGGTTAGTTGATTTCCAGCTGTGTTGCATTACTGACAAGCGTTGGATATTTAACAAGTGATAAAGTTTGTTAAAATTTTCTAAGCAATCGCGCATTTTTGAGTTCAATACTATTTTATTGTTTTGTTAGCTTCTTTAACAAGCTTTGGATATTAAAATGGTATCTATTTCTAGTACTATCGAATTTATATTTTTTTAAAGATATTTGTAAAGCAGTTGGTAATACAGAAAGAAATCCATTTTTAAGGCACGTATAGCTGCCATATTTGCAATTGCTTTTTGTAACACATACTAAATTTTATATGAGCAACATTTGAATAGTTACTTAAGTTACGGAGACTAACAGCTAGAGTCCTCAATATTACTATATATCCAGTTTGTTTGGCCACGCCAAAATCTCTCAATTGTTGGCATATTTAATTATCTACCGATCTGCACAAAGTGCATTACGATCGGATAAAATCGGAAAAGGGAATTTGTATAAAAGCCTAGAAACAACAAATTAAATAATTATTGCTTACTTTTAAGAGTTTTTAGAATATGAAATAAATGGTCAGTGCGAGTATCTTATAGTTTAAATTCCGATTAAACGTTCACACTAGTTACAGTTTGAAAGTTTTTTCTTGTAGACATACATTTTAAGAATATTTTACAGTCATTTCCGTTAGCTTTTATATACGCATTTATAGTATGCACATGACAATCCTGAAATTTAAATACGTAATTAGCTTTACAAATATTTTTATTTTTGTATTTTGTATAAACATAAATATCGCAATTGAGTATAAGTTTATTTTTTATTTAAGCCGACAAGTTGCTCATTTTAAAATAGTTCTTAATATTTTCTGCTTAACAATAACAACTTTCAGGTCTCAGATTTAGTTGACTCAGTTTTAAAAGATTATTCGCTTTTTTTAAAGACGCAGTTTCCTTGCATTGACTCATGTCATCCAATATTACGTAGCAATTTTTTTCAAGCACGGCAATGTTTGAAAAGGAAATAATGTTATAAAATGCGTTTAATTTCTCGTATAAGTAACCGTTATGAGTTTGCCATGATTATCTAATCTCTTTCAATACGTAGCTCAATCAGCCATGTAAGACCGGCATTTTTCCATATTGAGTAGCCGGATGTCATTACCGCTTATTATAAAAAGCAAGAAAAAAAAAACAAATTAAAGAGCATAACCATTTTTGGAGCTACAGATTTATTTTCGCTATCGCAGAGTAAATATGCACATTTTAATTGAATGAATATGTCATTATGTACATGACCACTATGTAGAACAAAGATACTGTGAAAATAAATTAATCATAATATTTAACTTTGTGGTTTAACTTACTACAATATTAATAACTTTTTCTAGAGGGAATGCATTTCAGTTCACATCGGACAAGCTGGCGTTCAGATTGGTAATGCGTGCTGGGAGTTGTATTGTCTAGAGCATGGCATTCAGCCAGATGGGCATATACCTTCCGACAAAACTGTCGGTGGTGGCGATGATTCTTTCAACACATTCTTCAGTGAGACTGGGGCAGGTAAGCATGTTCCCCGGGCTGTGTTTGTCGATCTGGAGCCCACTGTGGTCGATGAAGTGCGCACTGGCACATACCGTCAGCTTTTCCATCCCGAACAATTAATAACCGGCAAGGAGGATGCAGCCAACAATTATGCACGAGGTCACTACACGATCGGGAAAGAAATTGTGGACTTAGTTCTTGATCGGATTCGAAAGTTGGCGGATCAATGCACAGGTCTCCAGGGATTTTTGGTCTTTCATTCCTTTGGTGGAGGTACCGGCTCTGGCTTTACCTCTTTGTTAATGGAACGATTATCCGTTGACTATGGAAAAAAATCGAAATTGGAGTTCTCTATCTATCCAGCTCCTCAAGTATGTTTAAACAGCAGGCAGATACAATTATAATTCCATAAATGTGTATTTATTTTTTTCTTATAGGTATCGACCGCTGTCGTTGAGCCATATAACTCTATATTGACTACCCATACCACCCTAGAACATTCAGATTGTGCATTTATGGTAGATAATGAAGCGATCTATGACATCTGCCGTCGTAATTTGGACATTGAGCGACCCACCTACTCAAACTTAAATCGTCTAATTGGTCAAATTGTTTCCTCAATAACTGCCTCGTTACGCTTCGACGGAGCTTTGAATGTAGACTTAACTGAGTTCCAGACCAATCTAGTGCCCTACCCACGCATCCATTTCCCTCTGGCCACTTATGCCCCTGTAATTTCCGCTGAAAAAGCTTACCATGAGCAATTAACGGTCGCTGAAATAACCAACGCCTGCTTTGAGCCGGCCAATCAAATGGTAAAGTGTGACCCACGTCACGGAAAGTATATGGCTTGTTGCATGCTTTACCGCGGTGATGTTGTACCAAAAGATGTTAACGCAGCAATTGCAACTATAAAGACGAAGCGCTCGATTCAATTTGTGGACTGGTGTCCAACTGGCTTTAAGGTGGGTATTAACTACCAGCCTCCAACTGTCGTGCCTGGTGGTGACCTGGCAAAGGTGCAGCGCGCAGTTTGCATGCTGTCTAATACCACGGCTATTGCTGAAGCCTGGGCGCGTTTGGATCATAAATTCGATCTTATGTACGCCAAGCGGGCCTTTGTGCACTGGTATGTTGGTGAAGGTATGGAGGAGGGAGAATTCGCCGAAGCACGTGAAGATTTAGCCGCACTAGAGAAGGATTATGAGGAAGTGGGAATCGATTCTACTACCGAAGTTGGTGAAGACGATGAGTATTAATGAATATCATGTGGGTCACATATTGCAAACAACAACAACATTTATACCATTTTATATTTCGCTTGCCATGATTATGCAGCATGGTAAATTTACGTATAAATTTATTGAAGATATTTTCAAAATAATAAATCTAATCCAAGCAAATTAAAACGATATTACTTATAAATTTACTGTTTACGAAGCATTTTCCTCAAATCGGTGGATGGGCTTATTCTTAGAGAAAAATTTTTCCAGCCATTCTTCAATAACTGGAAGATTCTGATCGCTCCACTGAGCTTCCTCTTTTATATTTCGGAGAGACTTTTCAACGATATGTTGCGCGCTACCGAACTCTCCAGGATGATTATCGTAAAGCGTTTTAACCATGTTATATCCCCTTTGCGTTGAAAAAAAACCTGTGGCCGAACCGATCAATTTATCCCATAAATTTGTATTACTTCCAAACCTGAAAGAAAGCGAAAATTGAAAGAAAATTGTGTAAGTGAGAGAGAGGCAGAGTATTCCGCTTATTGCTTTGAACATGAATAAATTCTCTTCCCCCCTCGATCTTTATCAAACACCTTACCCATACTGTTACTGTTTTATTAGCGCCATCTATTGTACAAAGTTTTTATTCTAAATGTGTTTTTATATGGTAGCTATATAATATAGAGTTCCAATCAGAATGAATTTTGGTCAGCACGCATGTTTTAAAACCGATAAAACCAAATTTGGTTGAATTCGGATAAAAAACAAAAAAGTTTCATGTATTAACTATATTATATATTTTTATGATCAGCTTACAGCAGAAAAAACCAAAAATTACAAGTCGATAGCTTGAAAACAGAGAGACTTATTCGCATAGAAAAAACAGAAAAAAACAGACAAACAGACGAGCATGGCTACATCGACTCGGCATGTCATGCTGCTCAGACTATATCAACTTTATGGGGTCGAAAATATTATAAATATTATAATACTTTCTGCAAGGGTATAACACTAGAGGAAGCATAGCGTTGGATGCCCGAAGCGCACATACATTTTCCTTTTTATATTCACAAACAATTGAGACGGTAAATTAATTATGTCAGAAAGTTAGAAACACACAGAAAGAATCGTTTCCGTCTGTACAATGTATATAAATTCTTCATCAACCTTCTTCTATTCAACCATGTCCATTTGTCCGTCCGTCCGTCCCACATTCAATTTGAACACAAATATCTCAGAAGTTTTAAAGGCTAGAGATGCTTCTTTTGTCTGTAAGTTAACTTTTATGTTTTTTATCCAAGTCCACAGGATTTATATTTTCTAGGTTCTAATTTTTTGTTTTTTTTTTCTACATTTTCATATTTTTTAAGTAAGGACTGTATGGTCCTATTGGAAATCGTTTTTGGTTAGTATTACGTCGTTTCTTCTGTCTGTGTGATATATATTATCATTGATAGTCATAACTCGTTTTATGCAGCTGAAGGCTGTATTAAGTACACTACTAAGCACTGAAAATCCATCAGTATCTAAACCTACTTTTCTGATACATTTTGAAGCCCCAGATGGGAAAAAACACCTTAAAAATGTTTCTATGGTAACTTGGTTTTTTTTTATCAATGCTCGAGAATAACATAGCCGACTTTTAAAATCTTAACGGTATTATAAAACTAATTAACGTATCTATTTACCATCCACACTTATAAACATCAATCAAAATTGTTAACTATATATACTTTTCAATTAAGAAAACCGTGGTTTTTTATGGGTATTTTTTCGAGTTTTTGTCTTTGAAATTCCGTGAAAATTCGAAAAACATCACTTTCTAAGCACCTGTACTTTACAATACTATGTGAATATTCTATCACTCTACAGTGTACCTATATAACTATAAGATATACTGTACAAATTACACTAAGCAACCAAATTCAACATTTTTTAATTTCAGTCAGCAAGTCTACTTTTCTGATACATAAGGTGCCCCAAATGAGAAAACAAAAAATTTTCTTCTTTTTTTTAAAGATTTTTTAAAATCTAGTATTTTAAGGTATTTTCCAAAAGTGAGCTTGCAGTTTTGATCGTTACTCGAAATTTCATAGCCGATTTTTAAAAGAAGTCGTCAATTCTTAAAGCCAATTAATGTATCAGTGTATTATCAGTACGCACGTTTATATTTACGTTTACAGAAAATCGTGTTTTTTTTGGTGCTATATGTTTTTCGATTTGCCAACTCTAAGCCTCCACGAAAATTCGGAAAAATTCCCACCACCTTCCCAACTCTTAAACTGGTATAACTTTATTACTTTGGAATTATTTGATGAATTAATCATTAAAATCGATAAAGATAACAATGTTTTGAAGCTAGATCAGTTTTGATCAATTTTAATAACACTAGGCTGCAGTCACAATACTGTCACTGTTTTGTTACTAACTTAGCTTTTTCTGATACATATAGGGCCCCGCAGGATGAAAATTGTTATGGTATTGATACTATTTTATTAAATTTATTTTTCAATGATTTTTTTTCAGAGGCGTGGTAAGTATTTTTGATCATTACTCAGAAATGTTATCACTGACATAGTTTTTTTTTTATAATTTTAATTGAATTTTAAAGTCGAAAAAATTTAAAACAAATTATGCACCAAAAAACACGATTTTCCCTTTTTATAAATGCCCAATGCTTCATACAGTCCAAGCTAAAGATTAAAATGTAAAAGTTTGTTTGGATAATAAAAAAATAATATTTATTGGCTTTAAAAAAGCGTGTTTTTTAAAATTTGGCGATTAATGGGCAAAACTGCAAGGTCACCTCTGAAAACTTGCTAAATTATTCAATTTTCCAAAATTGCAATATCTCAGCAGTTTTTCCATAGATTTTAGCAATGCAAATGCATGCTCCTCAAGGGATAAACAATTTTTATACTCGTACTCTAGTCGAGTAAGCCTGTATAATGTATCCGTGCAAATGTGTATAACAGGCAAAAGGAAGCCTCTCCGACGCCATAAAGTATATATATTCTTGATCAGCATGAACAGCCGAATCAATCTAGCCATGTCCGCCTGTCCGTCCGTATGAACACCTAGATCTCGGCGACTATAAGAGCTAGAGTCACTAAATTTGATATGTAGACTCCTCTCGTGAGGCATCAGATCAAGTTTGTTTCAAAATTTTGATTCGCACCCTCCCACCCGTGCAAATCGATAAAAACGTTATCTACAAACACACCAAGATCTGTGAGACTATAAGACCTTGTGTCACCAAGCCCCCTCCCGCCTCCGAAAATCGATGAAAACGCTATATCTCCCAAATTTAGTTAAAACTCGGTTTATATATGCATAAACAAATAATCTTCCGATTTTCCAAATTTCATAAAGATACAGTAATAATTGCAAACGAAAACGTCAAAGAAAATGTATGTGAGAGCACCCCACTCCAAGTGTGTCAAATATTAAAAAAATGCTGAGTACGAGTATCTCATAGTCGGAATATCGGCCATAGCGTTCTTAATTACTTAATACTTAACTCTTAATACATTTTTGTTTTTTGGGTTTTAGATTTAATAGATATTCCTATTCTTCTCAACGAAGCATATATGATGACCAGGAGTATGAAAAAAAGATAAGAGATAACACCAAGAAACAAAATTCAACTTTTTTAAGTCACCAAACTTACATTTTCCGATACATATGGGGCCCGTATGAGCAAAAATAATAAAAAGCTTCTATGGTAAGACCTTTTTAAGATTTTTTAAAATTAAGATTTTTAAGATTTTTTAAATTTTTTTAAAATTTTAAAATGATTTTTAGCTTTTTCAAAGTAAGTTTGCCGATTTCATCATTACTCGAGCTTTTAAATTGAAATCATTAGTTTTGACTTAATTTAATTTTGAATTAAGAAAATCGTCGTTTTTCATTCGATATTATTTTTTAGTATTTTTGACTTTAAAATTCGGAGATATTTAGAAAAAAAGATATATCACATTACCTTTTTTTGGGACTTGGCGTTTTATATGTGTATCATATAATCTGTTATTATTATTATTACTTTCCAAACCAGCTTACTGTCATAGCTGCATTATGTAGGCGTCGTTTGAGGTATAAGATATTGAAATTGATGGAGAGACGTCGAAACATTTTACAGATAGCCAAGTTTTTATCGATATTGATAACAATAGGTAACAGGCACATTGCATCAGTCACCAATCCAACTTTTCTGATATATATAAGGCCCAACACGGCAAAAACACAAGTAAGAACGCTGTTGTCGATATTTATGATATTTATCTCAAAATTATGCAATACTTTTTATATGAATTTTGTCATGAAGTTTGCAACGCATTTCTGGACATATAAAATATATTTATTCTTGATTAGGGAACCGAGAGGATTCAATATAGCTATGCCCGTCTATCTGTTTCAAGAGAACTCAGAAGTCTTTTTACCAGATTTTTTGTCTGCACGCTGGTTGAGTTCAAGATGCATTCTGATCAGACAGCTATATCATACAGCTATCATATAACTGATTGTTCCATAACATTTCTGTTTTTTATGCAAATCAAACTGACTTCGGTGTGTATATATTTGAGGAGAGAGAGTCCAGATCTGGTCGAAATCTGACAACTATATCATATAGCTATCATATAAGCGATTGTTCCGGAATAAACACTTATTCGCCTAACCTTTTGTGTTTTTCATCCAAACCAAACCAAATTAGTTTTGTATCCCTTGTATCAACTGTAGCCATACGCCCGCCGACCAGATTTGATTTGGATTATATATTTGCTATGTTAACGGTATATAAGCTTCGGCAGGCCGAACACGAACTTCCCTGACCACACATGATTGTCGGTTAGAAGGATTTTTTGCGAAGATTACAGGTCTTGTAAAATATATAACTGTGCGATTTGGTTTTTGACTCGTTGGCTGAAATGTACATATACTATATAGAAATATATGAGTATACAAAGACTCCGTTTGAAACTTACTTTTTGTGAATGGCAAGCCAGTTGTCAGATAAAAAGTTAAACAGAGTTGTGTAACCGTTAGAGCCACCGGTCAACATGCTAAAAATAAGAAATATGTCGTTTTCTGAAAAGTTTGAGCTTTCGTTAAAAAAGGACAACTGCAGCAATCTATTGATCTTTTCAGGTTGAGAAGGACATCCGGCTAAGTTCTTTAATAAATAAGTTCTTTCATTTCTTCTTCGCGTTTTTGGAAACTCCATGACACGTTGTAAGCCGAACTCCCATTGTTCCACGGATCCCCATTTAAAAACAGGACATATGTATTGATTTACAGTCCTGCAATAAAGAAATCTGTTAGTGCGTGAATATATCAAAAATAAAATACTATACTCGTTATTTGGATCGGACTATTTTGCCAAGCCTTAAAAGTTCTCTGAGCTTCTTCAACGCATAGCTGGTAGCCCGAGCGGCACAAAAATGTCTTAGCCAACGAACGCAGGTCTGTTATCCAAGTACTTTCGCCTTCTTTTTCAATACCTAACTCTTCGTATAACGGAGCGAGGAGAGTGATAACATACGACTGAAAAACATTCCATTATTAAAAACCAACTTGGTTACTTTTTCGCTACCTCGAATTTTGTGTGAACATCTGACATATCGATATGTCGTCCAATATGGTCAATGAAGGTAAACACAGGATTCCAAACAATGTGATTACGTTCAAATTGCATAAACAAGGTCATGTTGAAAGCAGTCGCAAAGCTGAGATCACCAGCATAAGCTAGATTCCATGCGTCATGTAGTAGTTTTGCCCTACAAATTAAAAATTATGCCTTTTGAACAATTTTCCCTTTTCATACTTATATGTATTGGATATAAGCGGAGGTAAAAATAGGCACGAGCAATTGAATGCACAAACATACTTATGAGAGGATAAATGATGTAAAGAGAAACTTATAGTAAGCAAGCGTATAGCGTGGCCAACAACACAAGTAGTTTATGCTTGTAAATTAATCGTAAGCCTTCAATACAAATTTGTAAGAAGTAAGTAAGGTGCCCGAAATAAGTAAATGGGACAAAGATTTCGCACCCTGTATTAACCGTAAAATGCAATTCTTGGGTTTCTCTCTTCCCACTATATTTCGTTTATAGTGTACTTGTGCGGTAGGCAAAAAATTTCGAAAAATTACTGCACGGTTTTCCGTTTTGTTTATTTATAGATGACAATGTTGAGTTTTTCGAACGAAATAAGTAAATGGGACAGATTAGTTTGTTTTATTTTGCGACTGGTTGACTACGTAGAATTTGAACTTTTCATATTGAATTCTGTTCAGAATATTAAAATAAACAAAACTAAGTAATTTTTAAGTAAATTCATTACTTGTAACAGCTCCTAATTGCTTTTTTTGTTAAGAAAAGTCAAGTTTTGGTCGTTTAACGGATATCGACCGTGGCAGAATCTTGGCACTGCGTGATTCGGGGATGTCAATACGCAAAATTGCAGGCAAGGTTGGCAGAAATAAGAATACGGTGGAAAAATTAATAAAGAACCCTGAAAATCATGGGAAACAACTCCGCTCTGGGCGCCCACCCTTGGTTGACAACCGGGACAAAAGGCGAATAAAAAATCTAGCTGTCAAGGAAAATATCAGCGCATCCCAAATACGGAGTAATTTGTCTCTACCGATATCTACGAGACGTGTGCAACAAATTTTAAAGTGTTCCGAGAATGTTTCGTATGGAAAAAAACTGTTAAAACCGGAACTACTGTCTATGCACAAAGCTGCTCGATTGTAGTTTGCAAACAAATATAAATTTTGGGATACTGAATGGGAAAATATAATTTTTAGCGACGAGAAAAAGTTTAATTTAGACGGCCCTGGTGGCTACCGCTATTATTACCGCGATTTACGATGCCCAAAAAAAGTCCACGTGTCCAGAAATTTCCACGGAGGATATCTTATGATATGAGCTGCGCGGATGCAATGGAAAGACACCCATGTGCTTTATAACGCATAAAATGACTGCACAAAAGTATATGGAGCTCTTGGAGAGTGTATTAGTGCAATTTGGAGAGGATAAATTTGGTGATACCTGGATTTTCCAGCAGGATAATGCACCCATCCATACCGCAAGGCTCACTAGGGCTTTTTTTAAAGATTCCCAAATTCCTGTTTTAGAGTGGGCAGCACGCAGCCCGGACCTAAACCCGATTGAAAATCTTTGGGGCATCTTGTCTCAACGGGTTTATGCCAACGGGAAGCAATTTTCAACTCTAAACGAGTTAAAAGAAGCCATTATGCGAGAATGGGAGAAATTGGATATACAAATGCTCCAAAACTTGGTGAATTCAATGCCAGGACGGATAGTGAAGGTGTTGAACAACAAAGGGTGTTCTATTTAAGATATTGTTATAGTTTAACAATTTTTGTTTTTCTTTTTTTAAGTTTTGACATACAAATAATGAATTTGTCCCAGTTACTTATTTCGCTTCAGAATATTTTGTCTTAATTTTTTTCTTAATTTTCCCAATTTTTTTTTATTTAAATATGTTAAAGTCTATTCATAATATTATTAAGTTTATATAATAATTTGTTTTTTGAAAATATATCAAAGGGTTAAGTTGTTATTCCTTAGAACGTAGTGTCCCATTTACTTCTTTCGCGCACCTTATGTAAGAACAGTACAGTTGACCTGTTATATCGTAAATAAATTTGCTCGAATACAATATTCTTGTTTACTCTACCAGAATACGAGTATAACAAGTAAGAAAGCTCTAGTCGGTATTCCGACTATAAGATACTCCTACTCAGCATTTATTCAATATTCGACACACTCCAAAGTATGATGTTTTGTTTGCTTTTATACAAAATGTTTCTTTTTTGCGATTTTGTCTAAAATTATTATCCGATCTTAATGATATTAGGAAAATCAGTAGATTTGTGCTAATACATATATAAACCGAGTTTTAATTAAATTTGTCAAAAATTATGGGAGGTATCAGGACTTTATCGATTTTTTTTGCGGGGCACAGCGTCAAAATTTGTGGAAGATATACGATTTTTATCATTATTCGGGGGCGGAATGGGGCGTGGTAAAATTTTAAAACAAATGTAATCTGACGCCCCACAAGGAGAGTCTACTTACCAAATTTGGCGACTCTACGAGATCTAGGTGTTCAAACAGACGGACATACGGATACGGCTAGATAGACTCGACTGTTGATGCTGGTGAAGAATTTTTTTTTTATCGGGACGTACAAGACCTACGATACCAAGCCACGGCGCTTTTTCTGCATGAAAAAAAACGCGGACTCACTTTCATTGAAAGTAAAAAACAACATGCCATAAGAAAATTTACATTATCTACTAGCTAGATGCATTAGTAAAAATGTTTTGTTTGAGTTAAGGGAGTAATTGTTAGAGATAAAGTTAAAGTTATCGTAGTTAAAACAAAGGAAAAGCTTCATGCAGCAGATAGTTTAAATTACAATGCTGAAGATAAATAAGAACATAATTTCTAGCAGTTCTACGAGGAATACAAAAACTGATTTGGCTAATTAAAGACGGCGAGTCAATATCACCATTAATCAGCTTATGTATAAATATAACTTTAATCATAATGAAGTATACAGTAGTTTGGATCATCAAATTCCTTCGACCATCTCTTAATAAAACCCAAAACACCCACAGCTTTATTGACGGTAATTTAAATGTGTAAGTCAAATTTTCATTTGGGGTCTAACAGAACACCATCAAGTGAGTCGATCCGATGAAGGGGCATATCGTTAAGAAGGTACGGTGTCTAAAGCGGTATGCTACGACAAAACTACAAAACTTGCATTTAGAACACTTGCGATTTAGTAAGTTGACCTGACACCACGATTGGAAAGAATCAAGGTCATCTCACAGCCTAAAGTGTTAGAAAGAGTCGTTGAAGGACAAGCAAAGTTTAACGTCGTCGGCGTACATAAGTATACGAGAGAGGGATAGAACATGAGGCAGTTCGTTGATAAATAAGGTGAAGAGAAGGTAACCGAGGTGGCTACCCTGCTGAACCCCTGATATAACCCTAAGTGGCTTAGCGCAATGGTTTTTAAAAAGATCTTTGTGAGTTCTGAGCTCGGAAATCCACTTAAGAAGATGGGATGGGAAGCCAAGAAGATCCAACTTCTGAATAAGTAAACAGTGTTTTACCGAGTCAAATGATTTGCTGAAGTCAGTGTAAATGATGTCAGCTTGCATTTTATTCTTAAATCCTTGTATTACAAAAGACGAAAATTCTAGAAAATTAGTGGTGGTAGACCTACGCTTTATAGCCCCATGCTAAGCAGATGAAAAAATATATAACCACAAGAGTGTTGTGACTGTGAAGTTAATATTCTTTCAACAAGCTTAGGAATAGCAGATAGTTTTGATATGCCTCTGTGCTTTTGGCCATCAATCTTATTCCCCTTTTCATGGAGAGGAAGAATAAAGGACTCCTTCCACAGAGAAGGGAGGACGAAGAATTCAAAGATAGATCAAAAAGTTTCCAAATTGGCTTACAAAGCGCAGAATCTGAGAATACATCCCGGAACGCCAGCGGGACCAGGAAAAGTCAGTCTTAATAAGTTCATTAGTCCAATCGCTTTCAGTAACTAGGGGAGGTGGGATGTTTTTAGACCTGTGTAAGCAATAAGGGTATATCTGATCAGACCGATACTTAAGAGAGGAATAAGTTGTTTGAAAGAACTCTGCAAGCAAATTGGCAATGCCTAGATTTGTATTTGCTTTAGTATTTATATAAAATAATGGAGAAGGTAGGACAGATGTTTTACGCTTTGAATAAACAAAATTATAAAATTGTTTTTGGTCATGACAAAATTGTAACCTACAGAGATGCAAATATGCGTTATAGCACTCGGAATTAATGACAGTGAACCTTAAACGAGCAGTAATATAACGCGAAAAGTCAGAGGACCTTCCCGAGACTTTGTACATGTTAAAGAGTCCAGATTTGATATTGTTATTAAGCATAACAGGACTAATGACTAAAAATGGAATAAAGAATTTTGTAGTAGAAGTCAAACGCAGTGTCCTTATCTGAACAATTGTACAAGTATAACAAGTCTGATTGAAGGATGACATTGTTAAGGCTAGCGAAATCAGCCCTCCTAAATGAATATGTTGTAGCTGACAAGTTGAATGATGCAGGTACAGCAGGAATAGGAATATCCATAGTAACGTGTAATGATGGCGAAACGGGTCTTCAGGAAACAAAAGCGGACTGACTGACGGAGAGACCATTGAAATGGAAGGGTCAGAAGCAAATATAAAATCAACTTGGCGATTCAATGAGTTTGTTACAAAATTAACTTGAGATAAGGACAATTCAAGTAGGCCGACAATTCAAGTACGTTAGGAAAGTTAAGCAGGATTGGTTCCAACAGAAGGCCGTAATCAACAGCAATCAATACGCCACCATCCTGGCGGGAGGGACAATCAAATATATAGGCGGTACAATTATTAGGAAAGATTGCAGAGTCTACGATATCGGGTTTACGTTAAAACTGAAACCGAAATTAAGCACAATAAATGAATAAAAGAAAACTTGGCTACAACTTAAAGTTTGATACCCGAACGCAAAAAATTACCACTACTGGAGATTGAAAAAAAGCCGTCCTTGTAAGCGGCTATTTTACAAATAATTATGATGTGAAATTTACATGCGAGTTGTGTCGTCCTGCTGAAGCTCAGTTGCGTTTGTTCTCTTCTTTTATATATATCGGGACGTTGACGTACAATGTGCTACACGTTCAAGTGGGCCCACGATACCAAGCCACGTAGCCTGTTATGCACGAAGCCCAGACTAAAAGCTCCCACATCCTGCAAAACCGGCCGAGGGGCGCAGCCGCATAACGATCGATACGAATCGCGAAGACGGAAAAAAACCCGGACTCGCTCGCTCACTTTCAATGAAAGTAAAAACAAGAAACCATAAACAATTTACAATATTATAAATATTATTTAATATTATTAGAGATAAAGTTAAAGAGATTATTATAAATACAACAAAGGACACGAAAAGGATTATGCAGGAGATAGTTTAAATTACAGTGTTGAAGATAGATAGGAACATAATTTCTAGTAGTTCTACGAGAAACACAAAAACTGAATTGTCTAATTAAAGACGGCGAGTCGATTTCACCATTAACCAGCTTATGTATAAAGATAACATTAAGCATAATTCTACGACTTTCCAGAGATGGAAGGTTTATTTTAAGGAGCCTACTTGAATATGAAGGGAGGGCGTTATTGGGACCAGAGAATTATAAGGTAGTTTAGTTGTATAAGGATCATTATATTCCTTCGACCATCGTTTGATATAATGCAGAACACTTTTAGCCTAATTGACGGTAATGAAAATGTGTAAATCGAGTTTTAATTTAGGATCTAAAAGAACACTGAAGTTCTGAGTTCTGAGACTGAGACTGAGACTCTGATGAAGGCATTCTGTAGCAGACGCCGAACGAAACGGATGTGTTTTACTGTGGTTTATACTTGAAAAATGAACCAAAACGGCCTGAACAACAAACAAACCCCAAACTGGAGTTGGTCTAAAATACACCAGAACATTTTTACACTTCGCCAGACTAATTTTTTCTGGTGTAATAAATATAGGAATCACCAGGACCGCATTGAGTCTATTAAAAACAAATTGTGATGTTTGCTCTCCGTGGCCGTGGCCTTCCTATTAAAGGATAATCAACGTTCTATCCTTAAAAATTATGTTAACATACATAAACTGATTAATAGTTAAGCTGATTCTTGATAAAACTTAATAATAAGTCTTAATTTTTGTGTTACTTGTTGAACTACTAGAAACTATGTTTCTATCTATCTTCAGCATTGTAACTCAAATTATGTTATGTATCAATCTATCAATCTTTTTATAATATTTTAATATTTATTGGACTCGGCGGATTAGCTTCAGTTTTTTTCTTTCTTTACTTATGTGACGCTGTTTATTTTTTAATTTTTTTTTTTTACGAAAGAAGTATAACAACCGAAGTTTAACGATTTTGCTGTGAGGCAACTCCGATGCTGACATCATCATGTCGTTTGAATTACATTTCGTAAACGCAATATATCCGACTCATTTTTCCAACAGTAGTAACACCCTTCTATATGAATTTTTTGTTAGCAAAAGTTTCCGTGCCCGTCTTTTCTAAACATGACCATACGTTTCTTTCATACGACTTATATCTTGATAATTCGAATGATCGAATATCTTACCGGGATTTAAAAAAAATGGACTATGCCTTGTTAGGTGCAAAATGTTCCAAAAACAACCAATCCTTCTTCGCAACAGGGCGTATTTGAAGTAGAAGAGATAAGATTCAACATCACTATAAATTGTACCAGAAACTCGGAAAGGATGTATTAAAAACATCAGAATGACATAGAGTAATGGTATTCTATCAAACAAGCAGAAATGCAATGAAATAAGACCACTAGGAATTAAACCAATTGAATTAAAGCAATTGGATCTAAACCAATTGAATAGAAAGTTTTTGCAATCGAATGTACCTGAAATAACGACAAATACCTTCATGTTCTGTGATAATAATAATATTAACTGTGATACTAGATTTAGCTTTATGTGTGTGTCATAATGCGATGTTCTTGAGTATAAGATTCAATGCAGTATTCCTTGACGAGCTTGACTCAAAATTTTTCAAAATAATTTTATCTAGAGTATTAAGCCATGTAACACATGTCTTCAACACTGCAATCATGACATCCACTTTGCCTAAGGTTTGGAAAGTGGCTGAAATTCTGAACATTCTAAAGGGAAACTATGAATAAGACCCATATCTATCCTGCCATTCTTTGGAAAAGTATTTGAACATCTTATTTCTAAGCAAATTGGTACTCATATGGCCACATAGAAGCTCTTGAACGAAAAACAGTCTAGCAATTATAAAAGTAACCGATGACATTCGTATGAGCACTGATAAAGCACATGCAACCTGCTTGATTACAGTAAGGCATTCGATACTGTAAATCATGACGTATTTTGTAGTGCGCTATTCCAGCTGTTTAATTTTTCTAATACTGCAGTTAACCTTATACATTCTTACTTGACAAATAAAAGCCAGCTACTAAATGAGGTTCCTCGTCCTTCTCGTCAATTACACATGGTGTCCCATGAAGATACGCTCTTGATCCTTTTTTTGTATTCTGTGTGCGCCAATGATTTGCTAACTGTCATGTCTTAATGTGAAGTCCATATGTATGATGATGATGTACAAATTTATGTGAGCTGTCCTCTGTCCCAAGTAAACCCAAGCTAAGCATAATGGGCTTTGACTTAATCCCTAAAAACCAAAATCCCTAGTCGTCCACAAAAAACCCCTTAACACTGACACCCTTGAAAAAGCAAAGCTTAACAGAGTTGATATTGAATATATGCTCTTTTATAGAGTCTAAATATTTGGAAACTGCAATTCGAGCTCTAAACGGAAATTACAAACAAAACTTAAATCAATAAAAAAAAAAACAAAAATGGTTAGTAAATATATAACCGATCTAGATCAAATCCGGTCGGTGGGCGTGTTGCTACAAGTGGATACAAGGGATACTAGACGAATTTCCTTTATTTTGGATGAAAAACAGAAAAGTTATGCTACTAAGTGTACTGACTACTGACAAAATGAATATACCATTTTGTGAACAATAGCATTGCATTAGAAATGCGCCACATGATATGGTGACATGCGCCCTAAAATTATAAGTTCCGTTTGTAGCGCTAGAAATTCAACAACAATACATATTAAATATTAATAATTCGACTGCCTACGTCTCATTTAATTTTGAGAGGTGTCGTAGTCATTGAAAGCAATTACTATATTGGCTTCAAGGCCTGTGAATGAGTTTTTTTTTAAATATATGCGATGGCATTTTGGTAATATAATTGGTAATTTTCTTAATAAAAGAAACAAATCGATTGACTATTTTTGAAATTAAATTATTCATATCTTCATTTAAATTACAATTAATATTTTCAACAATGTATGATTTTTCGGTTGGCTGCTGGATCAAACTTCAAGCAGCTTCAGCGGCAATATTTGTATTCACCGGTTAAGCCTAATTTTTTTTTCCAAAATGAACAAAAATGAGCAACAAAGATTAAAAATATCTGATTTTGGATGGTTTTCTTAATAACCTTCCATTTTAACTATGCTGATACTTTTGACTTTACAAAGGGAACATAAACATATATGTTCGTTTTCAGTAAAAATAAAAAAAAACAACACATAATACATTTGGACAATAAAACACAAATACTAAATAATAAGTATTAACAATTAATTTCCGACCACATAAAGTATATATATTCTTGATCAGCCGAGTCTATATAGCCAAGCTCTTCTCTCAGTATATTTCTACGCAAACAAGCCTCTCAGTTTGGAAGCTATCGATTTGAAATTTTTACCATCGACTTCTTTTTGCTGTATTCATATGTTCGGATTGGACCACAATAAAGTATATAGCTCCCATATAACCGATCGATTCTGAATGAACTTTTAGTACACCAAAACCAAATTTGGTACATTTCAGTTTTAGAAGTCTCCACGTCTGCTGAACAAAGCTGATCCATATCATACCACTATATCCTATAGCTCCTATATAAGATTCGGTTGTTATCCGAATTGTACCAAATATGGAATGTGTCAGTCATATTAACCTCCACGAGTGCTGACTGAATTTCAACCGAATCGGTATGGCTATGTATGTAAGCTTTAGCGTTCCTTTCTTGTTTCACTGGACAAAGCAACTCTGAATCAGCACACTTTCACCGCGTGTGACCCCATAATATACAAAAATACTTTTAATTTATCTAGAGTCTAAAGATTTAAAAAAACAAATCAATTTCCAAATACTGAACAATATATTGTATATATGCCAAAATAGTGGACTTATTCCCATTGGTGTATCTTTTTTCTAATTATATGATACTTTTTACCTGTATCCGCGAGCATTATCTTTGTGCATTTTTAATATTTGTTTAATAATTGTAAAGTTTTAAATTTTAAACAAAAGAGCCATGCCCGTCGATCTAGCCATGCCCGTCGGTCGGGAGGGGGCGGGGCAAATTTTAAAAACAAACTTTATCTGTCGCCCCACAAGGGGAGTCTACAGACCGAATTGGGTCTCTCCAGCTCTCACAGTCTCCGAGATCTAGTTGTACATACGGACGGACAGACGGACATGGCTAGATTGACTCGGCTGTTGATGCTGATCAAGAATATATACACTATGGGGTCTTAGAGGCTTCTTCCCGCCTGTTTACTATACTAGAATACGAGTATAAAAAAAATCAAAAAGTGTTGCATACTTTCGAGTATTTCGAATATAAAATAAGTAAAGAGTACGAGTGTCTTATAGTCGAAATATCGACTAAAGCGTTCTTACTTGTTTTATGTGTACATTATTGTATAAGCCCCTAGCCGCAGCTACAAAAGATTGTTGCGCCTTCGAAAATATGTCCGAAAAATGAAATCCAAGACATTTTTGTGACACTGGCATTTACTTTGGTTGCCGATCTAGTATATCCGTCTGCTAGTCCGTCCATCTGTCCGTTCGGATGTCTAAAAATATAGATCTTGAAAACTATAAGAGATAGACACCTCAAATTTAGATATTAATATTCTAAATATATGTGCGGAGATTTTATTTTTTTGTGCACCGCCATTTTGTCACGATACTTGTAAAGTGAAGAATTAAGCATATTCGACCCTATAAGGTTATTACATTCTTGATCAGCATGACAAGAAGAGTCGATGTAGCCATGTCCTTCTATTCGTCGACGTCTATTCGAATTACTATCTCAGTCTTAAAACCCCTTGTTTAAAGCACTCTTCATAAGGACCTGGGTTTCAGACAAGTGGGAGATGATCTTAACTCAACAGCTACGAAACAATTTGGAAAGCTTAAGGAGACCCAAAACATGATTGGAAAAATCATAAAGATCCAACCACTGTAACATATACTCCCACATAAAGATATATAAATGAAAGCCTTGCATAAAAGATGGCGCAAACAAAATTTTATGTAAAAGTCACGCATCGCTATTTATGCTAGCCCTGTGCTCTGTCTCTTTCACTTATAAAAGTTTGTATGTTTATATATACTAAAATGAACGTACAAAATATTTGTAGGTAACTAGAAACAATAAAGAAAGGCTAGCTTATTTACCATTCACGTGTTAAATATATAACCGATCTAGGTCAAATCTGGTAGGTGGGCGTGGGGCTACAGTAGATACAAGGGATACAAGACACATTTGTTTTACTTTGAGTGTTCATTCCGGAACAATCGGTTATATGGTAGCTGTATGATATAGTTCTCCGATCTTGATCAGAACAGGGACGTAGAGTCTCTTCAAATGGATACGAATTTGGTTTGATTTGGAAGAAAAACAGAAAAGTTATGCTATTAAGTGTTCATGTAAAAATTTCAGCTCTGTAGCTTTGAAGACTTCTGAGATCTTTGAGTTGAAACAGACGGACGTGCAGAAGGACATGGTTATATCGATTCCCCTTGTCATGCTGATGAAGAATGTATATACTTTATATAGTCGGAAACACTTTGTTCTATGCGTTGCAAACGTCCTGGCAAAATAATTATAACATATTGTGAATAGTATAAAAAGTTTGGTTGACTGCCTATTGCTACAACTGAAAGAAATATGTTTTAGATTACTAAATTTGTCATTCCTTTTTATAGTTCTGCAAATATGTTATATAGCTTCCTTATGACCGATTTTGTCAGAATGATTACTTAATGGGACAACTTTTTTTATTTTCATTGAAATCAATGCAAGCTCGGCTTGTGTCCATTTTGGGAAGGTCTAAGTCCCTTGACAAAATTTGATCCAGATGGGTATGCCAAATCAATCAGCACTTTACTTAGTACAGGGTGTTAAACGAATGCAGCGTTCATACTTGTTTTCAAAAGAAATTGTTGGCAAAGCCTCTATAGAGGTCTCTGTGACACACCCGATTATGATTACCTTGTATATGGTGGTATAATGCTCCTGCCATTTTTAGATTGTAAAAAATTAGATAACATATTCCAATTTTTTTCGTCATAGTTTACTGGAAATGGTCCAATCTCTTCCTGGTTTATTATAATAAATTGGTTATTATCCGGCATATTACTTATATTCATTTGGCGATTTGCTTCCATCCATATGAGGGGAGCGCTTTTTGAAAAGTTCAGGGTCCCTTGGTGATTAAGGGTAATTGGGATCCACCAAAACATTTTCTCTTGCTCTGGTACGTCATGTGGCCTTTCTCTGAGATACAATTTTTGTTGTAACGTTGCCGACTTTGTTATATAATCCCTATGAACATTAAGAACAGGTAGGCGGTCCTTTGTATTCCATGAGTTTACTATTTCAGTTATGGAATATTGGCTATCAAGTGAACCATCCTTCACTGATTGCAATGTGAATGCATTCCAAAGATCCTCACCAATAAATGTCTTAAATTTAAACCCAGATATAAACTGTCGTAATCCGTTTTGGAATGAGTCTTTGCCCAATGTAAAGTTTAACATCCGAATAACCAGCTCTGTTTTAAAAGAATTTGTCTCTTGCTTCATACCAGTTATGCGAGAATGAGGGTACCTTTTACTGAATTCATAGTATAAGGAGTAAAGAATAGTCATAGGATATTTTCCGGTAAACTCAATACCTCCATCTATCTGTATAATGCACAATAATAATAATAAAATTAATATCAATAATAACAATGATAATGTTTTTCTCTTTAATAATAATAATTATATTAATTATATAATTATAATTAATAATTATAATTAATAATTATTATTATTATAATCACATACAATAAAAATAAACTCACCTGCATAACTATTTCAGAGGCTAAAAAGCTTACTAATGCTTTGTTAATATGTGCTTCGCTCCACCAGATTGGAGTCACCCACGAACCTAGCCATTGGTAGATCAGTTCTTGCGTGACGATATAGTAACTTTTTTTAAGAAGATCACTCTCTCTGTTCAAATAACATATATTTAAATATTTTAAAGTAAATTACGATTTATACTCTCAAAGCATACTTAAGTATTATTAAGCCCCAATTATCTACTGGCCGAGTACTCGAGAATCCAGGAATAGCTACGACATCAAGTTTGTTCAATGGAATGGATGCATTGAAGTAATTCTTAATAGTCTTATATGCAATTGAAAGCCTCTCATAGGTTTCCTGAATTAACAATACATCAAAGGAGAAAAACAAAAGAAAAATAAATTAAAGAATTCATTAAAATGTTAGTCTCCTAAAAATAAGCTAAAGTAGTCGATTAGTATTTGTTGCATTTATATTCCTATACAGGTATATTAAAAATTATAGCATACTTCTAGCATACTTCTATTTTGACCACGATTTTTTCCAACTTGCAGTTACAATTTTCCAGAAATTCCAACATTAAACTTATGTCATCCATTTACTATCTTGAACGCTTCCTCTAATGGTTATTCGTTAACAATAGCACAAATGTACAATAGTAATATATACCGTGAACAGTTTGCTTCACTTAAGAACGCAGCTTTAGTCTTACAAAGAGAACGTTACGACTTGTTTCGAGGACTCTGCAAAAAATATGTAAAAACAAACCTTCTCCCTTTTGGTTTCCAACAATTATTTGTTTAACCCTATCTCACAACAAAAAACCGTCCACTTGCCCCTCAACAACTACACATCACCACACCACAACCAAACCCTCGTAATCACTTACTACTCACTAGACAATAACCCTCCTTTCTTCCTCACCGCAACTGCCTATCCTGCTTTATACTGTAAAGTATTATTAAATGTTTTATTTTTCAGTTGTGCATTTGTGCAAAAATATATTCTATAATTGGTTCAAGCTGGCATTCGAACTCATACGCCCGGCTTGCGTCGCTACGGTTTCCTTTTTTTTTATTGAATAGCTCTTTGGAAACACTCCGTTTATATTCATTGGAATACATGGTAGCAACTCATCTTGCCCCTTCATGCCCCATTTTTAGACTGGCCACTCAGTACTTAACTATTTCAGATCCACCCGCTTCATAGTTAGCTTCACGGTCAGCCGACCGGCTAAATTTGTTTTTAAAAAAATTTAGTAAAATTAAATTTTTGCTTAGCTTACTATATATTTTATTTAATTTCTGGTTTGTAGTTAAGTATTCAGATCTTCACCATTTCCTTTAATTTTCCTCTATTGTTGACACATGTTTTTTACTGATCAGTCTAATAGTTTAGGTGCCTATAAAGGATAAACTGACAAAAAAGGCAAACAGACAAAACAGACAGACATTCAATTTCAAGATCGGGTAGCTTTTTATGAAGGCTGTGCATAAATGTGCTTAAAAACAATAAGTTGCAAATTTAAGAAGAAATTGATTTTTTTGTCCACACGTTTTGTTTGTTTTTATTTCTTGGAATACATATTTACTTATAATTACTAAGACTCACATTTAATTCCGTTTTATTAAGGTTGTTACTCCAAATTCGAATGTCTGGTGTAGTAAGTGTTGTTTCAATGCTTTCCGTACTTTGCAATTTTGATATTAAAAAACCAAATGTAAATGTGGACATAGGCAGCGTTTTTTCAAAGTGGTCTACCATATAGTCTTTGGTCTTTAAACTGGAAGAAGGGATATAATATTCGTTAGAATTTCAATTTTTCGAAATTCTGTGTAGTCTTTAACAATTAACAAAATAAAACATATAAAAGCGCACGCCCTTCGCAGCGACCTTCGGCCAGTTGGTGACGCTGCGGGACCACATTATATGATTATATGCTAAATAGCATTTACTATGTAAATAATAAACAGATATAACTTAAGCTTACATACATTGCACAATAAATGAGTTGAGTTTTGGCCCAAGCCGGTTGTAAAGCAGAGGGTTATATACCATTCACATTGTAAATATATAACCGATATAAATCAAATCTGGTCGGTGGGCGTGGGATACAAGACGAATTTGTTTTACTTTGAATGAAAAACAGAAAAGTTATGCTACTAAGTGTTCATTCCGGAATATCGGTTATATGGAAGCTATATGATATAGTTGTCCTATCTTGACCACATCAGGTTAGCAAACGTAGGGTCTCCTCAAATAGATACAAACCGAATTTTAATTTGGATGAAACACAGAAAAGTTATGCTACTAACTGTCCATTCCTGAAAAATCGTCTATATGATATCGTTGTCCGATCTGGATGAAACTCGAACTTAACCAGCGTGCAGACAAGGGAAGCAGCTGGTAGCTCTGTAGCTTTTAAGACTTCAGACGGACATGGTTATAACGATTCCCCTTGTCAAGCTTATCAAGAATATATATGCTTTATACAGTCGGAAACGCTTCACTCTATGTGTTGCAAGCTTCCATTTTGTGAATAGTATACAAATAAATTCAAATTATAAGCTTTTGAATTAATTATAGGTTTAAAAACAACAGATCAGAATTAGTTGTTTTTAAAATCGAAATACTTATTGCAAGTGAAGAAAATTGAAATCAGACTCATGCTCAAAATAACAGTATTTTCATGAACCAAAACATGTAGAGTGAACAGAATAATGCCAGAGTCAATGGAATAGCGTGAAAGGACAGGTGCCACCACCTGATTGTTTATCATCACCTTGTTTTTTAGAGGCACTTTGCTCTGCTCGCTTAGAAGCCAGCCAAGCATCTTTATTTTGCCCTTTGTGCTACCCATAAGTAAGCTTCTTGTCAAGGTGGACTCCAAGGTAGTATTGCGAGTCTTGAGAGTGAATGGTTTCTTGCAGAGAATATGTACCATTGCAGCAGATTTTTGCGCGCTGATATTTATACACCATCTTTTGGCACATGTAGTCACGGCATCTGCCATTTCTTCCAGTTTGTTAACCGCCTCTTCAGGAGTTTTTGCCGTGATATAATTGCCGTCATCATTTCATCCGGATCCGCATTCCAGACCAGGCTGAAAATATCCGGACATATAAATATGCCCGACACGACACTTCTTTGAGGCACTCCTGATTGGATGCCTCTAATTGTTGAGTGGTTGTCCTTACAGCCCACTGTAAATGTGCTGGAGTGCAGGTAGCTGTCGAGCAGATGGTAAGTAGCAACTTTAGCTTATATTTTAGCCCAGTGTGCCACATCCCTTTAAATGCCTGCTGCACATCCAAATATATTGCGGCGTCTCAAATGCTTTGAAGATAAAGCTCTCCAAAAAAATCGGACAGTAATGCGCTGTCAAATCCTTCCATCTGGAACATCCTTTCCAATAAAATTCGCTCAATGATTTTTGAAACCCAGAGAGTAGGGTCTCTATGAAGTCAGCTCACCTGTGTCTTTGCCAGGTTTAGGGATCATGCTTATCAGAGCACACTTCCATTGTGCAGGAAAGTGACAAAAGTTTTTGCTTACTAAATTGAATACAAACCAGATTTTGTTTGATTCGATTGTTTCATTCCGAAAATATCGGTTCTACGATATATATGTCCGATCTGAATAAAATTTGGTCAACACAAGTGGAACCTAATGAAATGAATATAAATAAAATTTTGTGTTTATTCCGAAAGAATGGGTTCTATGAGGGCTATATGATATAATTGCCCGACCGGGATCAAGTTGGTCAGTTGACGTAGATGCCACTAGGATAAATAATCCCCAAGTTCCAAATGGTTCAATTCTAATGAAAAACAAAAAGCTATGAAATAAGAAATCTAAAATGGACGGTGAGTTTCTATATGGGCGTGGCAAATTATTAATTTATTTATATCCACATTGATTCCAGGATCTAGATTTTCATACATCCGGGCATGCCCAGATTGACTCGGCTTATCATGCTGATCAAGACTATATATACTTTATTTGGTCGGAAACGTTTCCTGTTACATACAATGCAACAACTTAAATATGCCCTTTTACTATAGGTACAGCATATAAAAACAATAAACAAAAATAACAAGAATTGAAAAATGCCTCTTCCTTATTCTCCGGAATCTACGCCCCGCTCTAAGCACCACTTGCCGCCCCAACCCCAACAAACTTTCTGGCTCTCCGATATAATGGATGCCATACGAGAATAGCGATTCAATTTTAATGAATCCATCAGTTAATATGGCAACAAAAAATGACATTACAAGCTTTAAACCTTTCGGAAGTTGCGTCGCTTAAAGAGGCAAATTGAAAATAGAGGAGCCAAAGGCTGAGAACGCGTTGGAGAGTAGGTAACTGAGAAGATTCGTAGATGAGTTCAAAGCAAAAAACCTCTTAATAAAATGTCAGAGACAGCCTTTAGTAAGGAAGCGTATATGGAAGAGCAAGGCTTGTCAAAGATACCTATACCCAATTAAACGTTATCGTTATGCGATAATCATTCGAAATCTAAGTAGAAGAATTGAACAAGAACAACAAACATTGGACGAAACTATCTTATCAACCTTTGCGAAGGGGCTTGCCGCAAGAAACTCTAAAGCCGAGCAAATAAACGCAAACGGTAGGGAGTTCTTGAACTTCTGTGATAATTATGGGTTAGTTGATATCGGAAACTTTACTTTTCTAGCAAGTCAAGGCAACTCGTTAAATTACTTCTGAGCTGTTTTGTCGTAGGTCAAATCCGCTATTAAATTTCACAATTTACGCTATATAATAAACGCGCAAGATGGAGACGGTGTGCTCGTTTATTTGATTTAATTTGGTTAATTCCTTATATCTATACAAATGTGCACTTAGCCTAAAGTTTAAGGGCTAAGCAGCCAGCGATGCGTTTGCTTTATGTATTAATTATGTATCTTTTATATATTTGCTGCCTTAGCGTATAGTAGTATGTGTATATAATTTAGCTGTGGGCATTGCCGCGCAATGCTAGATATGCTGATATGGCAAATCCCATGGCGGGAGCGCTTTGCTTGTGTGTTTGACCATTTTACCTTTGCACTTGAAGAATGTTTGAGTTGTTGTGTACTTATACATTGCAAGCGAATGTTACAGTGTGTACTCATTATATGCAAATACAACATTTCATAGGATATTCTATGCCGTTTCAAAAAATACCACTGCAACTATTGGCAAAACATAAGAGGAACAGCGGAGAAAAAGAAAGATTCGCCAGAAGATCGGCCACAATCTAAATTGCAGTAAACAACAGAACGGTTTTGATTAGCTTAAGTGCGTAATTAAAGGAATCGACCAGCTAAATTAGAGGGACGAATATATTTAGGAGTAAATGGTATAACAATGACTGTAAGAAAAAGCGAGATCTCGTATTTGTGGCCTTGAAGTTATTTAGAATGAAACAAAAGTTGTATGTGGAAGGCCAGGGAAACTATAAAAAAAATGTGCGAAATGAAAAAGAAAATAAATAACCAATATTTAATATCAAAAACAAGTAAGAACGCTATAGTTGATATTCCGACTATAGGATACACGTACTCCTTTTTTTATTTTATATTCGTCACACTCGAAAGTATGCAACACTTTTATACACGTACTCTAATAGAGTAAACGAATATATTGTATTCGTGCAAATGTATGTAACAGGCAAAAATAAGCGTCTAAGACCCCATAAAGCTTATATAATCTTGATGAGCACCAACAGCCGAGTCGTTCTAGCCATACGACAGACATTCGTATGAACACCTAGATCTCGGAGACTGTGGGGCGTTAGATCAAATTTGTTTTTAAATTTTTGCCACGATCCCTCCCGCCCACGCAAACAGCAAAACCTTATATCTTCCACTACGCATTTAGTTGAAACTCGGTTTGTATATGTATAAGCACATAATCTATCGATTTGCCGACCTTTGTTAAGATCGAAAAACCATTGTAGACAAAATCGTAAAAAACACATTTTTTGAGTGAGAACACACCACCCACCGCCAAAAAAAATCAAATTTTTTGAGTGTGTCGAATATTGAATAAATGCTGAGTAAGAGTATCTTATAGTCGGAATATCGACTATAGCGTTCTTTCTTGTTGTTGCTGATCAAGAATATATATACTTTATGGGGTCTTAGACGCTTCCTTTTGCCTGCTACATATATTTGCACGCATACAATATACTCTTTTTACTCTACAAGTATAATAAACATCATAAATAACAGCACGGATTGGTGGCATCTGGCGAAAATTAATCGCAAAAGAGAAATGAGTTCTCAATTGGAGGAGAAACAGTGTTTACTTCCAAAATATGCTCAAGATAATAATTTACTTTGCAGCACCCTACATACATATTTGACGAATCCTTAGTAAAACCTGCTCAACCCAATAATTGATATTGCAACACCCTATATAAAGGACGAACCCTAAGCAACAGCAGTAAGTGTCGTAGATCTTCAACACATGTTAAGCAATACAAAAAAGTTTTTTAAAAATGCACCAGAGGCCTTCTAACTCGGTTTGCGAAAGTATACACGAGGATATTAGATGAAGGAAATATATATCGAAGTTTCTCAACAAGCATAATACATCCAAACCACAAAAAATGAGATCAAAATCAGCCAAGTAATTACATCGGCACTTCCTTCCTGAATAGTAAGCCAATTTTGTTTAAATGTTTTACTATTTGTAAAAAAGGTGTAATTGTAATACTTATATGTTGTATTGAACCAAGTTCAGGTGTCAGGCGGCAGAAAGCTATGCCCAAACTGATTCTTTAAAACTGATCATTTTTTTCAGAAAGTGTTTGTAAATGTTTTAATAAAGCATCTATCTAGCTATCTTTCTATCTATAAGCGCATTGTCTACCGATCTGCCTAATTTCATTACCATCGGATAAGAATTGTAGATAAAAATTGTAAAAACAAAATCTTATTATTTCTTTTATTCAGCTTAAAATTTCTTGTAACTTTTTCCTTCGAAGCTTCACGTATCAACTGAGAGACACGATATTTAGGGCTCATTCGGTGAGAAGAATGGGAAGCAGCATTTTACAATTTTTATCTCGCACAAGCGTTCCCAATGCACACCACGATTTGAAGAACTCTTTCGGCATTCAAAGTGGTCAGCAATATTTTACTATTACTGTGCTTTACATTAAGATCGCGTGGCTATAGTAATCGTGGTTGCAAAAGAATGTCGAATGGTCTAATATGATTACAATTTGGTTTTAAAATGCCTGATATGTATATTTTTTTGTTATATTTTTGTTTTGGAACATGGCGTTTTTCATTGGTGTTTTTGCTTCGTAGAGTGCTTTTTTCTTTTCGGAAAAAATGTCTTCTATGTAAAACGGTTGTCAAAAAGTGATTCCAATTATATCAGGATGGTGTTTAAACTCAACAAGCGTGTAGATCTGGTGCAAATTTCTTATCTGAAGCTTATAAGATTTTTGAGATCTCGGCGTTAAAACAAAGAGACAGAGACAGACGGACAGATATAGCTATATCGAATCCTTTCGTCATGCTGATCAAGAACATATAAACTTTATGACAATTACCCTCACATTTTTGTGAAGGGTATAAGAACAGTTAATATGAAAACCCTCAAAATAAAATGAAAACTAAAAGGGTTTTGTGAAAAACTAATAAATGGTGAGCACGAGAATGTTAGAGATGGAATTTTGGCTATAACCATCTAAATTGTTATATCTGCTCGTCGGTTGAGTTTAAGATTCATCCGCATCGCACAACCAAATCATACAGCAGCTAAAGTAACGATTGTCGCAGACAAAAACGAAAAGAGCATGCATATATTTTTATTGCTTTTGTAGTGCTGTTGCTCAAATTTATTCAAACGTCGATTTCTTTTTCCGATGTTTGATGTTTTATAACATATGATTTAGCATCACTGACAGACAAAAAAGAGGGAAATAAAAGTAAATGTTAGTAAATTAATGAAAATATATTGATTGTTTAGAAGGATATTGGTGTTGACAGTGCGTGGAAATGGAGAAGTTTTTGAAGGATTGTGATGGCAAAGGTTGTTGCAGTCCTAGTTGTGTGGATATGTATGTGTGTATGTGTGGAAATACCTAACAAACTTGTGGCAATATCACCAATTTGTCTGGTCATCTAAGGCGAATGCATCCCAGTTTGACAGAAAGTAAGATGCCTCAGCATCTATTATGTAATTTTTAGACAAAAAATACATGGCATCTTCCAGTAAGAAAACAACTATTGACAAGGCACTGGCTTATTATAACAGCTCAGACCTGCGACCGTTCTCAGTTGATGAAAAAGATAGGATTTCATAACTTGGTGAAAGTTTTTGATCCTCACTAGGAGGTACCTTCTCGTACAAAATTGCGAGATGTACACATGGAAAATCTATTCAACAATATGAGATCAAAACTGAGCGACATTCTGGAAGCTGTTAAGTATGGCCCTGTGACAACAGATTGCTGGACGTCAAGAGCTCGCTTATATCGAAGCATTCTCTACAAATTTGAAAAAGAGCGCCGTCGTATCGATATTATCGATGTTGAGACCCCAAAAACATCGAAAAATCGTTGTGGGCAAACGTAGATGTTTCTACAGCTCTACAAGAAACCAATCCCACCGTCGCAGGAGCCTGCGATATCGTACCGAGCAATGGAAACGGAATGCAATAAAAGGGCTGAATACAGACACAGGATTAGAGGTGTTAAATGATTGATAGTACGTGTAATCGATTGTCAACAATAGTCTACAATATATAAAATATCGATCGTTTCCGAAAGTACATTGATTTAAACAAACTTGGTTTAAAAGTGCGAAAACAACAGCCAAAAATAGGCGTGGCGGGCCCCATAAAGTATTAAAAGCTATAAGAGATAGACTTCAAATTTGGAATTGAATTTTTTGTATATATGTAGGCGGATCAAGTTTGTTAATTCGATTTTCCTACTTTTAAGTATAGCTCCGACACAAACCCCCTTTATTGTTTTCATTACAAATCTTTTATGTTTTTCATTGCAAATAGACTAACTTGTCTTTTTTGTGACTTAGAGACATCTACATAAACTGACCTGAGCAAGCACTTATTTCCTTTAGCCCTTATAAAACGGTTTCTTTCGAAATGAACACAACATTTTTGTTTTCAAAAAAATCTAATAAAACTTTATTAACAACATGTCAAATTTCATCAACTCATATATCAAGGTGCAAAGATAAAACGAATTTGCAAAATTGGAAAAACATTTTTTGCATAGATGCCCCACTCAAAAAAAATAAAAATAAAAAAAAGTATGGACAGCTAGATTAGGCATTGCCGAAGCTTATATGTATACCATTCACATTTACAAGATATATCAAAGAGAGGTCCAGCTTGCAAGCGAGCTCTGTTCCCCGCTCCGTGGCATGATATGTACTGCTCAGCCACTGGTCATAGTAGGTAGAAGTATTGCGCAACTGCCCTTCTTCTTTGGCAAGCCGATCCTCTCTAGTCTGCGATCGGAATACTGCATTAATTTTCGTTCTGCGACACGATATCGCAAGCTCCGCTGACGCTGGGATGGGTTTGTTGCATGAAGGTCTGTTCCTGCGTTATTCAAGACATTGCACGTATCTTGTGTGACACACATGGCTTCTTCTTAAATAACTTAACATATGAAAAATGCCACAACAAAAAAGTTTTTTTTTATCCAGACCGTCGGACATAGCTATAAAAAATCGCCTCGTCATATATACAATATATACGTTATCGTCGGAAACACTGCCTTCTGTGCGTCGCAAATGAAATTTTTGAAAACTATGAAGTAGAGGTGCCTTATAGTCAGAATTTCGACAATAGCGCTCTTACTTGAGAAATCGATACAACCTTGTCCGTCCGTCTGTCTGCTTCAACACAAAGATCTCAGAAGTCTTAAAAGCTACAGAGCTGAAGTTTTTACCAGATGCTTCTTTTGTGTGCACGCTGGTTAAGTTCGAGTTTTATCCAGATCGGACAACGATATCATATATCCGATTGTTAAGGAATGAACACTTAATATCATAACTTTTCAGTTCTTCTTCCAAATCAAATCAAATTCGGCTCGTATCCATTTGAGGACTTCCCACACCCACAAGCCTGATCTTAGAAAAATAAGAAAACTGTATCTTATAGGTACCATATAACCGATTGTTCTGTAATGAACACTTAGAAACAGAACTAAATTCGGTTTGTATCAATTTGACCGTTCAATGCTCTGATCTGATCAAGATCGGACAATTATATCATGAGCTACCATACAACCGATTGTTCCGGAATGAACACTTAGTAGCATAACTTTCTGTGTTTCATCCAAAGTAAAACAAATTCGTCCTGTATCCCTTGTATCCACTTTAGAACCACGTCCACCGACCAGATTTGATTTAGATCGGTTATATATTTACAATGTGAATGGTATATAAGCTTCGGCAATCCGAAGGTAGCCTTTCTTTCTTGTTTCAAATTGATGTTGTGCGCCAACATTCAAAATCGTATCGTATTGTGTAATATTCTATTATATTTTTGAACATCATGAAGAGGTGATTCGATATAGCTATGTGCGTCCGCAGTCCGTAAGATTGTTCACGCCCAGAAGAGGTCTTAGAAGTCTTAAGAGCTACAGAGCTAATCTTTTATTTATTGCTTCTTTTATCTGATTAAGAACAAGATTCATTCAGATCGGAAAACTATATAAAATAGCTCCCGTATTCCGATTGTTCCAGAATTTACATTTTGTCTGATAACCTTCTTTCGAATCGTGACGTTGAAGTACAATGCGCTGTATGTTCAAGTGGACCCACGATACCAAGTCACTGGGCTTGTTACGCGAGAAGCCCAGGCTGGAAGCTCCTACCTCCCGCCCAACCGGCCGAGGGGCGCAGCCGTATAACGAGCGACACGAATCGCGAAGACGGAAAAAAACGTGGACTCGCTCGCTCACCTTCAATGAAAGGAAAATAAAACAGGCATGAACAAATTACGTTATCTATTAGCTAGATGCGTTAGTATAGATGTTTTGTTTGATTTAATGGAGTTATTAATAGAGATAAAGTTGAAGAGATTATTAAAGTTACAACAAAGGACACGAAAAGGTTCATGGAGTAAATAGTTTAAATTGCTGTGGTAAATATAGATACGAACATAATTTCTAGAAGTTCTACTGGGAACACAAAAACTAATTTTGCTAATTAAAGACGGCGAGTCATGTATAATGATATCATTAAGCATAATTCTATAATTTTCAAGAAATGGAAGGTTCATTAGCAGAAGCTTACTTGAATATGAAGTCAGGAGAGCAAACAGTAAACATTTCTTTTGAACAGACTTAATGCGGTCCTGGTGATTCCAGTATTGTTGACACCAAACACACGATGCGCACTCCAAAGTAGGTCGGACCAAAGAATTATACAGTAGTTTAGTTGTATAAGGATCATCAATTCCACTTAAGAAGATGGGATGGGAAGCCAAGAAGATTCAACTTATGAATAAGTAAACAGTGATTTACCTAGTCAAATGCTTTGTTGAAGTCAGTGTAAATGACGTCAGTTTGCATTTTATTCTTAAATTCTTGTATTACAAAAGAAGAAAATTCTGGTAGTTAATGACAGTGAACCTTAAACGAGCAGTAATATAACGCGAATATTCAGAGGACCTTCCAGAGATTTTTTAAATTTGACAACTATGGAGTAAACCATGGAGGCTTATTAAGCCTAACAGGACTACTGAACGGAACTAAATCCTTAAAAATAGTATAAACAATTTTGTAGTATAAGTCAACTGCACTGTCCATATCTATACAAGTGTACAAGTAAGACTAGTCTGATTGAAGGCTGACAGCAGGAATAGGAATATCCATAGTAACGTGTCATGATGGGTGAAACGGGTGTTCAGCAAGCAAAAGCGGACTGACTCTAGAGACCAATGAAATGGAAGGGTCAGAAGCAAATATCAAATGAAGTTGGATATTCAATGAGTTTGTAACAAAATTAACTTGAGATAAGGACAATTCAAGTAGGCCGTCAACAAATTCTTGAATAGAAATATCCATAGTAACGTGTAATGATGGATGCATCGGGTCTTCATTAAGCAAACGCGGACTGACTCCAGAGGCCACGGAAATGGAATGGTCAGAAGCAAATATAAAATCAAGTTGGCGATTCAATAAGTTTGTTACAAAATTAACTTGAGATAAGGGCAATTCAAGTAGGCCGTCAACAAATTCGTGAATAGAAATATCCATGGTAACGTGTAATGATGGATGCATCGGGTCTTCATTAAGCAAATGCGGAGTGACTCCAGAGGCCACTGAAATGGAATGGTCAGAAGCAAATATAAAATCAAGTTATTGATTCAATAAGTTTGTTACAAAATTAACTTGAGATAAGGACAATTCATGTAGGCCGTCAACAAATTCGTGTTGCCTTGAAGACATTAAACCGGCTGAGTCGATCACAGAGGACCCCGTGACATCACAGATGTTGAAATCAAAAACCAGCAATTGATCAGTACCTGAAGCGTTGACACGATCGATTGAATAGCATTAAGATGATCCAAGGAAACAGAAATATCCGAACGTGGAGGAATGTAAGAGGCAGCGATAAAGACAGAAAAACATTAAGAAGACACTTTAGTACTTATAAATTCAATTACGTTAGGAAAATTAAGCAGAATTTTGTTGAGGCGAAAACATCTTCTTACGTGGAATGCCGATGAGAGGTCTACGCAGAGCAGAAACAGCAGAGGGTATGCGGTGTCGGACAAACTCAACGATACTGAGGGAGGAACAATGGAAAGTTCGACGGGGGTGAGCAATTTTTGACCTTTGCTCAGACGACGAGCCTTCAATTTTTGTGTTATCCACCCGAAGGGCCCATCCCCATTAAAGCGTCCACATTAGGCAGCCGATGTACGAGCTGGGGACTGTAACTATCGAGCGGACTAGGAATACCAAAGATGGAATATTGAGCAGTTCTCTTAAAAGTTTTCGGCTCTATAACGACAGGATCGATAGATCGTTTCACCAGACCAGATCTACTCAGATGATCCACTTTCTTACGCTTAAGAGACTCCATATTTAAAGATATGAAATTTAATGCAAACGCCGAGAATGACGTATTTATTTGCTTAATGCCAACGTGGAGAGCATTAAAACCTTGCTCTGCGTTTCTTAAGAAAGAACTCAACTCGGCTTCAGCAGGACGACACAACTCGCATGTAAATTTCAATCCGTGATTATTTGTAAAATAATCGCTTACAAGGGCACTGATCTTGGCAGATATGAAATGAATGGGGTTACGACAGAGAAAACAAAAAAGCATACGCTCAAACAGCAGCATACCCACTGCCCTGCCTAGACCTGTCATCGGCATTCCAAAGCCGAAGATGGTCTTTATTTCTAGACTAGCCGTAGATTTTACATAGGAAAATGTTTTCGCATATGTACAGGCGAAAACAAAATTACATAGTTCGAGGATTAAGGTAGAAAAAATTAGGCTTAATGTTACGCGCAATATTGCTTCTTTCAAATAGGTTTTCCGGACGCCTGTTTTGATACAATCTTTCAAAAAAAGCATCTAGTCTGAGCACCTAGTCGTTAAGGAATTTAAAGTTAGAGCTAGAAATAGGATACTGTTTAGACTCCGTGCTGCCGCACCCAATAATATAGCTCCAAAAACCTAGCTTCATCTTTTTTTATGCCTACCAAAATGTTAGAGGCCTTAAATCCAAACTCTCTAAACTTTACACTAATAGCCTATCTTTTGATTTTCGTATTTTAATTTTTACTGAAACTTGATTAAAAATTGATATCTTAGACTCTGCAATTTTTCCGATTATTTATACCAAATATATTTGATCGTCCCGCCCGCCATGGTGCTGTTTGCTGTTGATACCGGTTTTTGTCGGAACCAATTCTGCTTAATTTTCCTAACGTAAGTGTATTTATAAGTACTAAAGTATCTCTTAAATGTTTTTTCTGTCTTTATCACTACCTCTTACATTCCTCCACGTTCCGATATTTCTGTTTACTTAGATGATCTTAATGCTACTCAATCGAACGCGTCAATTCTTTCTATTACTGATCAATAGTTGGATTTTGGTGATTTCAACATCCATAAAAAGTGGAATAAGGCGGACGCCCAAAACTACAGAGGCATACAAATCTGTCTGCTATTCCTAAGCTTTTTGAAAAAATATTAACTTCACAGTCACAACACTGTTGTGGTTCTATATTTTTCCATCTGCTTAGCATGGGTTTATCTACCACCACTAATTTACTTACCTTAAGAATAAAATGCAATCTGACGTCATCTACACTGACTTCAGCAAAGCATTTGAAACCACTGCTTACTTATTCATAAGTAGGATCTCCTTGGCTTCCCATCTCATCTTCTTAAGTAGATATCCGACTACCTTAATCTCAGAACTCAGAAAGTTCTTTTTAATAACTCTTACTCTAAGCCCCCTAGGGTTACATCATTGGTACTGCAGGGTAGCCACCTCGGTCCCCTTCTCTTCACCTTATTTATCAAGGAACTGCTTCATATTCTATCCTATTCTCGTGTACTTATGTACGCCGACTCTTCCTCCCACTTTAGGCTGACTTTTAGATGACCCTGATTCTTTCCAATCTTGGTGTCAGGTCATTTTACTATATCTCAACTGTTCTAAATGCAAAGTCATGTCGTTTTGCTGTAGCACACCGCTTCAGACGATATGCCCCTTGATCGCATCGACTCAGTTGATGATTTGGGTGTTCTCTTATACCCTAAATTGAAATTCGATTTACATATTTTAATTACCATCAATAAGGCTGTGGGTGCTCTGGGTTTTATCAAGCGATGGTCGAAGGAGTTTGATGATCCTTATATAACCAAACTGCTGTATACTTAATTATGCTTAATGTTACATAAGCTGATTAATGGTGATATTGCCTCGCTGTCTTTAATTGGCCAAATAAGTTTTTCTGTTCCTCGTAGAACTACTAAAAATTATGTTCCTATCTATCTTCAGCACTGTAATTTAACTATCTCCTGCATGAAAATTTTCGTATCCTTTATTTTAACTACAATAATCTCTTTAACTTTTTCATTATTAATAACTCCCTTAACTCAATGAAAACATCTATACTAACGCATCTAGATAGTATATAATGTAAGTTGTTTATGGTTTGTTGTTTTTACTTTCATTGAAAGTGAGCTCGTCGCTCGTTATGCGGCTGCGCACCTCGGCCTGTTGGGCGGGAGGTGTGAGCTTCTGGCCTGGTCTTCGCGGGTAACAAGCCCCGTGGCTTTGTATCGTGGGTCCACTTGAACGTGCAGCGCATTGTACGTCAGCATCCCGAAAAGTAAGAAAGCTATAGTCGATATTCCGAATATAAGATATTCGTACTCAACATTTATTCAATAAACTAAAAGGTATGAAAAACAATTTTTTTTTTGGTGGTATGGTGTTTTTATACAAAATGTTTTTTACGATTTTGTCTACAATTATGATCCGATCTTAACAGAACTCGGCTATTCGGAAGATTATGTGCTTATACATATGCAAACCGAGTTTCAGCTGATAAGTTAAAACTTGATCTGACGCCCCGCAAGATTAGTCTACTTACCAAATTGGGTCTCTCTAGCTCTTACAGTCTCCGAGATCTAGGAGACTAGATCTAGGATGCTAGATCGATTCGGCTGTTGATGCTGGAATATATATACTTTATGGGGTCCTATAGGCTTCCTTCTGCCTGTTACATACATTTTCACGAATACAATATACGCGTTTACTCTACTAGAGTACGAGTATAAAAATATATGTGATTTTCACAGAACATCATCATCAACAACAACATCAAATCAATATAAAAGCAATATAAAAGAGTCTAAAAATAGTATAAGCTTACAAGCAGACACGCAAGAAAAAACAAAAACAACGTACAGCTCAAAGAGAATATTAGAATTATTGCACTTGTATGCCTAAGCTTATAGCTCGGCTTTTGGTTTTATTTGCAAAACAAAAATTTAAAGCAGTTTATCAATAGAGCGTCTTGAGCGGAAGTCACACCAAATCACACCAAATTCGGTTTGTTTCCATTGTTTGAGGTCCAGATCATTCAACTATATTATATGACTCTCATATAACCGATTGTTTCGGAATAAACACTTTGGACCATTACTTTACTGTTTTTCATTAAAAGTTATACTATCAGATCAGGCCAACTGAAATGGATTTCATCCAAATCAACCCAAATTTAGTTTGTTTCCATTTGAGAAGGCATATTACTCCAGAATGAGCTCTTAGTAGCCTTACTTTTCTGGTTTTCATCAATCCAAATTTGTTATGTATCCCTTGTATACACTGTAGCCTCAAGCCTGCCGACCAGATTTGATCTAGATAGGTTGTATATTTACAATATAAATCGCATGTAAGCTTCGGCAAGCCGAAACTAGGCTTCCTTTCTTGTGTGCTGACCAAATTCGATCCAAATCGGACATATGTACTGCTGTGTATTGCTGAAGATTAAGTACAAAAGATTTTTTTTATTTATCAAAACTTAACCACATTCGATATAGATATAGAGCTTCCAAATGGGCCAAATTTGAAATGAACTGGGCCACTGCTTACTACAGCTACCTGAGCATGCTGTAGCGTTTCAAAAGTAGCATTGTATATAATGTGCGCTGGAAGTACTTACTGTGGGAGACTCCGAAGTAATGGCGTGTTAAAAAGGGTTTTAAACTCCTTAGGCCTAGATATCGATACGGTAAACGGTGCCTGGAAAAGTAACAAATACGTAGTGTCTTGAAATCATCTTATAATTCACTAGCTAGTTCTAGAAATTCTAGAAGCTTTAAGTATAGTATTCTAGGTACCTGAAAAGTTTCTAGCTTCCGCCTTTTATGTCCCATTTAATTGAAACTCGGTCCGTGATTAATCACGTGCACAAAGCAAAAACTGTATTGAACTGTATTGAATCAGCTATACAACTCACTGGAGTGTCCAATCGTTTAATTGTAGATCAAGGTAAAAGTTTGCAAGTGGAAAATTATCTTCTTCTTGACGAAATCGCAAAAATAAATTTTGAATGAGGCGCCTATAAGCGACAAACAGACATTAATTTTTATACCCTTCACAAAAAATGTGAATGTACTTGATCTGATCAAGATCGGACATTTATATCATAAAGCTACCATATAACCGATCGTTCCGGATTACACACTTAGAAGCATTACTTTTCTATTTTTCATCCAAATCAAACCAAATTTGGTTTGTATAACTTGTATCCACTGTAGCCCCAGTACCGCCGACAAGTTATATATTTACAAAGTGAATGGTATATAAGCCTCGGCAAGCCAAAGCTAGCCTTGTTATATGTAGAATAGCAAGCCCGGTGTGCGTCAATCGATATTCCAAGCCGATTTATAGCCCTTGACATTTGCCTAGTCGATATTAATATACTGTAAAATTTTCATTGCAATCTGTGTAATAAGCATTGCTTTAACGAATTGTTATTTTTCCAAAATGATATATTGCCCTTGACATTCACCTGGCCCCTATTAGTATACAGTACAAATTGCATACCGATTGGTCGATTAGTTAAGTTAGCCTATAAAGAAAGGACAGACGAACCGACATTCATATTTATATATATAGATTTGTCACGCTCTCAAAAGCATACAAACCTTGTCCATTTTTTTTGTATACAATTTTTGCCTATCATTATGAAATTTAAAAGATCGGCTTATAAATACATACATACATGTACACAGAGTTTTAACTATATGTGTCGAAAACTAGTGGAGATATCAGGTATTTGTCGTTTTGATAGGGCAGGAGTGGGCGTGTAAAAATTTCAAATCCCTGATCGAAATGTATTCTAGCGGACGGACAGACTGAAAGGCCTAGGTCGACTCGGTTGTTGATGCTATTCAAAAATGTTTACTTTATAGGGTCTGAAACGCTAAGCGAATACATTTACTATAATAGAGTACGAAATATTTTAATTAATTTTAATTTTTTACATTACAATATTTTTGTTTGTAAATAAGATTTTCTCAAAATTATCGCCAATTAGGCGAGTTTTCCTTTTTTACAGTATTCTACTGGAAGTAGAAAATATCTCCCTTCACCTTCCAAAATAATTAATTTGGTACTTTATTCTTATAATTATCTGTTGTTTATAAACGCTATTTCATTTTCTTTAAAAACAGTGTCGCCTTCTCTATGATTTCTCTGCAGTATTTGTACTCTCTCTTTTTACTTTCTACTGGCTCTTTTTAGCCCTCTCTGGCGTTTCTATCTCCTTCCCGTCTTCTTTGTTCATTATTCTTTTTCAGCGGCGCACAGCTAAATGTGGTGGTTAGCTGACTTCATGCGTGACCATGCAGAGTTGTATATGGAGTTAAAAGAGTTTGTGTCTTAAAATGTTCTTCTAGGCCTTTTCTCTCTCTCTCTTTTCCTCTCTATTTTATTTATTTTCTCTCTGAAGTTGCAGTAAATAAATAAATACATTTTCTCCTAGCTCCCTTGCTTTTAGCATTCCCTGTATTTGTTGTTGTCCGTTCTCCCTCGGCTTGATTTTGAATTATTTTGTGGCACGGCGCATTGTGTTGATGATATATGTTAATATAATTTTAAATACAATTCATAAACTATGGCATTCAAACTTGTACAACAATTCAAAGGCAAACAGGTATCCCCCATTATTTATGCCACCTAAAGTATCCTCCTACTAATAATATATGTATATCTATTACCTTAAATCCCGGTTGATCAAAGCATGGAAATACACGCCTCGCATTGTTTGGTCTCATTGAAGTTGCAAGAAACACTTCTTTATCATTGGTAGTCACATTGGTATAATAACTTCTAAAGAGTCCCTCCGGTGTTTCCCAAATGTTTCCTCCAAATGGAATTTCCAGAATGCATTCAGATCCTTTCGTTACAGTTTCTTTCAAGTACAGTACATAAGTCGTTTTTCTTGGTAGTCGATCGCCTCGTAATACTCCTACTTCCTCGAAAAACCGTTGCTCTTTTCTAAGATAGGCGAAATCAATGCAACATAGAGGATATATAATATGTTACTATTTACCCACTGTGTTTAATTATTTTTTGTAGCTTAATATCCTTTTCTTTGATATTCAGGTCCAAGTGGGCATTCAGGAAAATTTTTTTGGTATCTGCTCTCCAGCTCAAATCAATTTTGACGATACCACTAAAGGTGCTTTCTTCCAAATTGGGTTCAAGATGAACTTCATAGTTTATTGGTATAACATCTTTTGGTAATTGAGCATCTGTAATAAGACTATGGGCAGCAGAGAGATCTATGCTTCTTTTAACGATCCCCTAAAAGAAAGAAATGTAATAGTACTCAATTGTGTTTATTAATTAAATGATTAAATAAGCTACTCAACTAAAAGAGCAACTTCATTGGCACACTCAATTTAATATCACCCCCAAGATCTCTTCAACAGATATATTTAAGATTGCATTAAAAAACAAGTAAAAACGCTATAGTCGATATTCCGACTGTAAGATACTCGTACTCTTTATTTTATATTCGACACACTCAAAAGTATGCAACACTGGGGTGGGGTGGGGTGTTGTGCTCTCATACTAAATTTATTTTTTACGTTTTTCTCTACAATTATTATCCGATCTTAATGAAATTTGGCAAATCGGTAGATTATGTGCTAATACATATACAAACTGAGTTAGGTTTTTATCGATTTGCGGGGGCAGGAGGGGGCGTGGCAAAATTTTGAAAAACACGTTCTGACCCTTCATAAGGGGAGTCTACTTACATTTGGTGACCCTAGCTCTTATAATGTCCGAGATGTAGATGTTTTTGTGGAAAACGCTTCTATCGATTTGCAGCGGTAGAAGGGAGCGTTGCAAAATTTTAAAACAAATTTGATCTGATGCCCCACAAGGGAGATTACGGTCCAAATTAAGTCTCTAGCTCTTACAGTCTCCGAGATCTATGACGGATAGGCGGCCATGGCTAGATCGACTCGGCTGTTGGTCCTAACCAAGAATATATATACTTTATGGGGTCGGTGACGCTTCCTGCTTGCACGAAAACAACACTCTACTAGAATAGGAATATAACAAGATTGGAAGGCTAACTATACCTAAAGATTATATACCTTTACAAATTAGATAATAAGCCTAAAAACTTACTTTTCTCTTCCGGTTGAAATTCGGTCATCTCACATGGAGGCTTCTAAAACTGTAGCAAATTTGGTTCAATTCGGAAAAAAACAAAAAATACCGATATACTAAAAGTTCATTCCGAATCGGTCGATAGCTTAAAAACTGAAAGACTAGTTCGCATAGAACAAACAGGCAGGTGGACATGGCTATAAGATAAAGATAAACTTCGGGTACCCGAAGCTTACATACCCTTGCAGAAATCTGTACTATATAAGCTAAGCAAGAATAAATTAGTATCCCGATCATAACAAAAACTTTCAATGGACGCTGCTGCCTCTGCCAACGTCGCCCACGTCGTCAACTGACACAGCTTTCTTAGGATTCTTGTTGGCTTTGTTTAAGCATTCTTAAAATTGTAACCTTCTGAAAGAGTCCAATTGGACTAATACAGTCTTAATATTTTTTATGACAATATAAAAGAATTAAACTGGCGCCCGATCAGGGACCAGCGGAATAAACGATAAAGAAAACCCGTCGTTAAGTTCTTGGTTCGTGAAGGGTTAAGTCCGACAGTTGCCAAGCGTCCGCTGGCCAAGTGAGCTATTGAAAAGACTCCCTCGTGTTAATTCGCGCGGTCGATAACTCATTATCAACTGAGAAGAACTTAATTGTTCTATCAGCCTATCAGTGGATCTTAATTGATCACTCGCTCATCGGTGGACTACAGTTCTGTAGAGGCGTTCGCAGAACATTCTCAACGTGTATTGATCGCAGGATCCTTAGTAGAGACATCAAGCAGGTTGAAATCCGGACAGTCGTGAGGAGTATCCGCAGCAATCATTGTTATGTAAGATAGTATTTAAGTTATACCAAACAAAATTAAAACTAACAAAATCAAAACAAAGAAATTAAAATTTAGTGTTTAAGTTACATCAAAAACAAAATTTATTTTGGCCAAAACAAGCATAATATGAAAAACCTAAAACAAAACATACTAAAGCAACTACTTCAAACTGGTTTTCACCAATGTTAATTGTTATTGCTTTCTAATATTAATTATACAAAATATTTATTTGATGTTTACAACCATAATAATTCAATAATTTAACATTTTCCAAAAAAAAATATTTCTGTGTCTAAAATAAATTCTTATACCTCGATTCGAAAATGTATGACCAACCTTAGCAACCTAGTACTAACCCCTATTCTGAATCAGGAACACATAGCCAACGAACAACAAACTCAACAACAACAAAGACAAGTAAATGAGAGATCATCAACAGAATAGGAACCTGGCGGATGTAGAACAGATTACTGAACTGGTTGGACGGTTGATTGCACAACAGGTCCCAACAATAGTGCTAGCATTAAACAACCCAGAGCAGGGTTTTAATAACGCAATAGATCAGGGTATAAATGCAGAGTATCGTGAAAACTTAGGCGGACTTGACAGATTTCCCGACAAAGCTCTAGACACATTTGTATGTGGCTTACGCGGATACACATTTGTATGTAGCTTACGTGGAGATCTAGCCCGCATTTCAGGTGCGCAAGCTCCACCAGACCTCCCGTCGGCTTTAAACATATGCCTGAAAATGGAAAATCAAAAATATCGTACTATGCATGCAATAACAGCCAACAATATAAATTCTTACGCCCAACCAACACCTGCTCCTCCCAATATGCAATTCGTTAGCTCAGGTTTCCGACAACCACCACAGGTCCCATCCAGGAACATACATTATCAACAAGCCACACGAACTTTGGACTGCAACGACCTGTCGCTATGCCGCGATAATATGATCCCAACCAATACCGACAGCAACAGTTCATGCCACCCAGACCAATACAACCAAAACCCTTACCAACCCCAGAACCTATAGACGTAAATCGGAGGATTAGATCAAAAGTTCGAACCAGGAAAAAGACTTCCAGGCCCCATACCCTAAGCATATAAAAGACAGAGAAATTATAACATACAGACTAAAGAAAATGAACAGAATGAAAAAGGAAAAAGACTTCCAGGCCCCATGCCCGAAGCATATAAAAGACAGAGAAATTTTAACATACAGACTAAAGACAATGAACAGAATGAAACGCAACCTGCCGAGACATACGCCACTATGGCAGAATACAGTCAAGCAATTGCAGATCATGAAGAACAGGAAACCCTAGACGAGACCTTGGATGAGTACGTTGAAAGATACTACAACGAAGAAACTGAACACAGAATAGAGCATTCCTCGCTTCCATACTTTGAATGCAAGCTGGGGAATGGGACAATTTTAAAAATATTAATAGATACACACTCAAATAGGAATTATATTCAACACAAGTTTGCCACTTATCCAATACCTAATCGAAAGCCTTTTAACGCTGTGTCCATAGCGGGCAGTGTTCATGTCACTCACCATAAAATAGCTAATCTCTTTACCCACCCCGACATAAACGTCAAGCTCTTTTTGTTGCCAACTTTAAAGTCATTCGATGCCATTCTGGGCAATGACAGCTTAAAAGAACTATCAGCAGAAATTAAAATAAGCAACAAAATAATGACCATTAAAAACAGAATTTAGGTACCCATAAAAGAAAAGAAATTCGAGGCAGTAAATACCATAGTACCTAGAATTGAGCATTTGACAAAAACTCAGAGTGTCAGTTTAAATAAACTTCTCCGAACATACCCAAACCTATTCTCAGAGCTAATCAGAAACTGACCTACACAACCAATGTGAAGGCAGAAATATGAATTCCATCAGACACACCAGTATACTCTAAATTTTATTAGTATCCAATGTGCATGAAAGACGAAGTTAATAAACAAGTCTCTGAACTCTTAAATGACGGTATAATCAGTCCATCAAGGTCACCTTACAATTCACGTGTATGGATTGAACCAAAAAACAGATGCCTCAAAACAAAAAAAAATATCGCTTGGTCATAGATTACAGAAAGTTAAACTTGGTTACCATAGCTGACAAATACTAAATACCAGAAATAAATGTGCCCGACCAACTAGGTTACAATAAAGTCTCTTCCGTATTGGACCTTAAAAGTGAATTCCACCAAATTCTATTGAAAACATCCGACATAGAAAAACCGCCTTCTCCGTGAATAATGAAAAATATGAGTTTACGCGCCCTAGATGATATACTTCATGAACATATTGGTAAAATTAGCTTCATCTACATTGACGACATCATCATATTCAGTAAAAATGATGAATCACACTTCGAAAATCTGGACAATATCTTTCGAACTTTGCAAGAAGCCAATATAAAATGTCAATTGGACAAAATCGAGTTCATGAAGAACAA